>JAVSCE010016610.1:0-347226 GCA_032199065.1 Smutsia gigantea
AACATAGTACTGGAGGTCCTAGCCACAGCAATCAGACAAAACAAAGACATACAAGGCATCCAGATTGGTAAAGAAGAAGTCAAATTGTCACTAATTGCAGATGACATGATACTGTACATAAAAACCCTAAAGACTCCATTCCAAAACTACTAGAACTAATATCTGAATTCAGCAAAGTTCAGGATACAAAATTAACACACAGAAATCTGTTGCTTTCCTATACACTAATGATGAACTAACAGAAAGAGAAATCAGAAAAACAATTCCATTCACAATTGCATCAAAAGAATAAAATACCTAGGAATAAACCTAACGAAGGAAGTGAAAGACCTGTACTCTGAAAACTACAAGACACTCCTAAGAGAAATTAAGAGGACACTAACAAATGGAAATGCATCCCATGCTCTTGGCTAGGAAGAATAAATATTGTCAAAATGGCTATACTACTAAAGCAATCTACAGATTCAATGCAATCCCTATCAAACTACCAACAGCTTTCTTCAATGAACTGTAACAAATAATTCTAAAATTCATATGGAACCACAAAAGACCCCGAATAGCCAAATCAATCCTGAGTAGGAGGAATAAAACAGGGGGAATTACACTCCCTGACTTCAAGCTCTACTACAAAGCCGCAGTAATCAAGACAATTTGGTATTGGCACAAAAACAGACCCACAGACCAGTGGAACAGAATAGAAAATCCAAACATTAACCCAAACATATACAGTCAATTAATATTTGATAAAAGTGCCTTGGATATGCAATGGGGAGATGACAGCCTCTTCAGCAGCTGGTGTTCGAAAAACTGGACAGCTACATGTAAGAGAATGAAACTGGACTACTGTCTAGCCCCATACACAAAGGTAAACTCAAGGTGGATCAAAGACTTGAATGTAAGTCATGAAACCATAGAACTCTTAGAAAAAAACATAGGCAAAAACCTCTTGGACATAAACATGAGCAACTTCTTCATGAACATATCTCCCCGGGCAAGGGAAACAAAAGCAAAAATGAACAAGTGGGACTATATCAAGCTGAAAAGCTTCTGTACAGCAAAGGACACCATCAGTAGAACAAAAAGACATCCTACAGTATGGGAGAATATATTCATAAAAAACGTATCTGATAAAGGGTTGACATCCAAAATATATAAAGAACTCATGCACCTTAACAAACAGAAAGCAAATAATCCAATTAAGAAATGGGCAGAGGACATGAATAGACACTTCTCCAAAGAAGAAATTCAGATGGCCAACAGGCACATGAATAGATACTCCACATCGCTAATCATCAGAGAAATGCAGATTAAAACCACAATGCGATATCACCTCACACCGGTGAGGATGGCCAACATCCAAAACACAAACAACAACAAATGTTGGCGAGGATGTGGAGAAAAGGGAACCCTCCTACACTGCTGGTGGGACTGCAAATTAGTTCAACCATTTGGAAAGCAGTATGGAGGTTCCTCAAAAAACTCAAAATAGAAATACCATTTGACCCAGGAATTCCACTCCTAGGAATTTACCCTAAGAATGCAGCAGCCCAATTTGAAAAAGACAGATGCACCCCTATGTTTATTGCAGCACTATTTACAATAGCCAAGAAATGGAAGCAACCTAAGTGTCCATCAGTAGATGAATGGATAAAGAAGAGGTGGTACATATACACAATGGAATATTATTCAGCCATAAGAAGAAAACAAGTCCTACCATTTGCAACAACATGGATGGAGCTAGAGGGTATTATGCTCAGTGAAATAAGCCAAGCCGTAAAAGACAAGTATCAAATGATTTCACTCATATGTGGAGTATAAGAACAAAGAAAAAATACTGAAGGAACAAAACAGCAGCAGACTCACAGAACCCAAGAACGGCCTAATAGTTACCAAAGGGAAAGGGACTGGTGAAAATGGGTGGGAAGGGAGCGATAACAGGGAAAAAGGGGCATTATGATTAGCAGGTGTAATGTTGGGGGGGCACGGGGAGGGCAGTACAACTCAGAGAAGACAAGTAGTGATTCTATAGCATCTCACTACGCTGATGGACAGTGACTGTAATGGGTTTGGTGGGGGGTACCTGATGAAGGGGAAGTTTAATAATCGTAATATTGCACATGTAATTGTAAATTAATGATAAAATAAATTATATATAAAAAAAGTTATGTCTCTTGTAGAGATCTGATTGGAAAGCTAGCTTTGCCTCTTAGTAATCTCTGCTCTTGAGTAGGTGACTTTCCCCTCTACCTAAATTTCCTCAGTTAGAAAATTGGGTCAGTAAGAAAACCTACCTAATAAGCTTGTTTTTAAATGAAGGTGACACAAGATGACGTATATAAAGTACCTGGCACTCGTTAAACTTCCAATACAAAATGCTTATTCTTACAGAGAACTCTTGTCTTGCTTTGAACTGAAAAAAATAGAGTGTGATGGTTAAGATTATGGTATTAGGGGTCAGACCGCTTGGATTTGAATCCTACCTTCAGGGGTTACTAGTTTGGACATGACATAATAAATTACTTAACTTCTTAAGGGGTCGGTTTCCTCATATGTAAGTTGGAGGATATTAATAATACCCACTTCAGGTTATCTTCAGAGTTATTTTGAGGATGAAGTGAGTCATTCCATGTACAGTTTTTAGCACAGTACAGTGACTCACACAGATGCATAGCAAATCTCATGTATGTGATAATCTGTCTCGCCCATCCATCATCCATTTTAGAGAATTATTCCTTATCTGTAGAGAGAAAAATCTACCTACTGCCTTCTATACGTGTCCTTTCTCATTTCCTCTTGCCTTTATCACTTCTAAGGAACAAAGAAAATCTCTTTGTTGGTGAAAACATAAGAAAAACTAACTAAGTGAAGCTAAACTAACTTTCTCTCTTTTGCATGAGCCATTGATTGTCTTTCTTCAAGTGTGTGCCCATGTCTAGTTCCAAAAGTGCTAAGTAGGAGAAACAGGGCTTTTTTTTTTTCGTAGCCACGTTAATTTTCTTTTATAAATCACTTGTTACTCTGATGAGAAAAATCAACTTGTGTTTTAGTTTAGAAAATATTCCTTTTGATTAATAAGTGTTAAAATTGATATTGATGCTAATGCGTTGATTCTTATGTATTGGTGCCTTACCTCTTTTCCTTGCTTAGAAAATCATTTCCAATGGCTGGGAGACCCTCTGTAAAGTTCATGGGTTTCTGCTACTGGAATTTTGCAGTGTTACGTGTGAAGGAAAGGGATACAGTTGGGTTTGGCTTTTGAAAGACATTCTGAACAGAGATCCGGGTGATTAGTGGTGGCCAACTCTGCTAATGTTGTTAAAGCCCTGAGATGAAGGCAGTCAGTGGCATTGCACACAAGTAGGAATCTTAAGAATTCTCATTATGTATCAAGAAGGTAAATAGCATGCAAGGGTTGAGCGCATTGACTAGCAAACTAAATAAGGCCTTGCAGAGAGAGACATTACATCATTCTTTGGGGAGGAAGATGCCATCAAAAGGTAAACATTGATAAAGATCTTAAAAGTCAACAGTGAAACAGTACTATACCATGAGCTAAGAACTGATGAGAGAGAAGTTTTAATGAGTACCTCCTTATTGCTTTGAAATCTAGGAAGAAAAACACCTAACTTGTGCCTACCTACATACGCCTTCAAGACTTACTGGAGCCCTGTCCTGTCCTATGGCCACAGATAAATTATTAAGCACTTGAAGTGTGGTTGGTTTGAATTGAGATCTGCCAGAGTATAAAATACCAGATTTCAAAGGTTCAGTGGGAAAAAAAAGAATGTAAAGTAAGCTCTCTAATAATTTATTGTATTGACTTCATGTGGAAATGATAATATTTTGGATGTATTCGGCTCACTAAAATACATTGTTAAAATTAGTTTGATCTGGTTGTACTTTTTGAATGTGGCTTAGAGAAAATTTTAAATTACATTTGTAGATTGTAATATACTTCTGTTAGTCACTGGTGCTCTAACATTTCATCTTATTTAAAAGCAATGTATTTGTGTAAAAATGGTTATAACATCGTAAAAGTGAAAAAAACTAAGTCCAGTACTTCATCTCACTCCCTAGTGAAAACCTTTATGAACAGTTCCTTGTGTATTCTTCCTGCCATTTGTCTGAATATATTGTTCTGCCCTTAACTACACTGTACATTAGGGAACAATCATAAAAGCTGCTGTAACTTAATACAGATTTTTGGAATGGGGTGGGTAAAAAAGTACCAAGTGAATATCTGTCTGCCTTTTTGTCTCAGTTATTCACACTTGAGAAAAGTCTAATTACTGAATCTGTAAGCTCTACAAGAGACACCATCATTACCTACAGGAGCATCAGGACCAGTGCTTAGGAGGAATTAATTAATTTTCATTGAATTTGTAGCATCAATTCTTTTAAATGGTTTAACAGAAAAAATTGACTCTTACTGACTATAACGGTAATTAAGATCTTATAGTGAATGAAGGGTATTACCTATTATTGGCAAACTTCAAGTTTTCTGCAGTAGATATTTTTAGGCAGTTTTGTTTTTTTTTGTAATAATTGTTGATATAAATGCTGATCTGGCAAAAATGGAATAGAGTGAGCTTAATAGAACTATATACATATGATATAAAGGAAGGAATGATAGATACTGTGTTGATGGTAAAATCACTGATTTTTTTAAACAATGCTTTGTATTCTAAGCACATAAATAAATGCTCAATAAATAATCAATGATTAAAACATGTTCTATCAAATTGAACAATAGAGCATTGAGTGTTACTTGAAAATTTCTTTTTTCCAGATTAAGATGATACTTTGTAAACTATCAAAATATGACATTAATGAAAATTTAGATATTAGAAAATTTTCACCCATATATTTGAATTCTATTATTTGTTGTATTGCCAATATACATAACTTCAGTGTATAATTGAGAAGAACAAGTATTCTTTCAGTGTTGGGCAGAGGGTTTTATTTATGTACATTAGGTAAAAACTGTGTTGCTCAAAATTACTAATCTTTTTTTCTTACCACATCATCAAGTTGCTCAAACAGCTGTGTTAGTTAAGTCTTTAAGATAGTGGATTTGTCAGTTTTGCCTGTAATTCTGTCAGTTTTTGGTTTATCCATTTGAGGCTGTTATTAAATGCATACAGGTTTAGCACTGTGTCTTTTCCTGGTTAATTGAAACTTTTATCAAGTATTCATCTTAATCCCCACTGACACTCTTCTACTTAAGGTTTATTATGCTGATACAGCTACACCAGTTTTTTTTGGTTAGTGTTTGCTAATTACAGTTTTTTATCTTTTTATTTTCAATCTTTATTTCATAGATTTTGTTGTATCTCCTGTGAACAGTATATGGGTGGATTTAAAAAATCTAACCTGTCAATCTGTGACTTAACTACCAAGTTTAGTCCAAATTACACATTTGTGATCACTTACATATTGGAATTATTTTTACCATTTTGTGCTTTTTGTCTCACTGTTTTTTTCCCATTTTCCTATTATTTTTTGTGCTTATTTTCCTCCTGTATTATATAGAAATAAAATGAGGCAACACAGAAATTGCCATTGCCTAAGCTTTGTATTCGAACAACCACATTGATAATGGAAGTGAAGGGGTTTGTACACTGCCTTCCTGGAGCATTGTAGGTGCCCAGTAAATGTTACATAGATTTTTCTTTATTTACTCACAGTGGTTAATGCTCTTAATTTGATCTAGTACTTAACAGTATTATTTAATTTGATTCTATAACAATCATTTGACATAAGGTGGTGTTATGCCCATTTTTCTGTGAGGAAACCTACTGCTCAGAGAGGTTATATTGATAAATTTAGATTATGCAGAGTAAAGTCTAAAATCCAGGTATTCTGTCTCTAGGTTTTACTGCTTATTTATATAAGCTATTGTGAACTACAAATGGAGATAAATATTGAAAATTGGGCCTTATTTTAATCCTTTGAGTAGTATTTTATTTTAAAATCACAATAATACTAACATTCCAGTTAGGAATACTTTGTAGTCCTTTCTTCACAGCTCTGTGCTTTATCAATTAGCTGATTTCAGTAAGTCCTGCTCTTGTTGCTCTTCTTATGCTTACTGTTAAGTCATAGGATTGTTTGCAAAAGAGGCAAATTGAATAATGTGTACAGATTACCCACGCACTGGATCGGATTGACACACTGACTCAGCTTCGCTGTGCCGTGCTTTAGATGATTAGGTACTTCCCATAGAAGATAACAGGAGATAAATTGTTATTTGATCTGAACCTGCTACTTTATTACAGTTTCACACATTTTAAAAAAGAATAATCAAATTGACATGTTGATTCAACTGGCAGATTTGATTCCTAATATATTGGAATGCAGACTACCCAGTGTTATTTTTACACTAACCCTCCTCTTTTTTCACCTCTTGGTACAGACCTGTGAGCTCTTAGTAATTTAAAAATTCTGATGAATGATACTTGATAAATAGTGTGATGCTCTGAATACTGATAAGCACTAGAAATTCAGTTGGTGAAGCATCAGTTTCACACCTGAGACCTCAGCTCAAAGTTTAGGTTAAAGGTTTTCCTGGAGTCCGTAGACTTTTTTGCAGGTCCCCTGATAAATGCAGTGATTCCAAACCACATTTTTCTTCAGCATCAAATCCATGCAGCACTCTGAATCATTAAATATTAAACCTTATATCCAAGAACATTATTCACTCATTAATATTGCATTGTGGCTTAAACTGCATTGTTCAAAACACTTTAGGATGTTATGCAAGTCTGTCAAAACGTATTAACAAACTTAGTCATGTTGAACTAAGCAAAAAAATGACAAACTATTTGCACCACAAACGTGTTGCAGTTGAATTTTTGTACAGTGTAAGCATTTTGAGTTGGGATATTTGGCAATCACTCTAAAGACAAAATGGATTGCAGTTGAAACCAGATAGAATGAATATTCATTTTCCATGTAACATCTGCTGTATATCTTAATGAAATTTATAGTTGTCCCTGACATTTTTCTTCCTCGACAGTATTTACTTATCTTTCAAATTATTTTAACGAGGAGTTGAATATGAGTTAGTACAATTCTAGCTGCTTATAAACAGAAGTATCTGATTCAGGGGCCATTTTTCAGATCTCCATGATGACTATCACGTCTGCAAAATCAAAGCTAGATAGGCCTCCTGGGACCTGTGGAGTAACTGGGAGACTCCTGATGTTCAGTAGTGTGAAAGGGAGTGATAAGTTAAGACTCGGTCTTTGTGACAAAATTTGTTCTGGATTGCTATCGACGCATCTGTTTTCTTGCTGCTTTTCACCACCTTGTTAGTTACAGTGAGAAACCATAAAATTCTTCCCATGAAGAAAAATGATAGAAACATTTTTTGTCTAAAATTGTTCCTTTGCAAAAAAAAGAAGAAAATAAATCCTTTTTCTGGTGCAATAAGAAAAATTCAAATAACAACAGGTGGTGTGAAAACACAACTGATGAGGAGATACATTTTTTTGTGTGCCGTGGCAATAACATACTTTATGAGCTTTTATCTCAAGTATTATATATTAGGTTAGTGATTATTGACATTTAATGGGTTAGAATTTAATGAGGGAGATCAGGAAGAAAGTGTAGGCTGATTTTAAAACATCCTTGATTACCTGGATTTTTTTTTTTAATGAAGAATGATTGAATTTTCCTCTGCTGTGTGGATCAGAAACTGTGTAAGCAGCCAGTGGGCTCATCTTGAACACTTACAGCTGTTACTTCAAAAAATGATAGCAATGGATATTGTGAAGTAAATAATGAAGGTGGCATGGTGAATTCCTGCTGGCTGAGAGTTAAATTATTCATTTTGTTAGTTTAACTAACATGGTTTGCTCTGCGTGGGATTGGAGCACTATGTCAGTGACTAATATTGCGTAATTAAAAAGCCTTAGCTCCTCAGGCCTATAATATAGTTGAAATTTAGAAATGGTTGTTAACATCATGGAAATTCAGTTTTATTTGTATAAGTAGATGTGGTTTACCTAGTCATTTCGAAGTCTTTACGTTATTAAACATTTGTGTAATGCAAAAGCAATATGCCCGAGCTGTTTTTAGCTGTAGTTAATCCTGCAGTTCTTTCCTCTTGGTTTGCTTAAAATGCTACAGTGTGTTTCTTCTGGAAAGGCTGCCCCCTAGGATATGATCCATTACAGAAGCCTGGTGAGTACCACCGTCCCCACAACCCTGCCCCAACCTGACAATTCCGTTCCCTTCTCAGTTACGTTGTGGATTGGTGAAGAGGTTTGGAAGGATTATCGCTTCTGTAACTACTAACTTTGGGGAACTGCATAGGCCTTTTTACCTTTTCAGAGCAGCATGAACATTAATTGATTACCTTCTCAGCCTTAATAACTCTGAAGGGGAAAAGACCTAACACAGCCTATTTGAATTGTTGTATAATGTTACCGTGGTGTTTTATTGTCACAATCGATGTGGCTATAATCTTTATTTTACGCTTCTTCACTTAATGCAATTTTACATGCAGATTATGTCATCGGAATAGCACTGGGGCAGCCTTTCTCAACCTTGGGAGTCTAAGTGAAAAAAAGAAAGAGTGGCAGCATGTTCTGGATCACGTTAGCCACGTGTTGTCTTGTGCTTTCAGTCCCTCTGTCTTGGCAATTGCATTGGGGCCAGGTGAGTGGCAAGTTGTGCCTTGTGTAAATGGAGGAAAGCTGGAGGCTTTATTAGTGGTGGGAAAAAAGACTAGATGTATGTATTAATATTTGAATCAGAACACTGGATATTTTTCTTTGAGAGGCTTTAGCTAAGCATTCTGGTTCACACAATTAAGATCGTGTAGTACAGTGACTAGCACATGGTTTTTGGAGTCAGGAATCACAATACAAATTCCATCACATGTTCTCCTTTTCCTACATGATTTTCAGCAATTTATTTAACTTCCCTCAAACCATTAACTTGTACTTTTTTTAATTCTGAAAGGTGAATAAACTACTGCTCTGTGGGATTTGGTGAGGATTAAATGAAATAATGTACCTAAAACACCTCTTTAGATAACTAGCATAAGGAGGTATTTCATAATTGCTAACTATTACAATATTATTAGTTGAATATTATGCATATATTTTCATTTTAATGGCACATATTGCATGTTAAACTCTTTAGTACTAAAAATAACAAATGAAATGGAACAGAGTGAAAGGACCACATGGGTCTCAAATGCCTTTTGTTAGAATGAATGGAGTTGTGTTATGGGAGACTCCTTATGAGTAAGGCCGAGATGTTAGGTTCTGTCTCCTGTGGGTTGATTCCTTGTTCGCACACTACATAATAAATTCACAAAAAAGTACTTTTCAATGCCTTTTCATTTCAGGCAGTTCCATTTGTTTCAATCTTGTCTGTGATGTGAATTATGAATGGTAGTTCTTATTTCTTAAAGTCTGTCTGATTTAACTTTTGAGTCAGAGATGGAAAATATATCAAATAAGGGAATGAACAGGAGTTACCTTAAAATGACAGTAAAAATCATATAGAATTTCACATTTTTTGCTCTTTTGACACATCTTTCTGCCATCTCATTTTCTGTTCAGGGTGAAAATTAAAATAAAATGAAATCCAGTGTACTGCTTAGATGGGCTTTCAAATCAATGTGTTTTTATTGGAATTTGCTTCTTCTTTAGCATGACTTCATAGCGAATACTAGAAATAAGACATCTGCCAAGGAATGAATTTTTAGCTGCTGAGTAGTGTCAGAGAGGCATGAAAATTGATGGCTGTTATCAAGGGAGAATGCGTGGTGGAGCAGGCGAGGCGTACTGTTGTCTGTCGTACTTCTGTGCAGATCAAGGTAGCCTTTAACAGGTAGATGAGCTCGGTGTAAGGGATAGGCCCCTTCAACTCCTGATGTTTCTTTTTTTTTTTTTTATCAAGGTATTATTGATATACACTCTTATGAAGGTTTCACATGAAAAAACAATGTGGTTACTACATTTACCCATATTATCAAGTCCCCACTCATACCCAATTCAATCACTGTCCATCAGTGTAGTAAGATGACACAGATTCACTGTTTGCCTTCTCTGTGCTATGCCATTTTCCCGTGACCACCACACCATGTGTACTAAACAATACCCCACAATCCCCTTCTCCCACCCTCCCTACCCACCCTCCCACACACCTCCTCTTTGGTAACCACTAGTTCCTTCTTTGAGTCTCTGAGTCTGCTACTATTTTGTTCAGTTTTGCTTCATTGTTATATTCTACAAATGAGGGAGATCATTTGGCACTTGTCTTTCTCCCCCTGACTTAATTTCACTGAGCATAATATCCTTCAGCTCCATCTATGTTGTTGCAAATGGCAGGATTTGTTTCCTTCTTATGGCTGAATAGTATTCCATTGTGTATATGTACCACCTCTTCTGTATCCATTCATCTACTGATGGACACTTAGGTTGCTTCCATTTCTTGGCTATTGTAAAAAGTGCTTCAGTAAACATAGGGGTGCATATGTCTTTTTGAATCTCAGAAGTTGTATTCTTTGGGTAAATTCCAAGGAGTGGGATTTCCGAGTCAAACGGTATTTGTATTTTTAGTTTTTTGAGGAACCTGCATATTGTTTTCCACAATGGTTGAACTAGCTTACGTTCCCACCCGCAGTGTAGGAGGGTTCCCCTTTCTCTGCATCTTCCCCAGCATTTGTTGTTCTTAGTCTTTTGTATGGTGACCATCCTTACTGGTGTGAGGTGATATCTCATTGTGGTTTTAATTTGCATTTCTCTGATGATTAGTGATATGGAGCATTTTCTCATGTATCTGTTGGCCATCTGAATTTCTTCTTTGGAGAACTGTCTCTTCATATCCTCTGCCCATTTTTTAATCGGGTTATTTGCTTTTTGGGTGTAGAGGCATGTAAGTTCTTTATATATTTTGGATGTTAACCCCTTGTTGGATATGTCATTTACAAATATGTTCTCCCATACTGTTGGGTGCCTTTTTGTTCTGTTGATGGTGTCCTTTGCTGTACAGAAACTTTTTAGTTTGATGTAGTCCCGTGAGTTCATTTTTGCTTTTGTTTCCCTTGCTCGAGGAAATGCATTCAGGAAGAAGTCGTTCATGTTTATATTCAGGAGATTTTTGCCTATGTTGTCTTCCAAGAGTTTTATCGTTTCATGACTTACATTCAGGTCCTTGATCCATTTTGAGTTTACTTTTGTGAGGTTAAACAATAATCCAGTTTCATTCTCTTGCATGTAGCTGTCCAGTTTTGCCAACACCAGCTGTTGAAGAGGCTGTCATTTCCCCATTGTATATCCATGGCTCCTTTGTCATATATTAATTGACCATATATGGTTGGGTTTATATCAGGGCTCTCTAGTTTGTTCCATTGGTCTATGGGTCTGTTCTTGTGCCAGTACCAAATTGTCTTGAGTACTGTGGCTTTGTAGTAAAGCTTGAAGTTGGGGAGCATAATCCCCCCAGCTTTATTCTTCCTTCTCAGGATTGCTTTGGCTATTCGGGGTCTTTTGTGGTTCCATATGAATTTTATAATGATTTTCTCTAGTTCGTTGAAAAATGCTGTTGGTATTTTGATAGGTATTGCATTGAATCTGTAGATTGCTTTAGGCAGGATGACCATTTTGACGATATTAATTCTTCCTATCTATGAGCACGGGATGTGTTTCCATTTATTGGTATCTTCTTTAATTTCTCTCATGGGTGTCTTGTAGTTTTCAGAGTATAGGTCTTTCACTTCCTTGGTTAGGTTTACTCCTAGGTATTTTATTCTTTTTGATGCAACTTTGAATGGAATTGTTTTCCTGATTTCTCTCTCTGCTAGGTCATTGTTAGTGTATAGGAATGCCATAGATTTCTGTGCATTAATTTTGTATCCTGCAACTTTGCTGAATTCAGGTATTATATCTAGTAGTTTTGGAGTAGATTCTTTAGGGTTTTTTATGTACAATATCATGTCATCTGCAAACAGGGATAGTTTAACTTCTTCCCTGCCAATCTGGATGCCTTTTATTTCTTTGTGTTGTCCAATTGCCGTGGCTAGGACCTCCAGTACTATGTTGAATAGAAGTGGGGAGAGTGGGCATCCTTGTCTTGTTCCTGATCTTAAAGGAAAAGCTTTCAGCTTCTCGCTGTTAAGTATAATGTTGGCTGTGGGTTTGTCATATATAGCCTTTATTTTGTTGAGTTACTTGCCCTCTATACCCATTTTGTTGAGAGTTTTAATCAGGAATGGATGTTGAATTTTGTCGAATGCTTTTTCAGCATCTATGGAGATGATCATGTGGTTTTTGTCCTTCTTTTTGTTGATGTAGTGGATGATGTTGATGGATTTTTGAATGTTGAACCATCCTCACATCTCTGGAATAAATCCTACTTGATCATGATGGATGATCCTTTTGATATACTTTTGAATTCTGTTTGCTAATATTTTGTTGTGTATACTCATGTTTCTTATGAGATTACAGAGCGGTTGAGGTTAAAAAGAACAACAACATACTTTCATATATACATATATATACATATTTATATAAAACCATCTTTATTCAGAAGTGACACTGATGGATATTCTTTTCTAAGGACTGTGTTTACCTAACTAGCTAATACTAACAAGCGTAACTGGCTCTGTGATGTAACATTTGATTCTTAAGAGACTGTTTATCCTTTCGTTGGGGTGGACTTCAAATTGTCTTTTGAGAATGAAATTGGTTTTGCAGCATATAATTCTTTGGAGGGGGGTTGCCCCTCTGTTTCACATGCAACTTCATTAGGCTTTTCAGCTTTCCAAAGACGATAGGCTGACCTTTGGCTTTAAGTAACGCTTTAATGTTAACAACAACAACAAAAAATAAAGATATAATAGAAATTTTAAAAGTGGAGAGGATTCTAGGAAATTAGAGGCTTGAAAGCAACTCCATTGTGCTGTCATTTCAATTTCAGCCTAATTCCCAGCTGCTTTTTCTTGGAAGAGTAGCTGATGGATGGGTGTGAGCCAGTGGGTTAGTTTTAGCACAAGGATCATCAGAGTTGGCCCCAGTTTCTCTGAATGGTCCTGAGAGAGCTTTCTGGTCCCCATGTCCCTGTCAGCTGGTCTGCCTGGGCAAGGAGTCAGGGAGAGGAACAAAGGACTTTCTCCTGGTCCTCCTGATGGGCTGAAAGCTTCTCAGCTGGTGGTACCCCACTGGGGCAGAGACTGCTTCACCTCCCACCAGCTGGTATCGCTGCTTAGCATAGCCCAGAGCTGGGCTGTGCCCTGGGGAGGAGGCAGATGAAAAGAAGGCACCTACTGGACCCAGCAGCCCAGAGAGAGACAACTGAGAAGAGCATGCCAAGGAGGTACTTGCAGCAAGAACAGCCAGTGGTGCTTTTGATGTTTATAGCATCGGCAACTGTTAACACTTGGTCGGAAGACACGTCAATTTTAAGCTGCATCTTGATTGCATACATCTTGAAGGACAGGCAGAAATAAGTCTGTGCATCTGATATGTGTTGAAATAGACTAAATTCTAGGTGGAAATAAAGAGAAGAGATAGAGGAGCAGTGATAATTAAATGATATAAAGCATTTCCCTGAGCCGAAGAAAGACTAGTCTGCAAATTGAGAGGCCTCTCTTTATTTTAGAAGAATTAATGACAAGAGATGCACACCTAGTCATAGATGCCCAAAATTTCTCAACTCTAAGGATAAAGAGAAAATCTGTAAGGTTCCCATCGGAAAGAACCACTAATTTATAAAGAAAATGGGATGAGTCTGGATTTAGGCTTTTCTTCTACCAAACTAGAATATAGAAGGTGGAATGACCTCTAGGGATTCCTGAGAAAAAGGACAGGAACCCCAGAATTCTGTGTTGAGCTCTCATTTACCTTTTGGGATGAAAAGAGACTTACGAAGAATTTATTAATGTTAACAACTAGCAGCCAGAATCCATTACGGTGACAAACTCTTCAGTTATTTTTACAGAGAGAATTTAATATAAGAATTGTTAATAAGGTATTTAAGAGCTGAAAAGGCAAAAACAGCAAAAACTCCAAGGCCATGCAGTTTAATAGAATATAATGTAAGCCATCTATGTAATGAAAACTTTTCTAGTAAAAATAAAAAAGTAAAGAAATAGGTGAAAATAATTCTAAAATATTTTGTCTTTACCAGTAGATCCCAAATATTATTATAATTTTAACATGGAATCGATGTAAAATTTATCAACGAGACACTACATTCTTATTTTTATACTAAGTATTAACAATCCAGTGTACCTTTTATGCTGACAGCACTGCTCAGTTGGTAGTAGCCACATTTTGTGGGCTCTGTAGCCACCTGTGGCTAATGTGTATGGTGTCAGACAGCACTGTTATCAGGTGTCCCAGAGGTGGCCCTGGCAGGAAGCGGTAGGAGTTGTTAAAATGTTGACATGTGGAGGAAGGGCTCTGTGGAACTGCAGCTCACACACCTGAGGAGGGGGCTCCTCCTGGCTGGTGGGGCCACTGTCTCTGAGCTTGGAGGAGAGGCCAGGCACCTGACACTCAGATCTTTGAGGAGCCCACTAGTTGGTAGGGCTGTTGGTTCCCAAGTGAGGTGCAGTGAGACTGATTTTGCAAGTATGGACAAGGTGGACCGAGCTGCTGCTTCAGGGAAGCAAGGAGGCCTGAGTGGTGCTGAAAGGCATAGACCGCAAACAAGAGCTTCCTCTCCCCTTCCTCCCGTCTTGCAGGCTCCCTTTGGCACCCTCAATCGGCAGAGCCGAACAGGGACTCAGATGCAAAGCAAAAATGAGGTTTAGAGACTCCCACCTCCCACGTGACAAAGCAAGGACAGAAGAGGGGTGTGGAGCTGAGAGTCATAGCTAAATATTTGATGTGGTAGTCCGTCTTAGGAAAATATTTGAAAAAAAACATCCAACCAAATTACAAATTAATTACAAGAGATCTCAATAGAGGGGAAGATGGACAGGACAGGAAGCACCTATGAAAGTCAATCTTTGCATTGTGGCCATGAATTGATAGACTGGGAACATCTAATAAAGATATTGATAACGTTTCTTGAAATTGAAGAGACATCCTTGAAGAGGAGCCTAAGAATTTTATGAATTTTAAAGCACTGAACTCTTTGCTCTGGGTTGAGGGAGACAAATGAATTCATCTAAGTAAGTTTTGCAGAGGTAGTGGTTGAGAAAATAGTGGGAATTGTGTTTTTAAATAATAGTAGGGCAAAAAGTGTTTGTGAATGTTCATAGTAAACATCATAATAGTAAACATAGTTTGCATTAAAAAAATAGTAAACGTAATCTGAAATGGAAGAAATGAAGTTAAGTGTACCAGTTGTTATATTGTTAATAATTGTGTGTCAACAATTACCCATTTAAGGATCAAGGCTGCCAGGTTATCTTAAAACACACATGCACACACACCCACACACACGTACCCCAAGAGCTATGTGTGATTTATATGACATACACTTAAAACAGAGTAATTTATTTTAACCTTAATAAAGGTTAGGAATTAATGGATTAGCAGAGCTGCACCAAATGAAAAGAAATATGAGAAAAGGTACAATTGAAGGTTATGAGCACCAAAAAGAATAAAGGAGCACAATTATATACTGATAACAAGCAGTTTATAAAAACAAGTCATTAACCTTTGTGTGTCAAATTAACAGCTCAATATATGAAGCAAAAACAATTAAAAATTCAAAGACTACTTGATTTAAAAAAATAAAAAGGACTTTGTGGAATCATTCTTTCCTTAGATTTAAGTTTACTCTGGGCTTGATCGTGGAGTCAGCTGAGATTTTACATTAAAGCATCTACCATAAAAATGGATGGGATAGTTAGGTGTATGTATCTGTGTATGTTCAAGAAGCACAGGCAGGTGGAGGGTGAGAGGCTGCATTTTGGTTCAAGCTTGAATGTCTTTTGAAATAGAAGTATTGATTCTTGTGCAAGTCTTAGAATGGAGAGTGGTAATGTCTTCTCTCTCTCTCTGTCTCTGGCCAAAAGTTTCCCAAGACTTAGTAACTTACCAAGGACATAATTTCAGAATATAAGCCCTTTCAAAAATGTGTCTTTTATGAAAAAAAACAAGACATAAGCACCAAAACTGTAAAAGGCATGATGCATGTTTTGTGTATGTAAGGATACTGAGATGCTGCCATTTCTTCATAGTTCAGGGACCTCTTTATGAGAGCCCACCTATGTCTCTCAGGTCATTGATCCAGGAATATTGCCCTACTTTCTATCTTCAGGAGGCAGCCATGTACATTGTCTTCTGTTTTTGGATCAAACTGCCCATTTGGAATGGGAAAAGTGCTTGCCAGATGAGTAGATGTTTGCTCAGTGGGGCCGATCAAAGGGATTTGCCCCTGAGATACCTGCCTGTGACCTCTAGTTCCTTTTATTGCCAAGTGACTCTACAGTTGTCCTATTCCAGCACCTTAGTAAATAAACAGTCCATCCAGTGAATGTTAGTAAGGGGGAGAGCTTAGAAACTTTCTAAACAAGTCTTTGATAGTAACAGGTCATGCATGCATGGTGTTTCCTTCCACTACTATACAACTGTTATTTTCAAGCCATGCTGATAATAGCATAGTTTAATGGTGTGTGTCTCTATCTCCTAACTCCCACCACTGTTCAGCTGTATTGTGAATACTATGACAATTGATATATACCTTAAGATAAAAAGTTGATTATTTTGGTTTAAGAGGCCTCTAATACTCAGTTTGAGCCAGATAAAGAAGCAATTATGGGTCCTTCTAACAGGGGGAAGACAAGGTGCTTTGGGTGTTGTGTCACTTTCTCCTGATCAGTTTACTTGTGAATTCCTGAGGGAGAGGGTGCATGGGTAATGGATATGGTGACATTAGTTTGCAAACTAAAATCAGTTCTTTTCAAGTAGAAATGTATTTCTCAGTACAGTAGGAGAACATATTTCATAAGAAAGTGGTCCCTGAGAGTCCAGGACAGGTAGAACTTGTCCCCAAGTGAGAACTGAAATGGAGACTCCAGGCACAATATAATAATGCACTGTGTAAATGGGAGGTGATCATCTAGAAGTGGGGTATGAAAACCATTTAGTATTATGGCTGTGGGTGATCCCTGGCTGAGTTTTTTCCCTTCACAGCATCAGTTTGAAGCTTGCAAAAAAATGTTCAGATTGTAACTAAATGTTCTTTTAAGAAAGGAAGGAAACCTTGATCGCTAAATTCTGGATGACATTTTAAATGATAATTATGGAGAAGCATAGATGACCAGCATAAATGTCCTCTTGGTTATATTCAGAACCAGATCGTAACGCTGGTTCAATAATACTGGTTTACTATATGGGTTTATTACATTATTGTCATTTTACTTTCCATTTATTGCTGAATTACCATTATGTAAAGAGTACCTGTGTTCTGTAATAGTAAATTATGCTCATACTCTGTTTATTCTTTCAAAAATACCTGTTGAATATCTGCCAAGAACCAGGCACTATTTAGTGTCTAGGTTACAGTGGTGCATAAGACAAAGTTCTCATCCCCTTGGCTTCTGTTCTAATGGTGTATCTATTTATCTGTTTGTGTGTGTATGTTTGTGTGTCTTCTGTAAGAATGCAATTTTCAGTCAGGCTGCCTGGCTACACCTCACACTGGCTTTGTGACCTTGGGTAAATTAGTTATAGCCTACATAAATCTTGTTTTCACATAACTTCTGTGTGCCTCAGGTTCCTCATCTGAAATACAATGAAAGATTTGATAGGGTTGGTATGAGGATTAAATGAGTTACACCCATCAAGTGCTTACTAGACCTGTACCTGGCACAAAGTCAGCATTAACAAATGCTAACGCTTTTATCTGTTACACATAAGGATATTGTATATATAGGTACAGATGTTATATATGAATGTAACATGGCTATATTAATGTATATTCATCTTCATGTGTTTAGTTTGGAATCTCAAAGCATATACATTTCTTCCAGGATTTGAAATAATTTGAGCTGAGAAGTATTAAGCTTGCTATGTGTTTGTATTTTTATAAAGTCTTACTGATAGAAGACTGTATACCTGTTCTGTCATTATTTTTAACAGTCTAATAATTAGTTCATTGAATTACCCAGCTCAGCTTTTCTGTTTAAAAAATGATTAGTAAACAGTATCTACAATGCCAGTTCAGCATGTACTGACAAAGTATGATACATTAAAAGAAAATTCATCATTAGCATTAAAAATGACCTTTGAGGTTATAGTCGCTCATGTTTCTCTTCCAGTGTTTGAAAGTCTTTCTGAGTTAAGTACATAGAATACTTTGCAGATATTGTCTGTGTCTGTGTATGTGTGTGTGTCTGTGTACATCACAGTTCAATTTTAGATAAATCATTTTGTCAAATCACTTTATCTCTGATAATTTCAGTTTCCCATTTATTCTCACCCATTATCTGAGGTTTATCAGTTTTCCCTCAGTGATATAATGGCCTTATATATAAGTTATAAAGTAACTTTCTAAGCTAGAATTGTATAGAATTACGTATGTTTTAGCCTACATGAAGATAAATCTGAGTGTTTTTGAATGGCCAAATGAGCAATAAATAGATTCAGAGAAACATTTAGGGCATTGAAAGTCAAGCCACTTTGCAAAGGGGCTGGTGCTAATTTTGGCTTTGGCAAACTGATGCGATATGGTAAAAACAAATAAAAAAAGGGGTTCTTTTAAAATAATTATAAATAATTAAATTAAATTAAATTAAAAACTGTCCTTATCTGACCACAAAGGTGAGTAATGTAATGGACACTAATTCCTGCCGGGGGTTCACTCTTGAGGTGGTTTAAGAAGTGTGGCTTTGGAATCAGATCAGGCTGTGTCATGTCTCCAGGGTGCTTTTTCACATCTCAGTTTTTCTCATGTAAAAAAAGGGAGATAGTAATGCCTCTTCATGGAGGATAACGAAGTTGAAAATTAATTAAAGTATTAAAAATGCCTGGTGAAAGTTATCTGTAAAATACCCTTCCCACTTTCTTAAAACCTTTAGTTTCTTTGGAATAAAATAAAATAATATTGGCCAATTTTTATGCAGAAACTGAAATACATAGAACTGGATTTTATATACCAGATGTGTATGAGAGCTGAATGTATATGAGTAGTTTACTATTCTTTTTCCCCCACTTAAAAGGACATGTTGTAATAATATTCATTGTAGGAGATTTGGTTGGTTTTTAGAAATTCATTTGGCTGGTGAATTCTTAAAACTCTCCCCTGATTGAGAATATACTTAGACAAAGAGCCCAGTTGCTAGGGCTTGGGGCATAAGGGCAGAGCTGACTGGTATTTGTTTCATTAAGCTTAGGCAAGCTATCCAATTATTTAATGCAAATAAGAAAAGTTTACACTAAACTCCTACTTCTTTGCTTAAAACTCTAGAGAATTTAAATGAGGAGAGACATGTATTTAAAAGAAGGAAATTTAAATGAAACTTAAATCAGGGGCTTAAGTAGAATAATATTAGACCAGGAGATCTGAAATAATAAGCGGAAAATGCCAATAAATAAAAAAGGGAATGTATTCTCCAAGACACTTGGTATGTTTAGTTTTATTCTGAGATAATTCTTAAATCTTTGGAAACCCAAATTAATAATAAAAGACTTACTTTGTCTCATACCACCTTTTCACCTAACAGGGTTCTTAGAAGTAAAGCACTGCCTTCTGTTGTCCAGTGTTCTTTCCCATGTTTACAAACAGCCTGGCTTTTGATGGAGCACAGCTTCATCATTGGGGCCCAGAAAGCAGGGTCATCTCATTTGGCTCAAAATCAGAGAGAAATTAGTTGGTCATATGGGCATCTACCTGTCACAGATGGCCATTGAGTAGACTAGCTTGATGGAATATAAAAAACAAGGGCACCAGAGAGGATGCTCTGAAAAGAATTGGGAGCTTCTGAGAAGACAAGCATTTTCTTCACAAAGTAATTGTAGTTCATTAAATGATCTAAATGAATCAGTGAAAGAGGAAACTTATTAGAAGAAAATATTGCTGTAAATGAATTGTGTGGAAGAGAGAGTTGGAGAAATGAGGAATACTACAGTTTAGGAATTTCTGATCTATTGCTCTTCTAAAGTAAAAAGGAAACCTCAGTTAGTTACACTGTTTATCTGAAACTCTGCCCTTCAAAATAATTTGAAAGAAAGCAAAACTTCCATCTAAAATTGCAAAGACGATTATAAGCTTCAAGGACCCTCCCAAGCCTTGCACTAATTTTTATTGAGAACTTTGTATGTGTGTAAGTGTGTTCTGTGAGAGCTGCCAGTGACTGAATCTGCCAGCCAATGGTATCTGAAACAGCAGCCACGGAAATCTAAAGAAAATCCTTTTTCAGGGCCTCTGGGCCCAAGTGATGTTTCCTGTAAGACACTTTTTCCCTGCCCATGTTGTTCAGTTAATATCCTTTAGATTTCAATTCAAATATCAGTCCCATGTATATCGTTTCATAGCAACCTCAGTTTTTAGAAATAAGCTATTTATCAGAGTTTAAACTTCATGATGGCAGGGGCTGTGTGTCTCTTTTGCTGCTCACTGTTTTATTCTCAGTAATCAGAATAGTGTCTGTTGCCAAATAATTATATAGTGAATGAATTTGTGAATCCTGTTTATTTATTAACGGGTATGCAGTTTTTATCAAGTAGTAGGAAACTCTAAGGATGAGACCAGAAATATATGGGAATATTTCTTGGTGCCATTGTTTTTATATTCCAGCAAGCCTATCGAGTGAAAATTATAAAATTTGGGTATAATACTTGCTTGTTTCATTTATCCCCTTAATTCCACCTTTCTTAAGAGTTTTGATGGAATGGAGAATAATATATTTAATGTATGATGTTTATAAAACTTTTAACTGCAAGGGACCTTAAGATAATATAGTTCAAACCTTCAACTTTTAAAACTGAGAAAACTGAGGCTTATTAGATTGTACAGCCAAGTTACTGATAGATAATAAGAATTTGTTCTGGGTCCCACTGCCAGACCTCCTGAAGATGCAGGTCTATTTGTAAGGATAAGTAAAAACTGTTAGAATTTATTAAGAGAAAAATAATTTTCTTTTTAGTCAGTTTTGTGCCACTCCCAATCTCTCTGTTGCCAAAGTCAAGCACAGTTAGGTGCTGTTGTTCCATTGGCTCTGAAGCATTGTGGAATATAGAACACCCTTCAATAATGAAACTATTACAACATCCTTCTGTTTAAAGTGATTTACTGTAGTCTGGGGTTATATCACACTTGTGACACCATGTGGTGGGTTCCCTTGAAGGGTTCAGCTTGTCTCTCTAGTTTCTTAAATGTATGTCTTCTGTTTTCTGCAGCTAGTTTCCAATTTTTTTTTTGTTCATGATTGGAAATACCTCATTCATTCATTGATACATGCATATATTCAGCAAGTATTTGCCGAGCACTTCTGAAGTGGCAGGCACTGTTAAAAGCATCGGGATACAGCAGTGAACAAGCACAGATTAGTCCTTGCCCTTCTGGAGCTAGTGAGAAAGAAAAGGAGCCTATGAAAGGTTAGGGCTGCTAGGTGAATGTCAACTTCCAATTTTAGAAGTTCTTGAAGATAATGAAGCAGAAATTCTTACTAGTGAAAAATTAGGGAAAAAGAGAAGACAAAGTATATGTGGTCACTGTGTATTTAGTGAATTTGGAGATTTTTTTCTTTTCAGAATATTACTGCTTTCTCTGTATTCCTCACCTAATAGTCGGTACTATTATTATTACTGCTGCTTATCTAACATGTGTTGAGTACTTACTATGTTAAGGGCAATGTGCTAAGCGCTTCGTATATATAGAACCCTACAAGGTAGATATTACACCAATCCTACAAAGCAGATACTATACTAATGATGATAACAGGGCCCAGGGAAGTTAACCAAAGTACTTAGCTTATAAGTGGTAGAGGCTTGATTTGGATACAGGAATCCAACTCTGAAGTTTGTGCATCTGTACCAAGTATTGCAAGCTGAATTAACGTTTTTTATAACATTGAAGGTTTTTTTGCTCATGCACTTCTGCTTCTTTTTCATTAACTCACCAAAGCTTTGTGCTATTTTTAAAGTTGAGCCACTCAGCTCCATTTGTAATTAAAATTTATGCCATATGCATGTAAACTAAGAAAGAAAATGTAGTTATTAAATAATACTTTAAAATTTGATACATCAAATGCAGAAGATAGAAAATCTAGTTGTATAGAATTCACTTTATGTTCATGAACTAATAATGTAATTTTTATAATTGTTCTATGTATGTGTGTAAAGTGCCTACCACAGTGCTAGGCATATTTTAGGTGATCCATAAATGTAGCAATTTTTATTATTTTAGTTTTCACCTGACCTGTAAAATAGGTCATATCTCTTACCTACGGGTGCTTTAGTGGTAAAAAAAATGCTTTAAGTGCAGTTTTGTAATTTGACACAGTAACCTCAGCAGTTATCAGCATCATACCCTTATGTGGATCACTTCATTTTTTATGTTACTCTCCTGTTAATGTATCTTCACGATTTCTTTGGGCAAAACTGTATGTTGGTAATTGAGAGCTGTGGCTCTCAAGCCTTATTATGCATCTGAATCACCTGGAGGGCTTATGAAAAGGCAGTTTGCTGGGTAGCACCTGAGTTCCAGGTGATAGGCAGGGCTGCCTGAACTTTGATGTTTCTAGCAAAGGTGCTAGGGGTGTCCCTGCTGCTGGCCTGTGCACCGTACTGGGAGATCTGCTGCTCTTTGGAAGTGATGTGACTTCTAATTATGGGTGTTTTCCTGTAATTTGCATGTCCACTGAATTACTATATGGATATCATTGATGTTGCTGAATTTATTGTGAAATAATATCAAGAAACTTGGTTTGTATAAAGCGTAATTGTGCTTATTGCTTAGGGAAGTTTCCTAGAGGTTCTTTTTGCATTAGGGATTTTCAAACAGAATTTGTTTCTATTACTCATTTTTATTCAACACACAAAAACAGACAAGTTTAATTTTTAGGAATATATTTTACAAAGTGATTTTTGATTATAATTTGGTTATAATTAATTTCTGAGAATTTCATGGTATCTGGATGATGTGACACTTTCAAACCAGTAACAGTTTTTTTCTTTAGTTCTTTTCAAGGATCTTTTAAAAATTTGATAGACTAGTATTGAGTTCAATTTGGTGTTCATCATTCCCACTCACAAAGTAGATTTCATTGAGAATTTCCCTTAGACCAACATAACAATTTAACTTTGCTTTTTAAAGCATCGCTTGTACCTTTGGGGATATGATGGTATATGGGGGTTATTCTCTTGAAGAAGAAAAGGCAATCAGAAAATCTTTGTCCATGAGATTAGACTGAAATGATCTCTCATTCAGTGATTACTGAATACCTTTATGTGCCAGGCACTATGGTGAAAATCGGTGCCAAAGTAATTTATCTTTTTCACGTACAATGAGGGGTTGCAGTGGATTGTAACTTAATATGATCTAATTGTGCAATGATGTTACTGATAAATTGGATGCTACATTAATGGAATTAGTATTGTGTGCAGATCTTGGGAGGTGAAGTTCTGTCTTGTTTTGCTAGACCACGTCTGCAGTGTTACATTGAGTTTGGAGCTAAGGAACAAACTGGATTCATTCCAAAAGGGAGGAGCCCTGCTGTTGAAAGGTCTGGCCACTTTTGCATATGAGGATTGTTGGAAAATAGGAGTACTGACTGGGAGAGAAGGTATCTCAACTGTGTTGTAGTTTCCTGCTGTAATGTAAGATCCAGGAGGACAGGGACCCAGCCTTCTTGTTCAGCACTGTGTCATCAGCTCCTTACACAGTGCCTGGTGTGTATTCAATTAACAGTTGAGTTGAGTCAATTTTGAAGGGAAGATGATGATTACCCTCAAATATTTGTCTTAAAGATGGCTTGTTAATTAGGTTTTTATTACTTAAACCTCCAGAGGACAAGCAGAGGCTCCAGGAATGGAATTTTTAGGTGGGAAGATTTCAATTTTACGTAAGAACTTTGTAAAGCTATGACAGTTAAATCAATAAACTTCTTCATGTATTTGAATTCTGTTATTTTAGATGCTCGGGTAGAAGCTGAATGGGGATTTACTAGAAAATACAGCTTTTGATAAATTATAGACCGAGGTGATTTCTACTGTTCCTCCTTTTATTTGAGTATTTATTAAAAATATAATGTCAACTAATAGAATATTTCTAAGTTAGACCTTTGATATCTCTTCAGACTAAAGCAAGGCAAAGAACTGGAGCAAGAGAGGGCTTTTGCCAACGAGCAGTTAACCAGAGCTATCCTTCGAGAGAGGATATCGAGTGAAGAGGAGCGCGCAAAGGCAAAGCACCTGGTGAGTAGCAAAGATTCAATGAAATGTCTACAAGGAGATCTCTGATGTTTGGGAAGAACTAAGTACTCTTGCCAACTTTTAGTGTGGATAAAATTCAAGCTCTCTTTGCTTAGATTTTCTTGATTTGTACCTTTCACAAGGAATTGACCGTTTGCTGAGATTAGCCACGAAGGGCTTTTTAAGGCAGGTAACTTAAAAATTGTTGAAGTGGAGATCCACACAGAGACATGGGCAAATACATCTTGTCTAAAGGGATATTGCTTATGTCCGCCGTCCCCCGCCCCTTTGCCCCCTCACAACTCTTTCTCTTTCCACGGATTTTATTATATCTGAAATCTATGGGGCAAGCAGCCTAACTTGTTTCCCTCCCTGCTGGAAGTCATCAGATGTTAGTCTGGGAAGTGTCCAGCATAGGTGAGTAAATTTGATTAATCACCTTCTGGGCTCTCAAAAGGGGAAAAATACAGAGCAAGGGCTTTAGTGAACCACGTTTAAGAAAAGAAAGAATTTTCAAAAAGAAAGTGTTTAAAAATTTTTAAAGGAAAGATTACATAAACTTGTTTAAAAATGATTATGACTGGAAAGAAGAACCTTGAAAAGGCACCTATGAATCTGTTATTCTTATATAACCGTGGTACATGCTGGGGTGTGTTCACCTAGGTCTAGTTTATTCCTACACCTATTACAGTTTTTATTCCTAAGTCTATTACATATTTAGGAATCTGGATTATGCTGGATATAGCGAGTAGCATCATGAACATTTTCTTATGTCAGCGAATGTTCTTCTGAAATGCCGTTTTTAATAGCTGAATAACAACATTTGGTCTTTTGTATGCAACATAACATCAACTGATTTCCCCTTGTTGTATTCAAATGGGGTCTTGACTGCTCACCTCCCACTTCAGCCTTCCTGGAAACCCACATATACCTTCTCAGAACCATGAGTGCTCACTGGAGTCGGAAGCTCAGTTGGAGAGGTTAAAATGAGACTATGTGGTGGAGAACATTGAATGCAAGACTGTGGGAGATGTCCCTAATTAAGCAGGAATAGTTAAAAATGGATCAGGACACGGTCAGTTTCTGATCTTGCTTCTTTTCCCCCTATGGTCCTAACCTGTGATCACATGCCAGTGGAGAAAATAAAATGAAGCTAGTGTGTGACAAATCCATTTCTTTAGTGACTAATCCAGGACCCAGACTGAATGGGTAGACAGTTAAGCCAGACCCAGGTGATGAACTAAGAAAGAAATGACAAGGGATTGGTGCCATCCATGAGGACACACACGTTGAGTGGAACCGAGGCCAAGAGATGGGGGAGGAAAGCCATTTTTTGTGAAAGGGGGATAATTTCAGAATTAAAGACATTATGTGTTGAGTAATTCAGTCATTGGTGACACCTGCTATACTTCTAAGCTTCAAGGTTTTTTGAGGAAGTTGAAAACATACCAGGCCAGCATGTGAAGAGTCATTTACTCTAATGTTACAGCATCCCAGATGAAGCAGGATGGGGTAGAGGGTTAAGAGTATTGTGTTTGAGGAAGGTGGGAAGCAAGCTTCTTGGTTTCTAGTGGGTAGAAGAATCTGTGGCTGGCATTTTTCTTCAGGCCTCAGCTTTTGCTCTTTTATCCTTGAAGCACTCTTCTCTATTTCTCTTTGCCTGAATTTGGACACACTTTCTTGTTCTCTAAGTTTGGGGAAACAAGGAAGATGGGGTTTTCAAAAAACTTATTAAACATACATATATGCACATGACAAGACATAAAAAAGGAGAATTTTCACAAAAAAATGTGGAAGTATGAGAAAATTTCTTATCTTATAGTAACTAAAATACTGTGTAATGTAGTTTGGTTGAAATAGCAATATTCAGCCCATTTTTGTCTTTGTGCCTTATAAATCTTGTTTGTTACCTGTCTATATTTTTTTGTTTAGCAGGTGAAACATAAGAAACTGGCATTGTATATTCTGTTTTGTAGGTTTCTTCTTTACTGATTCTGGGATTGTAGGGTATAGATGGCAAATTACCATACTCACAACTCCTGAATTTCAGCATGTATCATAATATTAGCCAAACAGAGCCCTCAAAACACGTATGGAATAGAAGTAGAATTTATTCAGTAGAATTATAGCTGATTCAGATGACCCCTGGCTGGCTTGAGTGTGCTCAGACCTTTGAGTGTTAGTTCATGGCCACAGCAACACGGTTGCCTATAGCAGGTTAGGTACCTGATGACTCTCAACTTACTTACCAGATTACCCCCTTCATTGTTATTATAGAAGACACACATACTCATTTGGTAAAGATCAAAAAATAAATACAAAAATATTAAGATCACTTACCATTACCTAGAGATAATTACTATTATCAGTCTGGTTTATTGTTTTTATATTCCTTTTCATATTCCACTAAGTCTGTATGAAACATTTATATTACTTGTGTATATGTATTTCCCCAAACATGTGATAATATATATATCCTTGTATAACTCTCACAATAACCTTCACATTTAAAAAACTTAGAGGTAAAGGTCTTTCTATACCAATAAATATATGTTTGTATGATCACTTTTAATAGTTGAAATATATTTCATTGGATTTTCCTTTAATTATTAAAATAATACAAGGATATTATAGATCTGGAAATCTGGAAAAGATAGACATTACTGAGGAACCACCTCCTGCCCATTAGGATGGCTACTACCAAAGGAACAGACAGTAGTAAGTATTGGCAAGTATGGTGTGGGAACGTAAATGGTACAGCCACTATGGAAATCAGTATGGCAGTTCCTCAAGAAATTAAAAATAGAATAACCATATGATTTGTCAATCCCACTTCTCAGTATTTATCCAAAAGAATTGAAAGGGTCTTGAAGAGATATTTGTATGCCATGTTCACAGCAGCACTATTCACAATACCCAGGAGGTGGGGGCAACCCAAGTGTATATCAGCAGGTGAATGTGTAAACAAAAATGCAAAATACATACAATGGAACGTTACTCAGCCTTGAAAAGGAAGGAAATTCTGACACATAACGCAACCTAGGTGAACCTTGAGGACATTATGCTGAGTGAAATAAGCCTGTCAGAGAAAAATGAATACTTACATGAGAGAAAAATTCCATTTACATGAGAGATCTGGAATAATCAGATTGATAGGGACAGAAAGTGAAAGAGTGGTTGCCAGGGGCCGGGGGATGGGGAGGAACAGAGCTTTTTAATGGGTGTTGGATTTAAGCTCTGCCAGATGGAAAGAGTTCCGAAGATGGGTTGCACAACAATGTGAATGTACTTTATACTCCTGAACTATTATTATCTTCTAGATGGCTAAGATGGTTAATTTTATGTTACACGTATTTTACTATAATTAAAATTAGAAAAAAATTACTAAGGAAGTAATTGTTATGCATGTGTAATTAATGTTTTGGAGGTACAAAGTTCTTTCTGCTTATTTTGTGTGTGCGTGTGTGTGTGTGTGTATGTATGTGTGTGTGTGTGTGTGTATGCATGTAGTCCAGGTTTCCAAATTCAGCAACCCACCACCATGTAAAATGTGTGGTGGAATGTGACATCATGCCCACTGCTGCCTGTTAGTCCCCTGGTCCCCAGCTGGGGAAGTACACATCCTTGGAACCTGTGATTCACATGAGAGTCACCCTAAGAACACTGACATTGCTCTGTGGGTGCTGGGCCTGCATGGCTGCCATTCCTAACCCTAATATCTGGGACTGAGTGATGGCCAAATGTTGATTTATTCTTCTTAATTAAGAACCCAAATGTTGCAGCCAGTAAGAAAGTAAAGGTTGGGTTTCACATATTTGAAAGGATTAGAAGAAGTTCCTTTTGGAGAACTAGGGAAAAAAAACCCCAAACTGATGTGATGCTGGTTCTGTGAAATAAAACTAACTCTCCCTTACTCCCCCATCTTCCTGCACCCACTACCAGTTGACATTTAGATTGCTGGCTCCTTACATGTGAGTCCAGGCTTTTCTTCCCACAGTTGTTGTAGCAGCTAGCTTTACTGAAATTCTTTGAAGGGCAAAGTCTCAGTGGCCCAGTTGTTGAAGTTTTAAAATAGGATCAGATCAAAACTTTGCCTTTGGAAGTATTGCTTTTGCTAGAGAAGCTCTAAGTCCTGCTCCAGATTCAAAAAGAGTATAGCAGACCCTCATTCGACTCTCACTGACTGGTACCAATATTTTAATTAGCTGGTTTTAGAAGTTTTGGAGGGGCAGTTCACTGCTGATTTTACCAACATGAAAATGTTAGTTAAAGCAACCTAAGTGTCCATCAGTAGATGAATGGATAAAGAAGATGTGGTACATATACACAGTGGAATATTCTTCAACCATAAGAAGAAAACAAATCCTACCATTTGCAACAACATGGATGGAGCTAGAGGGTATTATGCTCAGTGAATTAAGCCAGGTGGAGAAAGGCAAGTACCAGATGATTTCACTCATCTGTGGAGTATAAGAACAAAGAAAAAACTGAAGGAACAAAACAGCAGCACACTCACAGAACCCAAGAATGGACTAACAGTTACCAAAGGGAAAGGGACTGGGGAGGAAGGGTGGGAAGGGAGGGATAAGGGGAAAAAAGGGGCATTACGATTAGCACATGAGTGTAGGGGGGTGCTCAGGGAAGGCAGTATAACACAGAGAAGACAAGTAGTGACTCTATAGCATCTTAATGGGGTGTGTGGTGGGGACTTGATAATGGGGGGAATCTAGTAACCACAATGTTGCTCATGTAATTGTATATTAATGATACCAAAAAATAAAATGTTAGTTAAAATTTATATGACAGGTATGCTTCATAGGAGCAGGGAAATACTTCCGTAAAGAATGAAGACTAAATGAAAGGACAGCACTAGGGAACCCCTATGGTTAATGCCACTTGACATTTTGTGTACCTTTAAGACCTCATTCATATGAATGATGTGTCATTAGGTTTTTTTTTCTTCTAATTAAAGAGTAGGGAGGGTTTTTCTCTTTTTTACTTTTCAATGATATTTGATTTCTTTTAAAAATGCCTACTAAGATTTTGATTTACTTTTTTTTGTCTCTTATTAAATTATGCTGGTGAACATTAGTCATTTCTTGTTATTATCACAGAACTATTTTTTAAAAATCTACACTTTAAAGAAGCCCCAGTTTACTTACTTGAGAAAATATTTAAATATTCTGGAGCTTATAAGCCTTAATGTGAAATAGTTTCCTTCACTCTTTGGATACACATCTTATTGAGTGCTTGCTGTATGAAAAACACTGTGTTAGATACTAAAGATATATAAATGAAAAAGACAAAATCCTGTCCTTAAGAGATTCACAGAATGATGGGGCAGACAGATACATTAAAAATAATGTTAAGAAGTGCTAAGACTGTTACAGAGCCATGCTATTTACATTCTTGTAAGATTTCTCACTTTTGTGACTATAGGGACTTCCTTTTAACTCATTGCTATATTGGCATTCATTTGTTCAGTACACATTTGATACCTAATGCATGCCAGTGCCTAGCAGAGTAAATAGTCAATAAATACTTGCTGATTGAATAAATGAAGAATTGAATCTACTCAAGCCCTGGAAATGGGAGGAGAAGTGGGGAAAAATAGAAGATGTTTTTCTAGGAAGGTCTCTTGAGGTATGAGTAGGAACTGCTCATAGGGTTGAGGAGTAGGAGTGGCCCAGCTAACAATATTGCAGGCAAGAGCATGGAAGCACAGGGACAGTGGGACACAAAGGAGTTACTGAGTGAGATGTACTGGGCAAGGAGTGTTGAGGGATAAGGCAGAAGTTGGCAGAGCTAAAATCACAAGGACCATGCATGAAGCCCAGGGACTCTATGCATAAAAGAGTTTCAAGAGTGAAATGAAATGGTTAGATGGGCATTTTGATATTGCACTCTAGTGAAGTGTGAAGGATAAAATAGAGGAGAAAGTGACAGAAAGACAAAATAGAAAACTTCATATTAATTCAGGTGGGCACAGGTGGTACCCGAATTAGGACAATGCAAGACGGTATGGAGAGAAAAGATGTCAGGAATATTTAAGAAATCTCTAGTATTTAGTGTTATAGCTAGAATGATTAATATTTTAAGTTTGAAGAGTTGAAAGAAGTGTCTAGGGTAGCTCTAAGGTTTCTATTATTAGAAACTCTCTATCATTTTGAATAGAAAAAGTAGCAATCAATTTAAAAATGTTCTGGGTTTAAGGTATATTGTAAAGTGTAGACCTGGGGAAGCTTCGGCCTCAGGTACTGCACCAGTTATTTTGTTTGACTCTGGATGAGACCACTAATCAGCTCATTAGATATTTTGGTCCCTTTCTGTATTCCTTTCCATCTCAAATTTACTAAAACCTACTATGTGGTAGGTACTGTTAGTTGCAGGGGATGCAAAAGATGAATTAGATTTGGTTGCTTTTCCTCAGAGTCTCTGGTCAAGTGTACGATTGTGGGAAAGGTCATTCTTACCTTGGATTTTTTTTTCTAGTTACATTATATATTTTGAATTTGTAAAACCTCATAGTACTTAGAAAAAGCAACACACACAAAAATAGGGTAGGTAAATGCATAAATTTAGTTTTTTGCAAATTTAAGTGACTTTCACCAAAATGTCACTTTTCATCCCTAGTTTCCTTTTTGTCTGAAATGCACCAGTGAAGCAATCAAGAAGAAGAATTGATTAATTTTGTGCTGTGTGCTTTTCATTCTGTTTTGTTTGTGACAGTTGAAATTTCATGGTAAAAGAGAAAAAAGGTTTTCAGTTTGGAGTATGGAGGAAAATGACTAAATTAAAGGAAGTAGATAAGAATACCCCTGCTGCCCAAATATAAGTGAGGTTCTGCCCAAGGGCAGAGGATACAGTTGGGGTTGTAATTTTGAAATGACAGCATAGCTCATGCTCAAAAGTTCTGTGTACAAGTAACATTGAGAATGATCATTTGAGGCTTTTAGTCTCATGAAAATTAACCAGGTGAATGAAGTTGCAGTGTAACACTAGTTATCCCGGGCTCGTTTATTGGTCACTTGAAGGTACTTAAAAATTTTTTTTTGCAATTTGTTGGGTGCAGTTTAGTACTTTGTTATAACCTCAAATAACATGCTCCCTCTTGTTATACATGCATGTGCTGGTTTCCTTGCTAAAGACTCTACGCCCCAGTTATTTTGCTGTACATGGACTATTAATTTGCTTTCAATGTCAGAAATTAAGTTAATCATTTTGAGCTTTTGCTTTTGAAGACTATTTAAATACAGACTTCCTACTTTACGTTTGAGGGATCTAAGCCTTTTAGGTATAAGATGTTTTCCTCAGTGTTATTGGTGAGAATGGGACCTGGGATCCATCTACAATTCCTATTCTTTATAACTCTTGCTCAGTTACTATCTTAGCAGGAAATTTAAAGGGCATCAGCGTCCCTCAAGATAGGTGGGAGCAGAGATCCACTGCCTCATTTTGCCTCCTGTGTGTTTGCGTTCAGCAGGCCATTTTCGTTTCCAGGACAAAGCATTTGTATGCCCTCTTTCCCTTTATGCTCTTTGTTATCATTGGGTGGTCCTTTCTTCCAGTGTGTGTTAAAGCAGCATTATTATTGTCAGCTGGAATGCATACAGCCCTTTGAAGAGGTTGTTAGTTGGAGATTCCATGGAGTGGCAGGGCAGCTTCAGGTGTGTTTGTCTGCTACCCCAGTAGTAAAGGAGAAACACATTTTGTCTCAGTTTGCCATCCCAGCCTTTATGTTAAGAGTCCAGAGAAAGAATAGGATTGCTATTGCAGATTTCAGTACTGCTTGTGTGCTGAAAGCTTAACCAGATGAGTTTATTTTTAAATGTACACAGTCTAACCCCCTTTTCATCCAGCTTTGCAGAAATGCCTAGGGTCTTCACATTACCAAATAGCCTTAGAAAAGCATAATGTCAATGGTGAGCAGCTATTGAGGGGCCTGGAGGAAAGGATAGCTGGATGTCCTTCTGGTAGTGGAGATTAAATCTCATTGTCAAGGTTGGTGAGTCTGTCCAGTCAACACAGTGTAGAGGTGACAGCAATTTGCTTGTGTTGTTTTTTTCCAAGGAACTATCTCAGACTGTGTGACCTGGTTGACAAAGTGATTAGAGAAAAAAATTGTACGGTATAATGCTTTTGATGTTCTTGCCACCAACTAGTCGTATTTAAAGACAGCTGTGAGGAGCAACTGTTCCTAGAATGTGCTGTCATATTTTCGTTCTAAATGTACCTTTAAAAAAAGCTTCAAGTTGCTTGCAAACTGGTTGACTCAGGGCAGCTCTCTTTGAGTGGTCCTATGTGGTAGCCCTGTCATAAATAGCTTATTGACATCCCATCACTTGGGTCATTATGGGTGTCAGGGTGAGGTGTGGAGAGCACTGAGTAAAAATCCATATGTAACTAAGGTGCAAAAGACTGGTCATAATTCCATCTCTTTATAATGACCTGGCATTTATTGTTAACTTTTTTGCTTCACTGCCTGGGCTGAAAGGTACTGTCACTGGAGCCTTGGAGTTTTATTGAACTGACATCATAACCTCATTTCCTACTGAAGAGGCTAAGAAATATGGCCCTCAGTGTTTGCTTTATCCTGTAACAAATTAAAAGTTTAACATAGGCTTAATGAAGTTTGTTGGTCCTTATAAATCCCAAATAAGGGTTTTGCACATTCTGTTGGGAATGAGACTGTAAGGCAAATACGCTCTTTTTTGTTCAACCGCAATCTTTCCAGTTTGTGTTCATGGCAAGTCTCACACCTGTCAGTTCTGACACAGCCTGGGAGAACTGCTTTCAACCTATTGTGCATGGACCTGTGGTTTGGTGAATTCAGTAGTAAATTAAAGAGCACTAATGTTTGTTATATAATGTACCATGTGCAGTGTATTTGCCTCATTTTTGTTTGTTGGACATTAAATACTTCACAATGTTGAACATCCTTGAACAGCTCTGCATTTCTTTTCACATATTTCCTGCTTTATTGCTTAGATATGATTCCTGAATGGGACTGAATTATGGTCTTTTTCAGTTTCATGGTATTTTGAACTGTCCCCTGCTTTTGGGGGTGGGAGGGTTTATTTTTCTGTAGCCTGGGGTTTTCCTCTTAACCATAAAGACAAATCCAACATTTTGTTCCAATGTGACTGTCTCCATTCTTTTCTTTACTAACTATATTTTAAGGATGACTTCTTCTGAAAATACCAAGGGGCAGAATTGCCCAATGAAGTAAGGCCTCCATTCTCTAGAGAGCAGGAATCTGTTTACAAACCTGCAGTATTTATTACATACCTCATTTAGTCCATTCATCATTTTAATAGAAAAATGAGTCACTTTAGATGATTCTGAAATAATTCAAGGTAAGCTACATGGCTCCAGGCAGAGTATGATTTACTCAGCACCAAGCAATTTTCAAAAAAATGTAATAGAATGACCAGCATCAATAATTTATGATTACTTGTGGTGAATTTATCAGATATCTTCATTGTCGTAGAAATTTGTTGATGAGATTAAAAGTTTAGAGGAGTTTTCTAGCTAACATCTCCTCATTCTTCATCTTTTATGACAAAGGCGACCAAATTCCGTATTTAGCTGTGTGTTTAAAGCTGTGTGCCCATTTCAAACACTGTAAATTTAATTCCAGATTTGTGTTTAATATTCTCTTGATAATCAGCGTCACAGGACCAGTTTTATTCGAGATTATAAACCTACTTATATACATTTTCTGCTTAGACATTAAACATTAATCCTTTTATAGTTTCCTTTGCTTATATGATTCTCAGGAACACAGGTAGCTGATTGCCTGTAACAATAGAGCTGAACCCAAGAGGAATCAAAGCATTTCTAGGTAATACCGTGATGCTCATGGGCTTTATTAGTAATCAGCATCACAAGAAAAGTGACTGGTATTTGTTTTTAGTACTTTTCATTTGGCCACGAGCTTTCAAGTCCAGTATCTTATTTGGTGTTAATAAATGCTTGGTATGGGTAAGACATCTATCATTCCTGTTAAAGATAATAAAGCAAATGTTTAAAGAGATTGTGAACATGCAGGTTGCCCAGGGAGAGAGCTGTAAATGAGATCCCCACTGGCGATTTTATTTGGGACACAATTTAGCAACTGTTTTTAACCTGTATTGGATTGGATCCACTGTATTAGAAAGGGTGAGGGTGCTTATAGGGACAGGCACATGGACAAAACAGAAATTACAGCAGACATAAATAGAAAAGGAGTAAAAAATGCATATGATGAGCATATAGGAACTAAAAAACATTATAGCATGACGGGCCTGCTCAGCATAGAGGGCAGGCAGACTTTGCCACTCTAGTGGGCTTTGTGTTATTGCTTAGTGAAGTAATGTATGCATAATCATAAAACTACCAGGGATTAAGAATAATCTGTTTGAGAACAAGGAATGGAATAATATATGTTAGTAAGTTTCCATCTAAACCATTTTGAATTGAAAAAGTTCTGGCATTTCAGTAAGTTGTAAATTTCAGTATTCCAACAAAAATAATCTCACCTGTGAATTTTTATATTGCAAAGGATATAGTTAAATGAAGTGTTACTGCATAAGATTATAAAGTCATTTTTGAGTGTACTTATTAAAAATGTTTGCTATGATCTGCTATATTTTAGGAGAGATGGTTGATATAGATACAGAAGGGTTTGGTTTATAGCAATTTATCCATTCTTTTGCCCTCAGAAGAACAGCAGTATTTAGAGGCAGAAACGTTTTCCTTTTTTAATGTGCAATGTAAATTCTTAATTTGCGGGAGAGGTAAGAGACAATTCAGTTATTTTTCTACTTTGGATAATAAAGATGCATTTATCTGGCAAGATGTTTGTTGGGGAGAGTTGAGATGGGCTTGCTGCAGTAGATTATTTTTAAGAGTAAATGTAATACAAGTTAGCAATGTCCACATTGCTCATGCAGTGGATTCAATCAATTTTGTGTTTTGTGTTTTCACTGAATTTTATCAGAAATATAAAGTGAAGATATTCCACAGGGGTTTCTTGTAAAGTCAGCCTCTGAATAGAATTTTAAAAACTATGTCATTGAATATTTTGGAGATTTTTAAAATTAAAAACAAATTTGGGATGTAGTTATATAGCTGTTAATGTATTTTTCACTTGCATTTAATAATCCCAATAATAATTCTTATTGACAGCAGGTTAATGTAATAGAAACATTTATTTCCTAAAAATAAGCTCTTTCTCACAGCTCTGGTAGGGTGATAAGAAAGATCTGCTAACTAATTTTTACTTTAAGTCTGCTATTGTAAAATTAAAGGTTAAGTATAAACATTGCTAGATTATTTGTGTATATGTGTGTATATTTGTGTTGCATGTGGTAGAGGCAATTTTTAGGCACTATATTAGAATTTTAAAATTAATTTCTTAAATTTTTTTACTTTGGATTATTTTTTATCTTTCAGAAAAGTTGTAAAAACAAAGAAATTGGCTTACATTCATCTATTTTTAAACATTCACCATACTTAATCATTCTCATTCCTATACACACACATACACACACCACAATTTTCTGAACCATTTGAACATGGCTTGCAGTTTGCCCTTAGTATTTCCAACCCTTAAAAATTAGTGTATGTTTCTTACATAACTAGGTCCAGTTGTAAAAATCAAGAAATTTAGCATTGATGAAATATTTTAACCTGTAATCCAGGTTTCAATAATGTTCTTTATATAATTTTTTTCCTCTTGGAACAGAATACATTCTAGTATTGCATTCAGTTGTCATGTCTTAAAACATTTTCTGTCGGGGTTTTTAGCCTTCCCCGAGCGCCCTCCAAACCTGCGGAGAGAACGGGAAGGGGGAGACACGCCCCGGCAAGGCAGGACCGGGAAGGGTGAGTGCCTGACCGCCCAATCACCAGCCTCCGGCCCCTAGGCCTAAACCGAAGACAAACAGACACGACAGGGAGCTCAGTCAAAGCAGGAACTCGTTTATTGCGGAAACAGCATGATATATATATATATATATATAACATTCATGGGCCAATCAGCATAAAGGTCAAGCAATCACAAGTTCTTCACGCAGGAAGGCACATAATGCAAGCAAACGGTGTCCACGAGCTGATCACGTTCGCAGAAGACTCACGCCAATAGGGAGATACCTGGAACACAGGTAGACTAACGTCATAGCCTGGCAAAATGCCTGGGCACCACCCCATGCTCATCCGGCGAGAGCCATCTTGGCAATGCATTTAAAGGTACTTCTTAGATTAGAAGGCCCTACAATTTTCAACATGATTTGCAAATAGCAGGATCAAGACAAATACTGTGTTAATTTCAATTTATGAATTCTTACTGTCATTGCTAGAGTTTTAGACAAAAGTAAAAAGGACAAAAAAGGGAGGTGAAGAGTTTCAGACAAATAGATTCTATTTTCAGATAAGTAATATTCTGTATTGTGGGTGAAGAAACAAGAGTTTCAGGTATTTTTTTTTTCATAAATCAAGACTAAAACAACTTAAATGTTTTCACCAGCATCTGTATAGATCCTGTGTCTTTGAAATGTAGCAGGCATCCAAGTTGCATCATTACAAACTGTTAGAGAGTAAACTCTTATTTTTCTACAATTATTTTGAACAATAATTTTATCTGAAATTGCCTTCTATGGGCCCCACCCCTAGGTACTGCTCCATGTAATTTTCGACAAATTGCTTTTTTTTCTTTACACTTTTCTTTCTATCGGTTTAAAATAAGGACAAGGTCATTAATGTACTTCTCTTTCAAGTCTGTTACCTTGATGAATATATATATAAATACAGGAGTTCTTAGAGAATGCAAAGTTCTGTATATTTATAAATTGACTTTACATAAAGTAATTTTGTTTTATGAATAGGTGACCAATTTCAAGAGTCACATCTATTTTAATTTTCTTTAGTTATTAAAAAAGTCCATTTGAAAAAAGAAAAATAGTTGAAGTTGAAAGCCTCTATTTCCTTGGTTAAATTGGATTTTTGTTATTGAAAACTTACCCTGATTAGCAGAAGTGGCTTAGTCACAGGCATAAGTAAATGCTGTTGGCAGTCACTGTTTTGAAAGTGTCAAAATGAGAGAAGTCCTTTCCTTGGACCTAAGAGAAGGGGATCTCTCTGCTAATATGTGTTTTCTGGGTTTAAGACTGAAAACTCAGACCTTTGTTAGCCAAATAAACTTAAATTGACATCATTTAAAAAATATATACAATCAAATTAAAAGTCACGGAAGATGGCCTACTTTATACCTTTAAAAAATGAGTATTAAAGGTCCCAAATTTCTGTGTGATAGTGGTTGAAACTCTCTTGCTTCTTTGTATAAACAAAGGTTCATCTTTTTAAATGCTTACTTTATTTTCCATTTATTTCTTTAACTCATTAAAAATCATCTGTTAATTTTTTAATATGGCCACTCTATCTCTCTGGCCTATTTGTGACATAATCGTTCTTTCCTAACACTGCCCCTGCAACATATTAAATTTTCAGCACGTAGACAGTGGCATCTTTAGAATGTTCCCATCATTCCCTGTCATGTACAAGTGACAGAAAAATGTATTGGTGCATCAACCCTTCTTTTTTTTTTTTTAACTCCTTGAGGAACTCAATAAAGAAACTGGCTGAGCTCCAAACCTGAAGGCATTAAAAGAACAAGCTCTAAATAACATCCTCCTTTAGAATGTGACATATTTTAACCATGTATCTCCATCTTGTAGCTCACCATTTCCAAGATACAGCTATAGTATCCATATGTGTCTTCCCCCACCCAATCTTCTGCTCTCTCCTCTCTTTGAATATTTTTTTACAGTGATCCTTGGGAACATGTACACTGGGCCTGTAGAGCGACACAACAAAAGCAGACTCTTGAAGTAGGCAGGTTTTGTCCTTGTAAATGACCTGGTATAAATGCATGTGGTGGATTAAAATATGTTCCCTCTGACAGAAATCTGCTTGAAGTGAAAAAGCCTCCTGTCAATTCCGACCGCAACAAAGGTTGCCATTGTGAGTGAGAGTGACTTGCCAAGACTGCAAGTCTCCCAAGCTCTGTTCTGGAGATACATTTGTTGATTGGTTCTCAGCTTTGAGTTGGTTATAATCTTGTCTTGGCATGCTCTGTTTCCAAAATGCATCAGTTTTCATGTGTCTTTGGCTTTTTCTCAAGATTTATGAAGGGGGGAAGTTAGCTTTTTGTCTGGCAAGTAGCAAAGCCTGTTTGAGTTCTCTAGTCAATAATGGTAAAATAACTAGAAATTGATCCATGTCAGCTGTAAATCCATCTTTGCATTTCTGTTAATGTCTGTCATCCTGAAGAAGCCGTATGAAAGACATTTCGGTCCCCACATCACTGAAGACGGGACACGAGTAAATAATACACAGCTGGGTATTAAGGGAATGTTCTTGGGTCCACAGTTTGACACAGGCTTGGGGAGCTGTTTCTCCAGATTTGTCGTATATACATTGTGGAGGCCGAAAAAGTTTCTCGCATGTGAGCATCACCTAATTTGGGTGCTTAGAGCCAGTCCTGCATGTAGATGGAGTAATGGTGTGATTTAATGCTGCTGCCAGGTTATGCCTCCCCTGAAATATACTTCTCATTGATTTGGTATGGCCACCTCTTCTTCTCAATCTGGCCTATAATTCTTATCTCCTTCTCTCCCCAGTTAGAAGTAAGGAGGAGAAGTGCTGGGTGTTTAATTTGGCAAGACCCCCATCGATATACACCTCTGTTGCCTGGGTGAAAAGGTTGCTAGTGGGTATTTCGGGAAGAGGGGGTGGGCACCTTCTCCTTCTCCCCCAGTTATCATGGCAAGGTATTTGCTTGTCAGATTGCCGCCTTGTCACTGTGGAGAGTTTGTAAGGCCTAAAGGTTATAATCGGACAGGGCCCTTTCATTCTAGGAGATTTTCTTTGCTTGTGGACTGCAGTAAGACATCTACTCTTCAGTAATTTAGAAATAAGGGAGAAAAAGTTGTCTTATGATGAAGTTCAAAATACACTCTGGGTAACTCCAGAGCATGACTTGCCTGTCACTGATGGAATATATTAACACATCTAAAGAAAGCATGTGTCAATCTTAATTTTCAGTCTTTAAAATAAAGCTTTAAAAAGATTAATATCATGGGACATGTTTACAATATGATGTTTAACAGAATAAAAATCAGCATGTTCTTTAATATCTATTTGCACAGATAGAAAGCTTGGTGTAGAGCATGTTGTTTCTTTTGAATTTTTTCATATATTTTTAAAACACTTTTCTATATTACCTGATTCTCTGAGTTGAATAAATACCAACTTATTATAAATAATTTTTTTGAAAAAAGAAAGACACCTTCAGTCATTAATTACTCTTTGTAAAAGAGTTATATATAAAAGGGAAGAAAATATTCAAAAAGACAAACCATGCTTGTGTCCTTTCCACCCTAGCCCTGGCCTAACAATTGTCTGGCCCAGTTGGTTGCCTGCCTTTTGTGGAGATGCTTTATAACAAGTACACTCTCAAGTTAGGAAGTTTATCAAATAACCCTGATTCCCACATAGATGGCCTGCAGAAAGAGCATCTCTTGGTTGGAGGTCCCATATGCCTGTGCTTTCTGGCAGATGTAATTCTTATTTTAAAGGCCAAAAGCTTGTCCTTTTAGTTGATTCATAAGTCTGCAAATTTCTAAGGCTGTTGACAAACTAGGCTTCTAAATGTGCAATACTTACGAGTTCACCACTAGTAATTACTTTGTCACCTGGAGCCTTTTGACAGGTAGCCTGGTGCTGTTCCCAGTAACAACCCCGTGCCAGGTGCCAAGTAGGCTTCTCTTTTTCCAAACTCCCTGGAAGAAAGGGAACTGAGAAGAGTGGGCTTTGGAGGCGTTACCCGTGTTGATGACAGAGTCAGTGCTGCGGCCTCACAGCTTGGCCCAGAACCTGCTGTTTGGGGCTCCAGATCCCTCCTTCCCTATTTTGTTGGTCAGTCAGCCTTGAATGTATAGGTGGAGGCGAAAATCATCTTACAAAAAGTGTTCTTGTTAGAACTTGGAGAGACTGTAGAAATCACCCTACCCACCCTCTGCCTTCTGTTTGTGAAGCAAGAAGCCCAGGGCTCTTGGGGATGAAGTGACAGAGTGAGGAGCAGCACCTAAGTCTTTAGCGTCTCTGCCTGGGATGTTTCTCATCTTCAGTGGGATTTTCAGGAAGGTTCCAAGGATTGCAACCCAGAGAACAAGAAGGCTAAGGATCTTTCTTTAAGTTTGACCTAGGTTTGGATTAGAACTGAGGATGGGGCAACCCCCCTTCTATGTAAACCAGACACAGAGGGCATTTGGGGTTGAGAGCTCTTTACCAGAGCTTTGGGGGTATATGTTCATCTTTGTATAACACACCTCCTCTGTCTCTCCTGTATACGTAGCAGTTTTCTCAGTGGTTCTTTTTACCACTTACTACCTCCTCACCTGAGAGACTAAAGTAGCTGGGCAAAGATTAATGGTATAACTTCCAAGATAGTGAAACTGGTGCTTTTTGCCGTAATCTCTCTTAAATAATGGGGAAAAGGGTGATATTATTTGTCATTTATCTTCAAGGTCACTATTATGACAACTGACTATGAGATTGTGAGTAAATGTCCTGGCTTCTCTCTGTTCTTACCTTGAAACAAAGAGGTAGAAATATGGTCATTGGATAATGACCTCAGTGCATCATTATAATGACATTTTATTGTACTCATGTGGAATTCTAATAAAGCTTACATAATTTAAAACATAACTTGCCTATGATAACCGATGTCCATTAATTTAGCAAGAGTGAACTTTTTCTTCTTGCTTGTCCTCATGTATATATCTGTATGTGTGTGTGTGTGTGTGTGTATTACATTTCAATTTCTCTTCATTCAAAAATTATTTATTGAGTTCCTACTATATGCTAGGCATTGTGGTCTGTATGCTGAGGATATATCAAAACATTAAAAAAAATTCCTGTCCTAATAGAGTTTACATTTTAGTAGGAGGGATTAGTACATACCATGCTGTAGGCATAATGTTGCATGCTCCAGTTCATTCAGTTGAATAGCATCAAGTAATTATTAACCCATGGGTTTTATGTACCTCTTGCGTAGCAGGTGCTGTCAGGAGCTGGAGTAATACAAGATCAAGCATAGCCCTTGCTCTCAAGAAGCTTAGAGTAGCCATCATGTAGAGGACCATACACAAAATAAGGTAGTTAGGCCGCTACGTGCTTTAGAAGCAGACAGCAGACAGGCCCTGCTCCTTTTACTCTCTTCATGCTCATCCCTTGGCCTGTAAGGTTCTCCTCTGCTTTTCCACCCACTTCTCAGCTCCCTTATTTAAACTTTGCCCTCCATTTCAAAGCACAGCATAAATATCTCCTTTGTAAAGCCTTTTTGATTTCCTAATTCAGAAATGATCACAATTTTCATATTTCCAAAACCCTTTGTTCATCAACTCTTTTATGACTAGTGTGACCCTGTAATTTATCATCCAAACAGGGAAAGTGAGAGGAAGCACTATTAATTAATTATATCAGGACAGCACACATAAACTGGATTGTTCCAGGGATCCCAGGACATATGGTCACCCCATTTAGGACCTTTTCTCCCTGTTACAGTACAGTATGGGTCTGCTCAAGTGTGTGTTCATCTCCCATTTTAGAATGTGGATTCTGTTGTAGGGATGGGAGAGGCAGAAAGAACACGCCATTTATGCTTGTATTTCTACAAGGGATTGATACTCAGTAGGAGCTCAGTAATGCTCGCTGCATGGGATTTATGCTGTCCACAATAGGTATTAGGAAGTGAGCAGGCCTGCTGGAACCTCCAGGTTATCTGTCAGAAGAAAAGTGGTCTAAACAGGCAGAGTTGGGACCAGGGAGACTGAACTGTGAAGGGGCTTTTTTGGGTGGTCCAATAGTCCAAATCTTGGTATAATGACAAGCTGGGCCCACTCTGGGCCCACTCAAGATGTTCCTGCGTACATCCATCTAAGTGGACATGGGAACCTAGCTGGGGGTGACAAACTCCCCTGAGGCAGGCAGGTGGCAGGGCTCTGTTCCTACATGCTATGGTTGGTATCTTCAGAGTCTTCATTTAACTTCAACACCTCCTGGCAATGTATTAAACTCAAAGCACTTGAGAAGGTTATAGTCACTTGGGTTGCTAAAAGTTATGTAGAGTACTCTATGAGGTTCCTTTATAGACTAGGTGTCACTGACAACTTTCCATGAAGAGTTTAGATGACACTAGTTCATAGGCTTTTACATATAAACGAAGTACTTGCCATTTAAAGTCTTTTCACCTGCTAGAGTAGGTGGCCATTGGTATAATGAAAGGTATTGGATATAATACTGAGTTTATTACCACATGGTTCTAAAATAAGTAAATGGCTACATTAACTTCTTTTTTATAGACGGCTGTAAGAACTCTTTAGAACACTTTAAAGGTTTTTCTAAAGGGCAGTATTTTACTGCCACCTCCCCATTACCATTATTCTTTAGTGCCTAGGGGCCAACTCCATTTAAAAGTGGACACTTAGACTCTTCTTGTGTGTAATGAGCATTTGGTTTTACTACGTCTATAATTTGGACTTCAGTGGCAAATTGTTAGTACAAACTTTTGAGGCCAATGTATTATAACACTTTTAGTCAGACACCTATGCTCAGCAAACTCTATATGGCAAGAGTTTATTGTGTTTTCTATGAAAGTGAACTTCTCATCCATCCATTTAGGGCCATCTTGAGTGCTTTCCCTTCTGTAGTTAAAAATTCCTAAGGCTTGATATTACCTTCCTGGACAGGATTTTTTATTGTTTTTATTCTCTTGTCCTTCATTTGCTACACTTCTTGTCCTTCATTTGCTCTTGTAAAATGTGTAGCTCACATTGAAAGCTGTGAATTTTGCACCAACCTCTTTTCCTCTCTCAACTGTGGGTGCAGGTGCAAAAGGAATTGGCTGTGATTCTAGGATGGAGTTCCCCAAGCTTGGCTGGTCACCCAGAGTCCCCTGTCAAGCTATTAAAAAATGCAAATAACGAACTTCCAGGAAGATGGCAGTGTGAGCAGGGTGGCGGAAATCTCCTCCCAAAACCAAATATATTTATGAAAATACAACAAATACAACTATTCCTAAAAGAGACACCAGAAGATACAGAACAGCACCCAGCCTGCAGCTACACCTGAGAAGACTTGGCACCCCACGAAGTGGGTAAGATACGGAGCCATGACCTGGCGGGACCCAAGCATTCCCCCACCCCAGCGCACCGGCGGGAGGAGAGGATTCAGAGCAGGGAGGGAGTGGAAGCACAGGCCCGCCAAATAACCAGCCCTGGTGATCTGCGCCGGGAGCACTGACAAACTTTACATGGTGTATCGGAGATTAGAGAAACAGAAGGGCAGGATCTGAGAAAGACAACGCAACTGGGTCCTCTCAGCCGGCTTCCTGGAACAAAAGAAAAGCGTGCGCTTTTTTAGGGGTCTTAAAGAGACAGGGGGCCAACGGAGGAGCAGGATCATCCCAGCACACTCAGCCCAGCAGGCTGGGAGTCCTGGGGAATTTCAGTCCCCTTGGACTGAGGCTGGGAAAAGCATTTGCATCAAGACTTGCCACAGAAATCAGCAGCCTCCCATTCGCTCGAGTCACAAAGGGCCGGGTGGAGCAGCTTGTCCGCGGAATAGTGGAGCAGCAGCGCCACCTACAGGATCCTCACAGAAACTACACCCGGCAGTCTTTCTTTTTTTTTCTCTATTTTCCCTTTCTTCTTTTTTTCTTTTTCTGACAACTTCCATCGCCATGAAAAGACAGAGGAATATGGTACAAATAACGCTTACCCAGACAACCCCAGACCAGACAACCCCAGAGAGGGAACCTAATGCGATGGACGTGCACAATCTTCCTGAAAAAGAATTCAGAATAAAAGTCATAACCATACTGATGAATCTACAGAGAAATATGCAAGAGCTAAGGGAGGAAGTGAGGGAAGTGAGAAAAGACAATGCAGAGATGAGACAAGCCATCGACGGGCTCAGCAGCAGACTGGACGAGATGCAAGAGACTGTTAATGGAATAGAAATCAGAGAACAGGAATACAGAGAAGCTGAGGCAGAGAGACATAAATGGATCTCTAGGAATGAAAGAATTTTAAGAGAACTGTGTGACCAATCCAAACGGAACAATATTCGCATTATAGGAGTACTAGAGGAAGAAGAGAGAGAAAAAAGGATAGAAAGTGTCTTTGAAGAAATAATTGCTGAAAATTTCCCCAAGCTGGAGAAGGAAATAGTCTCTCAGACCATGGAAGCCCACAGATCTCCCAAGACAAGGGACCCAAGGAAGACAACACCAAGACACATAATAATTAAAATGGCAAAGATCAAAGATAAGGACACAGTATTAAAGGCAGTTAGAGAGAGAAAAAATATCACCTACAAAGGAAAACCCATCAGACTATCATCAGACTTCTCAACAGAAACCTTACAGGCCAGAAGAGAATGGCATGATATATTTAACGTAATGAAACAGAAGGGCCTCAAACCAAGAATACTGTATCCAGCACGATTATCATTTAAATTTGAGGAAGAGGTTAAACAATTTCCAGACAAGTGAAAGCTGAGGGAATTTGCCTCCCATAAACCACCTCTTCAGGATACCTTAATGGGACTGCTCTACATGGAAGCACCTCTAAGGCTAAAAAGAGGTTACCAGAGAAAATAAAATCATAGCAAAGAAAGGAGACCATCCAAATACTAACTAAAGGCAAAGAATAAAACACCTAGTATATAAAGAATGGAGGAGGAAGAATAAGAAGGGAGATAAATAAAGAATCATCAGACTGTGTTTACAATAACTTAACAAGAAAGTTAAGTTAGACTGTTAGTAGAGAAGCTACCCTTGAACCTTTGGTAACCACGAATCTAAAGCCAGCAATGGCAATAAGTACATAACTGTTGATAATCACCCTAAATGTAAATGGACTGAATGCACCAATCAAAAGACACAGAGTAATAGAATGGATAAAAAAGCAAGACCCATCTATATGCTGCTTACAAGAGACTCACCTCAAACCCAAAGATATACACAGACTAAAAGTGAAGGGATGGAAAAATATATTTCATGCAAACAACAGGGGAAAAAAGCAGGTGTTGCAGTACTTGTATCAGACAAAATACACTTCAAAACGAAGAAAGCAGCAAGAGATAAAGAAGGACATTACACAATGATAAAGGGGTCAGTCCAACAAGAGGATATAACCATTTTGAATATATATGCACCCAACACAGGAGCACCGACATATGTGGAACAAATAATAACAGAATTAAAGCAGGAAATAGAAAGCAATGCAGTCATTTTAGGAGACGTCAACACACCACTCACTCCAAAGGACAGACAGATCAACCAGAGAGAAAATAAGTAAAGACACAGAGGCACTGAACAACACACTAGAACAGATGGGCCTAACAGACATCTACAGAACTCTACACCCAAAAGCAACAGGATACACATTCTTCTCAAGTGCACATGGAACATTTTCCAGAATAGACCACATACTAGGCCACAAAAAGAACCTCAGTAAATTCAAAAATTTCGAAATTCTACCAACCAACTTCTCAGATCACAAAGGTATAAAACTAGAAAAAAATTTTAGAAAGAAACAAAAAGGCTTACAAATACGTGGAGACTTAACAACATTCTCCTAATTAATCAATGGGTTAACGACCAAATCAAAACAGAAATCAAAGAATATATGGAGACTAATGACAACAACAATACAAAGCTACAACCTCTGGGGACGCAGCAAAGGCAGTTCCAAAAGCAAAGTATATTGCGATCCAGGCCTACTTAAAGAAGGAAGAACAATCCCAAATGAGTAGTCTAAAGATACAATTACTGAAATTGGAAAAAGAAGAACAAATGAGGCCCAAAGTCACCAGAAGGAGGGACATAATAAAGATCAGAGAAGAAATAAATAAAATTGAGAAGAATAAAACAATAGCAAAAATCAATGAAACCAAGAGCTGGTTCTTTGAAAAAATAAACAAAATAGATAAACCCCTAGCCAGACTTATTAAGAGAAAAAGAGAATCTACACACGTAAACAGAATCAGAAATGAGAAAGGAAAAATAAGAACAGACCCCACAGAAATACAAAGAATTATAAGAGAGTATTATGAGAATCTATGCTAAGAAGCTGTAATGCCTAGAAGTAATGGACAACTTCTTAGAAAAATACAACCTTCCAAGACTGACCAAACAAGAAACAGAAAAACTAAACAGACCAATCACCAGCAATGAAATTGAATTGGTAATCAAAAAACTACCCAAGAACAAAACCCCCGAGCCAGATGGATTCACTTCTGAATTTTACCAGACATAAAAGAAATAACACCTATTCTCCTTAAAGTTTTCCAAAAATAGAAGAGGAGGGAATACTTCCAAACTCATTCTATGAAGCCAGCATCACTCTAATACCAAAACCTGGCAAAGACCTCACCAAAAAAGAAAATTACAGACCAATATCCCTGATGAACGTAGATGCAAAAATACTCAACAAAATATTAGCAAACCGAATTCAAAAATACATCAAGAGGATCATACAGCATGAAAAAGTGGGATTCATCCCAGGGATGCAAGGATGGTACAACATTCGAAAATCCATCAACATCATCCACCACATAAACAAAAAGAATTACAAAAACCACATGATCATCTCCATAGATGCTGAAAAAGCATTTGACAAAATTCAGCATCCATTCCTGATTAAAACTCTCAACAAAATGGGTATAGACGGCAAGTACCTCAACATCATAAAGGCCATATATGACAAACCCACAGCTAACATCATACTTAACAGCGAGAAACTGAAAGCTTTTCATCTAAGATCGGGAATAAGATAGGGATGCCCACTCTCTCCACTGTTATTCAACATAGTACTGGAGGTCCTAGCCACGGCAATCACACAAAACAAAGACATACAAGGCATCCAGATTGGTAAAGAAGAAGTCAAATTGTCACTATTTGCAGATGACATGATATTGTACATAAAAAACCCTAAAGACTCCACTCCAAAACTACTAGAACTAATATCTGAATTCAGCAAAGTTGCAGGATACAAAATTAACACACAGAAATCTGTTGCTTTCCTATACACTAATGATGAACTAACAGAAAGAGAAATCGGAAAAAACAATCCATTCCCAATTGCATCAAAAAGAATAAAATACCTAGGAATTAATCTAATGAAGCAAGTGAAAGACCTACACCCTGAAAACTACAAGACACTCCTAAGAGAAATTAAAGAGGACACTAACAAATAGAAATTCATCCCATGTTCTTGGCTAGGAAGAATAAATATTATCAAAATGGCTATACTACCTAAAGCAATCTACAGATTCAGTGCAATTCCTATCAAAATACCAACAGCTTTCTTCAATGAACTGGAACTAATAATTCTAAAATTCATATGGAACCACAAAAGACTCCGAATAGCCAAAGCAATCCTGAGAAGGAGGAATAAAACAGGGGGAATTACGCTCCCTGACTTCAAGCTCTACTACAAAGCTACTGTAATCAAGACAATTTGGTACTGGCACAAGAACAGACCTATAGACCAGTGGAACAGACTAGAGAGCCCAGATATAAACCCATGCATATATGGTCAATTAATATACGATAAAGGAGCCATGGATATACAGTGGGGAAATGACAAACTCTTCAGCAGCTGGTGTTGGCAAAACTGGATGGCTACATGTAAGAGAATGAAACTGGACTACTATCTAACCCCATACACAAAGGTAAACTCAAGGTGGATCAAAGACCTGAATGTAAGTCATGAAACCATAAAACTCTTAGAAAAAAACATAGGCAAAAATCTCTTGGACATAAACATGAGCAACTTCTTCATGAACATATCTCCCCGGGCAAGGGAAACAAAAGCAAAAATGAACAAGTGGGACTATATCAAGCTGAAAAGCTTCTGTACAGCAAAGGACATCATCAGTAGAACAAAAAGACATACTACAGTATGGGAGAATATATTCTATATTCATAAATGACGTATCTGATAAGGGGTTGACATCCAAAATATTTAAAGAACTCACGCACCTTAACAAACAAAAAGCAACTAATCCAATTAAGAAATGGGCAGAGGACATGAATAGACACTTCTCCAAAGAAGAAATTCAGATGGCCAACAGGCACATGAAAAGATGCTCCACATCGCTAATCATCAGAGAAATGCAGATTAAAACCACAATGAGATATCACCTCACACCAGTGAGGATGGCCAACATCCAAAACACAAACAACAACAAATGTTGGCGAGGATGTGGAGAAAAGGGAGCCCTCCTACACTGCTGGTGGGACTGCAAATTAGTTCAACCATTGTGGAAAGCAGTATGGAGGTTCCTCAAAAAACTCAAAATAGAAATACCATTTGACCCAGGAATTCCACTCCTAGGAATTTACCCTAAGAATGCAGCAGCCCAGTTTGAAAAAGACAGATGCACCCCTATGTTTATCGCAGCACTATTTACAAAGCCAAGAAATGGAAGCAACCTAAGTGTCCATCAGTAGATGAATGGATAAAGAAGATGTGGTACATATACACAATGGAATATTATTCAGCCATAGGAAGAAAACAAATCCTACCATTTCCAACAACATGGATGGAGCTAGAGGGTATTATGCTCAGTGAAATAAGCCTGGCAGAAAAAGACAAGTATCAAATGATTTCACTCATAAGTGGAGTATAAGAACAAAGAAAAGAAGTGAAGGAACAAAAGAGCAGCAGGCTCACAGAACCCAAGAACGGATTAATTGTTACCATAGGGAAAGGAACTGAGGAGGATGGGTGAGGAGGGAGGTACAAGGGGAAAAAGGGGAAGTACAATTAGCAGACGTAATGTTGAGGGGGGCGCGTGGAGGGCTGTACAACTCAGAGAAGACAAGTATTGATTCTATAGCATCTCACTACGGTGATGGACAGTGACTGTAATCCGGTTGGTGGCTGGGACCTGATGAAGGGAGTAGTTTAATGACTGTAATATTACACATGTCATTGTAGATTAAGGATACCAAAACAAATTATAAAAAAAAATGCAAAAAACCCAGGGGACTTGAATTTACAGCGTGGGATGTGGGAATGTGTCATTTAAAAACACACGGTTCTAATGCTGAAGCCTCATTTGAGAAACTTATGAAGGGCGTGAGTGGCAAGGTGGAGGCAGACATCCTTCTCTTCTTGCTGGTGCTTTGCCGCCCTGTTGATAGAACAGCTTGCGTGTGAGCCTGGCGAGCCTGTTCCTGGGTTGCCAAGGCCTCAGTGCCCATATGCATTTTCAGGCTTCTTTCATGTTACCTGATTGCAAAATCTGTATTAAACATGTTATGGAGCAGTAATAGTCATCATATGTTTGTTAGGATTTAAAGAAACTGTCTGCACCCTTCCTACCTCGTGTTTCTCGCCCTTAATGCCACTTCATTTTTATTTGGTCTTTGGGAAAAGAGCACTGACCTTGGAGACAGAGACTTGACTATCAGTCTCTTGAACTCAATGAGCTTGTGATACTCAGCCAGTCACCTCACTTTTGTCCCAGCTTCAGTTTCCTCTCCTCCAAAATCATCATTTTTCCCTTACAGCTTTCTTAAAGGATCTAGTGAACTAATGTGTAAAAAAACATTATTCGCTTTGTAGAAATGCAGTGCTGTATTTCTTGATTGCCATAGTGGCTGGATCAGTGTTTGTCCTCAAAATAAGTCGTCAACAAATATTCTTAGCAGGCTGTGGACCGAAGATTTTCAAGGCCATGGTGTAGTTCCATTCCCTTTTTCTAAATTCCTCTCTCTTTCCCCTGTACCTCCTTGTGAGGCTAGGAATTCCACCCCTCGATTCAGTCCTAGGGAATAAATAGGACTTGTTTTGCTAGCAGTTAGTCTCTAACACCGGAAGCCCACCAGTTGTGGAACTTTCTCCGTGGGCTTTTTGAAGGTTTAATTCCAATCACGTTGTTAAAAACAATATTTCACTACTTCTGATTTTCCTAATTATCATGCAGATGAACAGTGGGGATCATGACATTAGAATAAGTGAGTGGCTTATGATTTTTGCCTCAGAAAGAAAAACGCTTGCTGTTTTTCTCACCCCTTGAGCAATGCAGCAGTAATAAATGAGCAAGTCCAAAACACTTTATGATAGATAGTTAATGGTGTTGTGTCTCAGCCAACAGGCCTGTTTCCACAGCATCTGTCACAATTCAGAGTCATTAGCGTACCTTTAATGGTTTCTTTTCGGAATAATTTCTTGTAGGGCATTTGGAATGTATCAAGGAAAAACTGAGTTGTAGAAATGAGGAATTTTAAATGTAGACAAATGGTTTTCATTCTCTCAAATATAATTTTGATAAAACTGAGAAACCACACAGCAGCCTATCGTGCAGTATAACACAAGTGAAAGCATTTCATGTACTACCTGGGAATTATTTTCTTCAGTCATTCTAAAATAGTTAATTAAGTAAACCCATTTTTAAATAAAAATCTTAATTCAAAAAATTGTAGGCTTTCTTAACACCTTCCACCTCACCATAGCCTTCCTCCCTGATCTGTGTTTGGACTGCCCATTGGTTGTCTTTCATATTCTGTTTTATGCTCAGTCAAGAATCAGTGTTTCTCTCATTTTACAAGATGAAAAATGTTTTGTCAAGTAGATGTCATTTTACATAATACTGGTAAATATTAGGCTTGTTATTTATTTAGTTAAGGGGGGGGAATCTTCCGAGGATCAAATTAAGCCATCTTTTTCCTGAAACATCAAGGGCAGGTGAGAGGAGATCATCATTAAATTTTAAAATATGAATGCATTTACAATGACTTATTTTAAAAGAACAAAATGACTTCCTTTACTTTGTAAACATGGAAGCCAGTGTATACCACAGCAGGTATACATAGTAGCTATTTAAGTACAAGCTCCTTACTTTTGTAAAGGATCCCCCTTTTAAAGATCTGTTTGTACATGTTTTTTCACTCTTAATGTGTACAACAACACTGTGAAATAGGTGGGGCACCATTTACTTCATTTCCCAAAACGAAATTGAGTTTCCCAGAAAGGAAAGCAGATATGGTCATATGTACACAGCTGACAATTAGAAGGGTCAGGGCCTCTGACTTGTGTCTGTCTTTTAATCCTTTTTATTGAATGTGCTCCTCTGGAATGATTTTTGTAGCCTCAACAATATTAAAATTTCCACACAACACTTCTAACACCTTTTTGGAGAGGCCATGTTTTTTTTGTTGTTGTTGTTTTCCCTGTATCCTTCTCTTGGTGCTTGAGAATCAAAAAATTTGATTTTTGAATGTCTTAAGACATACTTGATTAAGATATGCATATTGTTTTTTTTATTTGAAATATTGCTACTTTTTGAGGTTAATTCATTCAAATTTTTTGTTTGTATAATTGGACTATTTAAAATTTTTAATCAGTTTATTGAATCTTGGGGAAAGGTATCCATTTCTGAAGGACCTCTCGTATTTTTGCATTTGTGACAGGTACTGTTATACTACTTAGGCAAATAAATGTAGGCTCATTAAAAAGATGGAACTTGCAATTTTAAAGTTTGTTAGTATAGGTTTGTGGTTAGTTCTTATCCATAGAGTTTGATAAAGCTTATTTTCATGTCCTTGTTCCAGACAATAGGACAAAGTTGGCAAAAGAGGGAAAGTAGGGCTACATTCCCTGTCTTTTAGGATGAATCCTGGAAGGTTCACTTTATCTCACATTCAGTTGGTCAGAACTTAGCTACCTGTTCATACCCAGCACAAGGGAAGCTGGGAAATGTCCCCTCAACCTGCAGTATGGTAATAAACCTGCTAAGATGTCAGAGGCCTTACTGTAGATCAAGGTGAGGGGGATATTATGAGGCATTATTAGTCTGCCAAAATGACATGGTCTTCAAAACTGATATTTGAGCTTTCTGATGCAAAGCCAATTTAAAAAGTATTTAGATTTTTAACATTCCTTGACAACTCCTTTGCCATTATAAATCATATTGACTTTCTGATTACATATATTCATTTGAAAACACCAAACACTATTATTTTCCCAGATATTGTGATAAAAAGTTGTCAGTATCTAAATCCTTTAAATACATTTTGAAAAGGAGTGATGGACCAATTGGAATTCTAATTACTTGATTCCAACACATTTCTCTTTCATTTGAATCTTTCAAGAGAAAAGCGAAAAGCAACATTATCCTTGAGAAATTCTCTCTTCACATCTAAGCAGCTGTTTTTAATTACAGAAAATGTCTTCAAAATCTCTTTTGCCATTTTAAAGTTCTAGCTGTGAGAAAGTCAATTGTCAGTTGTATAATGGAGGAAAAAATCTAAAACCAAAAAAGCCATTTATAGATTAGGTTGAGTTGACACATACGTTATTTCAACATTAGTGTCTGATTTTTTCATAGAAAAATTTTGCTTCTTAACTTTGTGTCATTGTTGGTCATACAAACACAGAAGAGTCTCCACTGTCAACCAATTCATGCCTTCAGAAATATCACTAGAATTTAATGAGAATTGTTTAAAAATGAACCCGAATCACACGTTAAATGTCCCTCCTTCCGAGGGAGTCTCTTGGGAAGCTATCATATTTATTCTGCCAAAGCTGCTCTTTCTCCAAGTCTCTGTCCTCTACCTCTGCCCTCTCCCCCACTTCCTGCTTTCTCCCCCCTCTTTCTTCCCCTCTTTTTCTCTTCTTCCTTTCAAGAATTGCCTTAAAAAGTACATTCCTTTGCATATCCTCCAAGGTGATAAATCTTCATCAGCTGAGAATAGATTTGATTTTTGGGAGCAGCCAGAAGGCATTTGGAGTCCAGGCTGTTGGTGATGAAATGGTAATAGCATTTTCAATTAGATACCAGGAGTGCCTGTAAAGTAACGACCCCAGTGTTCTTGAGTACTTGGAAAGCTGACTCAAAAGGAAGTTCCAAAATAGGAACTCTCAGTCTGATGTGTATATTTGTTAAATTATTAGTCTCATTATTTGATGATGACATTTTGGAATTTTTGTATTATTTATTTATTCACTTGTTTTTGATTTGCCCCTTACCTCTTTTTCCCAATGGCTGTGAACTGTGACTCCCTGTGGGATCATTGTCACATTTTTGTTTTTTTGATGATAGTCCTTTTGTGGTTTTTACTGATATCTGTATATCATATTTGAAATAACAGTAGTTAAACTGACACAGACCGGAGGATACCATGCTTTACTCTCAATGTTTACTTGTATAAATTGGCTACCTGATAGATTTTTTCTTTTAGGAGTTTAATCCTTGAAAATTGGCAGCAAGGTTTTTATGCTTCTCTTAAACATGACCATCATGCAGATCTGTATTACCCAATGCAGTGATATCATAGCATCATTAAATAAGTGGTATAGTTAGTGTACTATATGAACTGACATTGCTAGAAAAGTATAATTTTCAAAAATAAATAGAGGTGTTTAGCAATTACACTAAGCATTTGAGTATATATCTGTTGGGTAGAAAGCTTAATGATTTTATTTAAACTTTAAAAAAGTCTGGTTCTCATTTCTGTATTTCTTTTGAACTTGAATGGTATTTCATTTTTTAAGGCTGCAATTTAGAAATGTTTTATTTTGTGTTCTTAATGCCATCAGAGTGTTTGTTTTCTTTCCCTAAAATTGCATAGAGTTTTAAAAGAAAGTAAAGATACTACTGAATATCCTTTGGCAGGCCGGCAGGCCAGCAGGAAAAAAAATTAGTACCAAAGCCAAAGAGGTGTATTTAGATATTGAGATAAAGTAAGGGCGTGAGTTCATAAGATGAGTTCTAAGTGATGTTCCAGCCTTATGGGTCTAAAATGGAGTGATCTTTTTCAGCAAGTATTTAATGAGTGCCTACTTTGTACTGGGCACTGTTTGGTGGTTATCTTCACCAAGTAAGGACATTGGAAAAGCATGTGATACTCTTGAATTTCTCATTAAAAAAAAAAGAGGCCAACTAAAGGTTTTAGATAAATTGTTCCCCTATGATTAGCTGGGTATATCTTATCAAGACCAAATATAGAAATTATCAGCATAACTTTTAAAAATGTTGGATGTAGTAATTATCTAGTTTTTTCCAGTTTATAATCATGAACTGGGTGTTTGGACAGTGTGTGCATTTAGGTAGCTCTGTTTATCATTTTCCATAAAAATGTTTCTGATTTTTTAAGGATCTTTTTAATTCTGCCCTCTGATGATTATGTTTCATAGAATGCCCAGTGTTTGTTAGTGTAATTGTTAACTGGTGTTTCTTGATGTAGATTGTCTTGTTTTCAAATTTAATTCAGAAAATGTCATGAGCCCTTTTGGTGTGTCCAGGACCGATGGTCTGTGTTTTTGTTGATCGTCAATATTTATCTAAGTAGCTTAGTTTTTCTTTACATAAGTTCTTTTAAAACAAATTTTGATTAACACAAGTTGAGTTGGTTTAAATGAATGTTACACGAATGATGGCTTACTCTTCAAATTAATGTCTTCGTTCCAGCTTGCTCTCACATGCTTTCTTTCTGGTCTTTCCTTTTTTCTTCCTGTGTATCACTTTTAGAGTAAAGAAGGTTGGGGTCACATATATTTTAACTTTTGGTAGAGAATAGGAATTCATTTTGTTGCTTGGCAACCCCATGATACATGTGTGGGAGGTGGGGGGAGAAAGAGAAAGGTGTGTGTGTGCATGTAAACATATACACAGTGTTAAACACATTTAATCTGTGCAATATATTCCTTTACCACAAAAAAATAGAGTACTTATTTGAAAAGTATTATTTTTACATTTTTGCATATATTTATTTTTATGTTTTATAATTATATTTAGTATATAATTATTTTTACATTTTTGCATATATTTAATTAATCCTTTTTTAATTTAGGCAGTACTGTCTTACAATGAGCCTTTTTAAAAGTTGATACTTAAAAAAAAGAAAATAAAACCCAAGAAGCCATCCTGATTCTTGATGATGGTTTAAAAGAAGCATTCCCATTAAAGTCAGGAGCAGGGTAGGATGTCCATTATTTATAGTGTTCTCAAGGTACTAATCAATATGGTTAGATAAGAAAAAAATGGAAGGGAAAACAGGGAGGGGAGGAAGTAAAATTTTCATTATTTGCAGGCTGTGAACCTGTACAGCCAAGAAGATTAACTGACAAATTTTTACAAGCTTAGAGAAGTCAGTTACTGTAAATGCCTGTAAAGTTAGTGAAGAAGTTCTTTATGTATTGGTAAGGAATAAGAGCAATGAAGAAAGTTTAGAGTAGACTTCCATTTTGGAAAAACAGACAGACAATTATATTAACATTAAACAAAACCAAATGTGAATTGTAGAAGAATTTGTACTATTAGTATTGAAAATATAAAACAGCTACAATCCTACCACACCTGATGACTACTGCTAATATTTATGTTTTATTCTTGTTTTTCGCCAATATTTATACAGACAGGCGTACATATGCACACACACGCACACACTTTCTGGGAGTGTGTAGGTGCGGTAGAGGAGGTATAAATTTAGGCCCACATTGTACTACTATTTAAAAATCTTTCCTAATGCAGCAATAAATTGTGATTATTTTTTCCATATTATTAATGCTCTTCCATGGTAATCTTTTTATGGACATAGTTTGAATATTTGAACATTTTCCTGTTTTCAGATATTTGTTGTTTCTGTTTTTTTTTCTTTCAGTTTAATCCACAAAACTAGGAAAAAGACTATCCTTTTGGCTAAGTCTTTGCTTGATATCCATGCTGTGTTTTTTGATTTTCAATAAATTTCTAGAAACAAATTTGTTGGGTGAAAGGATGTATCTTAATGCTTTTGTCTTCATAAACACACACAATTTTTTCTCTGAAAGCTTATGCCCAATTTATACTCCTACTAGCAATATATTTGTATGTCTGGTACTTTGGCCTCTTGCCAGCATTGAGTATTTATAATTTCTTTGATCACATGTCAATTTGAAAATGAAAAAGAGGATCTCATTTTTATGTGTGATTCTTAGATGGAAAGAGAGGAACAGACAGACACCCTGCTAATTTGAATTGCCCATTCATAACTTTTTTCATTTTCTAATATTGTTTTAAAATATTTTTATGTTCTAATTTTTAGATAGCCAAGTCTATTAGTCCTTTCTTTTTATAGTAATTATATGTTTAGAATGATTTGTCCATCTGTAAGTTTTAAATAGTTTTATTTCTACTTTTATGTTTTCGATTTAACAATAAAATTTTTATTCATTCTTGTACTTATTTTGTCATATGGTACAGCCTAGGTTTTTCTAGACAGTTTTGCCAATATCAGTTTTTTTAAATAAATAATTTGTCCATTCTCCTTATATTGGTTATTTTATAGCAAGTTCTGATGTAGAATTAAGGCTGTTTCTGATCTTTGAATTTCGTTCATTTGGTATATTTACCAGTTCTTGAATTTGTACTACACTATTGAAATTACAGTAGATTGGTTTAAAAATATATATTTGTCAAGTCAGTTTCCTAGTCATGATCATTAATTTTCAAAATTTCTTTACTGATTTCATTTTGTTTTTAGTGGACATTAGTCTCTTTTCATTAAGCATTTTAATACTTGAGACCCTTAGTTATTCTTCGGGTGTTGAAATACCTCTATACAATATTTGGAATGTATGTGCTAGCAGAGATTTTTGTGCTCTTAATGTTGCTTTAAATACCAGGTGGTTTATTTTTTAAAAGGCCTATTCATGTTTATTCCTTATCCTTTTTATTTTCTTCTCCTATTGTTTGCTAAGTCCCTTCTCCCTATTTTGTGCTAAATCCTTTATTATTCTTGCGAGGTTGGATGTTTTGTGACCCTAGCAGCCATTCAGATACCTGACGGTAGACTGCACAGTACTGTGGGTTTACCACTAGTAAATAACTTTAGTTAGTTATGCAGATTCACCTGTGAACGTTCATTTAGCTAACTAACTCTTGTTTTCATTATGAACAAAGAGAATTGTTTACTTCTTCAAATGACATTTGTGTCATATATTTTTCTCTCTCCATGTTTTATGGATGTTGTCATAGAGCATTTTCAAGCCTGCAATACCAGTCTAGGTTCCAGCATATCATTTTTAGCTTTTCAGTGTAATTCATATAGATGTCTTCTTTTAATATTAGAAACACACAGGAGCAACTGAAAATTTTCTTGAGTAGAAAGCCCCAGGATTCAATACTGTGAAATTATAGTGAGTTCTTTAGTATCTTCAGAGAATTGCAGTTATTAACACTGTGAGTAATTTTCTTTCTTTTTTAACTTGTAGTTGTTAGAGAACAATTTAGAAAATTGATGCATCTGTCAAAAGTCTGGATGAGTAGGATATAGGCTCAGGCTGTATATGACAACATAAAGAACCTCACAACTTTTACTAACTGTGAAAAAAGGAACCTATTTTATACTCCATTAAACTGTTACACATCATAAATAAATTATTTCAACCCTTGTTCTTGTCTGTATCAAGGATGATAAACTAGACACTGTGAGGATATTTTTAATAAATATAATAGTGGTTCCCTCTTTTCTTGCCTTGTATTATTTTCTGTCTTTTCCCTCTCCCAGTCTTTTCCTTAGTAGAAAGAAGTGTATGCCTCTTGAATGGTCCCATTCAAAAATAATAGGCCTGGAATTGTTCTGCCGATCCAGAGAGGACACTTCAGGAAGCCAGATGACTCAGGGTGATGTCTTCTGTAGCTTTCCTGTTCATTAAATAGATTATTTTGGTCACAATCCAGTCTTTCTGAATCTGTTTTCTCATCTTTCAAAGGGGCATAGGTACTTCAGATGGTTGTTTTGAGAATTCAAAGATAAGTTATGTGAAAGTGCTTTGTAAACTGAGATTACTAGTATTGAATTCCTATAGTTAATTATTCCTACAGATATTTTTGACAATCTTAACAAAGATTGGCAAATCTACATACAGATATATTCTTTCACAGTTGGACATGGGAAGCCAAGAGGAACCCCCCACCCTGTCCTGTTCTTTTTTTTAAGTTTATTTTGATATCATTAATCTACAATTACATGTGCAATATTATGGTGATTACACTACCCCCTTCATCAGGTCCCCCCCACCAACCCCAATACAGTCACTGTCCATCAGCGTAGTGAGATGCTATAGAGTCACTACTTGTCTTCTCTGAGTTGTACAGCCCTCCCCGTGCCCCCCTAACATTACATCTGCTAATTGTAATGCTCCTTTTTCCCCCTTGTCCCTCCATCCCCACCCATCCTCCCCAGTCCCTTTCCCTTTGGTAACTATTAGTCCGTTCTTGGGTTCTGTGAGTCTGCTGCTGTTTTGTTCCTTCAGTATTTTTCCTTTGTTCTTATACTCCACATATGAGTGAAATCATTTGATACTTGTCTTTTTCGGCTTGGCTTATGTCACTGAGCATAATACCCTCTAGCTCCATCCATGTTGTTGCAAATGGTAGGATTTGTTTTCTTCTTATGGCTGAATAATATTCCATTGTGTATATGTACCACCTATCCTTTATCCATTCATCTACTGATGGACACTTAGGTTGCTTCCATTTCTTGGCTATTGTAAATAGTGCTGCAATAAACATAGGGGTGCATATGTCTCTTTCAAACTGGGCTGCTGCATTCTTAGAGTAAATTCCTAGGAGTGGAATTCCTGGGTCAAATGGTATTTCTATTTTGAGTTTTTTGAGGAACCTCCATGCTGCTTTCCACAACGGTTGAACTAATTTGCATTCCCACCAGCAGTGTAGGAGGGTTCCCTTTTCTCCACATCCTCGCCAACATTTGCTGTTGTTTGTGTCTTGGATGTTGGCTATCCACACTGGTGTGAGGTGGTATTTCATTGTGGTTTTAATCTGCATTTCTCTGATGATTAGTGATGTGGAGCATCTTTTCATGTGCCTGTTGGCCATCTGAAATTCTTCTTTGGAGAAGTGTCTATTCATGTCCTCTGCCCATTTCTTAATTGGACTATTTGCTTTTTGTTTGTTAAGGTGCGTGAGTTCTTTATATATTTTGGATGTCAACCCCTTATTGGATACGTCATTTACGAATATATTCTCCCATACTGTAGTATGTCTTTTTGTTCTACTGATGGTGTCCTTTGTTGTACAGAAGCTTTTCAGCTTGATATAGTCCCACTTGTTCATTTTTGCTTTTGTTTCCCTTGCCTGGGAAGATATGTTCATGAAGAAGTCGCTCATGTTTATGTCCAAGAGATTTTTGCCTATATTTTTTTCTAAGAGTTTTATGGTTTCATGACTCACATTCAGGTCTTTGATCCACCTTGAGTTTACCTTTGTGTATGGGGTTAGACAGTAGTCCAGTTTCATTCTCTTACATGTAGCTGTCCAGTTTTTCCAACACCAGCTGCTGAAGAGGCTGTCATCTCCCCATTGTATATCCAAGGCTCCTTTATCAAATATTAATTGACTGTATATGTTTGGGTTCATGTTTGGATTTTCTATTCTGTTCCACTGGTCTGTGGGTCTGTTTTTGTGCCAATACCAAATTGTCTTGATTACTGTGGCTTTGTAGTAGAGCTTGAAGTCAGGGACCATAATTCCCCCTGTTTTATTCCTCCTTCTCAGGATTGCTTTGGCTATTCGGGGTCTTTTGTGGTTCCATATGAATTTTAGAATTATTTGTTCCAGTTTGTTGAAGAATGCTGTTGGTGTTTTGATAGGGATTGCATTGAATCTGTAGATTGCTTTAGGTAGTATAGCCATTTTGACAATATTTATTCTTCCTAGACAAGAGCATGAGATGCATTTCCATTTGTTAGTGTCCTCTTTAATTTCTCTTAGGAGTGTCTTGTAGTTTTCAGAGTACAGGTCTTTCAGTTCCTTCATTAGGTTTATTCCTAGATATTTTATTCTTTTTGTTGCAATTGTTAATGGAATTGTTTTTCTGATTTCTCTTTCTGTTAGTTAATCGTTAGTGTATAGGGAAGCAACAGATTTCTGTGTGTTCATTTCGTTTCCTGCTACTTGGCTGAATTCAGATATTAGTTCTAGTAGTTTCGGAGTGGAGTCTTTGGGGTTTTTTATGTACAATATCATGTCATCTGCAAATAGTGACAATTTGACTTTTTCTTTACCAATCTGGATGCCTTGGTATATCTTTGTTTTGTCTGATTGCCGTGGCTAGGACCTCTAGTACTATGTTGAATAACAGTGGAGAGAGTGGGCATCCCTGTCTTGTTCCTGATCTTAGATGAAAAGCTTTTAGCTTCTCCCTGTTAAGTATGATGTTAGCTGTGGGTTTGTCATATATGGCCTTTATGATGTTGAGGTACTTGCTGTCTATACCCATTTTGTTGAGAGTTTTAATCAGGAATGGATGCTGAATTTTGTCAAATGCTTTTTCAGCATCTATGGAGATGATCATGTGGTTTTTGTCCTTCTTTTTGTTGATGTGGTGGATGATGTTGATGGATTTTCGAATGTTGTACCATCCTTGCATCCCTGGGTTGAATCCCACTTGATCATGCTGTATAATCCTCTTGATGTATTTTTGAATTCGGTTTGCTAATATTCTGTTGAGTATTTTTGCATCCACGTTCATCAGGGATGTTGGTCTGTAGTTTTCTTTTTTGGTGAGGTCTTTGCCAGGTTTTGGTATTAGGTGATGCTGGCTTCATAGAATGAGTTTGGAAGTATTCCCTCCTCTTCTGTTTTTTGGAAACTTTAAGGAGAATGGGTCTTATTTCTTCTCTCTATGTCTGGTAGAATTCAGAGGTGAATCAGTCTGGTCCCGGGGTTTTGTTCTTGGGCAGTTTTTTGATTACCGATTCAATTTCGTCGCTGGTTATTGGTCTGTTTAGTTTTTCTGTTTCTTGTTTGGTCAGTTTTAGAAGGTTGTATTTTTCTAAGAAGTTGTCCATTTCTTCTAGGTTTTCCAGCTTGCTAGCATATAGATTCTCATAGTATTCTCTTATAATTCTTTGTATTTCTGTGGGATCCGTCGTGATTTTTCCTTTCTCATTTCTGATTCTGTTTATGTCTGTAGATTCTCTTTTTCTCTTAATGAGTCTGGCTAGGAGTTTATGTATTTTGTTTATTTTTTCAAAGAACCAGGTCTTGGTTTCATTGATTTTTTTCTATTGTTTTGTTCTTCTCAATTTTATTTATTTCTTCTCTGATCTTTATTATGTCCTTCCTTCTGGTGACTTTGTGTCTAATTTGTTCTTGTTTTTCCAATTTCAGTAATTGTGTCTTTAGACTATTCACTTGGGAATGTTCATCTTTCTTTAGATAGGCCTGGGTTGCAATATACTTTCCTCTTAGAACTGCCTTTGCTGCATCCCACAGAAGTTGTGGCTTTGTGTTGTTGTCATTTGTCTCCATATACTGTTTGATTTCTGTTTTGATTTGGTCATTAACCCATTGATTAATTAGGAGAATGTTGTTAAGTCTCCATGTATTTGTGAGCCTTTTTGTTTTCTTTCTAAAATTTAATTCTAGTTTAATAGCTTTATGATCTGAGAAGTTGGTTGGTAGAATTTCAATATTTTCAACTTTACTGAGGTTCTTTTTGTGGCCTAGTATGTAGTCTATTCTGGAAAATGTTCCATGTGCACTTGAGAAGAATGTGTATCCTGTTGCTTTTGGGTGTAAAGTTCTGTAGATGTCTGTTATGTCCATCTGTTCTAGTGTGTTGTTCAGTGCCTCTGTGTCTTTACTTATTTTCTGTCTGGTTGATCTGTCCTTTGGAGTGAGTGGTGTGTTGAAGTCACCTAAAATGAATGCATTGCTGTCTATTTCCTCCTTTAATTCTGTTAGTATTTTTTTCACAAATGCCGGTGCTCCTGTGTTGGGTGCATATATATTTATAATGGTTATATCTTCTTGTTGGATTGACCCCTTTATCATTATGTAATGTCCTTCTTTATCTCTTGTGACTTTCTTCGTTTTGAAGTGTATTTTGTCTGATATAAGTACTGCAACCCCTGCTTTTTTCTCCTTTTTGTTTGCATGAAATATCTTTTTCCATCCCTTCACTTTTAGTCTGGGGATATCTTTGCGTTTGAGGTGAGTTTCTTGTAGGCAGCATATAGATGGGTCTTGGTTTTTTATCCATTCTGTTACTCTGTGTCTTTTGATTGGTGCATTCAGAGCATTTACATTTAGGGTGATTATCGATAGATATGTAGTATTTGCCATTGCTGGCTTTAGATTCGTGGTTACCAAAGGTAACCCCTGGGTTGCTTCTTAACTATCCAGTAATCTAACTTAACTTTCCTGTTAAGTTATTGTAAACACAGTCTGATGTTTCTTTATTTCTCTCCCTTCTTATTCTTCCTCCTCCCTTCTTTATATACTAGGTGTTTTATTCTTTGCCTTTAGTTAGTGTTTGGATGGTCTGCTTTTTTTACTGTGAGTTTATTTTCTCTCGTGACAGCTTTTTAGCCTTAGGAGTGCTTCCCTCCAGAGCAGTTCCTTTAAGATGTCCTGTAGAGGTGGTTTATGGGAGGCAAATTCTCTCAGCTTTTGCTTGTCTGGAAATTGTTTAATCCCTCCGTCATATTTAAATGATAATCGTGCTGGATACAGTATTCTTGGTTCGAGGCCCTTCTGTTTCACTGTGTTAAATATATCATGCCATTCTCTTCTAGCCTGTAAGGTTTCTGTTGAGAAGTCTGATGATAGTCTGATGGGCTTTCCTTTGAAGGTGATCTTTTTTCTTTCTCTAGCTGCCTTTATTACTCTGTCCTTATCTTTGATCTTTGCCATGTTAATTATTATGTGTCTTGGTGTTGTCTTCCTTGGGTCCCTTGTCTTGGGAGATCTGTGGGCTTCCGTGGACTGCGAGACTATTTCCTTCCCCAACATGGGGAAGTTTTCAGCAATTATTTCTTCAAAGATACTTTCCCTTTTTCTCTCTCTTCTTCCTCTGGTACTTCTGTAATGCGAATATTGTTCCGTTTGGATTGGTCACACAGTTCTCTTAGTATTCTTTCATTCCTAGAGATCCTTTTATTTCTCTCTGCCTCAGCTGCTCTGTATTCCTGTTCTCTGATTTCTATTCCATTAACAGTCTCTTGCATCTCGTCCAGTCTGCTGCTGAGCCCGTCGATGGTTTGTCTCATTTCTGCATTGTCTTTCCTGACTTCCCTCACTTCCTCCCTCAGGTCTTGCATATTTCTCTGTAGATCCATCAGCATGGTTATGACTTTTTTTCTGAATTCTTTTCAGGAAGATTCTGCATTTCTATCCCTTCAGGTTCCCTCTCAGGAGTTGTCTGGGTCTGGTTGATTTTTGTCTGTACCCTATTCATCTGTCTTTTCACGTTGATAGGAGTGGTCGCTGGTAGGTACCATGTATGTCAGCTGGGCTCTTTGAGACTTAAAAAAAAACAAGAAAAAAAACCAAACAAGGAAGAAAAGAAGGAAGAGAGAGAAAAAGAGAAAGAAGAAAGAAAGAAAAGAAAGAAAAAAGAAAGGGAAAAAAATCCCCCCCCGGTGTGGATTCTGTAAGGGTGCTTTAGGTGTCGCTGTTGCTCCACTAATACACAGCCGCGGCCGCGCTGCTCTTTGTAGCTCTGACCAGGGCGGGAACGAATGGGAGGCTGTTTGTCTCTGTATAAAGTTTTAGTGTGGCTGCTACCTTTTCTCAGTCACCAGCCAAGGGGTCCGAAGTTCCTCAGGACTTCCAGCCTGCTGGGCTTAGCGTGCCGGGGTGATGGTGTTCCCTTGCTGGGCCCCCCGCCTCTCTGAGACCGCCACAAACCGCCCGCGCTTTTCTCTTGTCCCGGGGCACTGGCTGCATGGACCTGGCCTGTTCCCAGCTCAAAACGTGCACCTTCTGCCTCTCCATTGTCCGATGCACCACGCGATGTGTGTCAGCGCTCCTGGCGCAGACCACCGGGGCTTGTTATTTTGCGGGCCTGCTCTTCCACTCCCTCCCGGCTCTGAATCCTCTCCTCCCGCTGGGGCGCTGTGTTGAGTGAGTGCTCGGTTGCCGCCGGGTCGCAGCTCCATATCTTACCCGCCTCACGGGGTGCCAAGTCCTCTCAGGTGTAGCTGCGTGCTGTGTGGTTTTCTGTGTATTCTGGTCTTTTAGGAATAGTTGCATTTGCTGTATTTTTGTAGAAAAATATAGTGTTGGGAGGAGATTTCTGCCGCCCTGCTCACGCTGCCATCTTCCCGGAAGCCCTGTCCTGTTCTTTTTATAAACTTCTCATGTCTCCCTGACTACATTCCTGCCTTGTCAGATTACTCACTAATCCCAAGGGTTTGGCAGATAATCAGTTGGAAAAGCAGGGGAGATGATGGCATAAAAAGAACAGTATTACGTTTCCAAATCCTGGTGTCTCCAGCAACACAGGGAAGCCAACATAACCAGGAGTTAGGCAATTGGCTGGTAAAGGTGGAAGGTTTGAGACTTACACCTTAAGGAAGACAGAGATAGGAAATGAGGAGGCTGTGGTTGAAGAGATGGAATCTTAAGTTACGAATCTGTGTAGGGGAGCAGAGCCTGCAGAACTGCAGCCTAGGAGAGCTGATCTGGTGAGTTGCTGCTGGTCTCAGAGGGGATGTTTTGAAGAGGACAAGCAAAGCCATTTTCGTGAAGCTAAAGTGTGTGGGTATGCTGAGCAGCAGGGGAGTCTGAGTGGAGCATAGCTGAGGGTGGCTCAGGAACGGAGCAGAGTTCTGGTTGCCTCAGCAGTAACTGTAGCCTCGTAGGAAACTAGCCTTGTGTGCGACTGTAAGAAATCTAGTGCCTGGTTTTAAGTACAGTCTTCAAGGATGACTATGAATCTAGAACTATTGTCTAAAGCAGTGACCTTAACTACTTATATTGGATATAATCACAAATTTGAGGACAGAAGTCAAAGAACCACAGTCCTTCCATAATCATTTTCGTATATTTGAACACACAAATCATAATGCCTTAGCAGATAGACTCATGTAAGAATGAATAAAAACAGGTGTGCCTTAAAATAAGTCACCTGTAAGATTGGGAAGCATCAGTTTTAAAGTATTTTACAAGGGATTGGCCATTGAGAAAGTGGCTTCTTTGGTTATACTGGAACTTGGAGTTTGGAGTGGAGTCTGAGTCTTAAATTTCCAATGCTGTCTTCTATGAAAAATGGAAATTGACAGGGTAAATGCAACAATATGTTACTCATTACATTTCTGAGCACTAATAAGAAAAATAAAACCATGCGCTTTTCTCTTTATTCCCCTATTCATAGCGGAAATTAGAAGGCATCACAGTTATCATGGGAGAAATGACTGCTAACAGCCTAACATTGAGGGAAGAGATGAAACATAAAAAGTAGGAACTGTACTAAAGTACTTCAGTGATGAATATTCCTAATGATGATCCTGATTCATCCATAAAACAAAACAAAAACCTCGGAAGCACTTCACTAATTTCTTCCAATTGCTTGTAAGGATACAATGAAATGAAATACTCTGAGGAAAGATTTCCCTTACAGATGTCCATAAATTTAGTCAGGGGTTTAGGATGCATGAAGGGATAAGCCTCAGTTATATAGAAAATGCACTTATAAAGCACTTTATTTCTCAGGGATGGCAGATAATTGAGTTACACCTAAAATCCTGAGCCCTCTGACTAATACACATGCATACACATCTAGCTTCTATGTGCTGAGAGGTGTTAAATAGTTTGAAAACTGTAATTAAATAGCGGAAATTGTGCTGCAGAACCACTGTAAGCATTGCCTTACGTACTGTTTCAGCGTTAAGTGCTAAAATTTAATCCGAGCAGCTGTGACTCATCCAGTCTTTATTTGTAGCACATTCAAATTAAGAGGTGTATGTTCTTGTTTGTGTACTTTCTCATTAGCACTAATACTGCTAATGGGAGTGACAAATGTGTGATGTCTTTGCCTTCTATCACTCACACCTTTTAGATTGCTAGCTCCTTAGAGGAGGTGGTTTTCCCTATGATACATTTGTGAAACTCCGTGTTTAGTAGTTTTGCTCAAAAGAGAATATGTCCATGGGGACTGCTTATTAGTTGATGGGCACTGAGGGTGGGGGAGAGTTTGAGTTAATCAGCTTGAACCTTCAAAGAAAATATGATGACAATTAATATAAATGAGAATACTACACACTTGTTTGTTCCTGTATGTCTTTCAGGCTTTTTCCCCACCTTTTCCTGATTTATTAAGAGCTTTTAAGAATTTTTTTCACCAGACTCTTGACTTTGATGCTTGAATAGACCCTCTTCATTCCTCCTTTCCCAATCTTCCTGTTGTTCAAAGGACTCTTTCATGTTTGAGAGAGTGACTGAACAGTTTCTTAGTACTTAAAACCATGGAAAGGCATCTTCCTTTTGTGAATACTCATCTCATTAAAGAGTGGTGTGTTTGGTTATTGTATGCTTTCCACCACCTTTGCCGGTACTGTTTCTTTTGTGAGGGATCCATAGTGGATCTGCCCAGCATGGATCCGGAATGGATCTGGACTGCCTGCTGTGACCTGGCTTCCTGTGGCTCCTTGCACAGCCCCCCATGCCCCTTCCACACCCCCAGTGCACTCATCACAGCCCCAGCTCCTCTTGGAGACGTTCTTGTTTCTTCTCTTCTTCCCAGGGCTTGGCCATCTAAACTTTCTGCCTTGAGACCCTTCTCCTTCCTAGCCCCCCACTGCTGATGGGGAGACTCACTGAAGGTACATGTGTGAGAAGACAGTGGAGGGGCCCTGCCACTCTGGACTGTGGCCCGTGGGGACAGCTTTCTGACATTCCTGTTTTTCTCCAACATGCACACTTCCTCAAAGACAGTGTTATAAGGAGTGGTTAGGTTACCTAGGACCACTAGATTTTTATGCTTATAATTCAGCAGTTCTACAGATGAAATAAAGACTTAGCTGATGGGGGACTTAATCAATACATTGATTTCCCAAAACAAAATTCCAAACGATCTTTTGGAACATCCTACTTAAAAATTGTGTACTGTTGGTATTTCTGCCTCTTCATGAATAATTTACTTATATTGTTCACTCAGGCTCTGAAAATTGATGTATCAAGTTTGCAGTGTAGCATAGAGGAAAAAATATTGATTTTAGACTGAAGAAATGAGAGTATGAATCCTTGCTGTTGTTAGTTTTATATGTTGGGCAAATCACCTAACCTCCATGAGCCTTAGTATTTCCATCTGTTAAATGGAGATGATTAATCACCTACTTCACAGAGTGATCTAGAAGTTTATATGAGATACATCAAAGTGCCTTGTAAGTTGTTAGGACAGAATGTAAATAGAAGACATAATTATTTAATATCTAACAGTTGGGAAGATAGAAATTTTCTTATAAATTTTTAAGTTGAAAGTGTTTGCTAGGGTATTTCTTATTCCTGCCATTTCATAACAGCACTGATGTATTTTTTTTAAGTAACAGATTTTTAATGAATTAAATTTCTTAATGGCATTATGCTTAAAAGTAAAGCATCTTAACAGTAATAAGGCACTTTGAAAAGGCAAGATCAGTCTCTTTAGCATATTGGGGAAATACCAGCCACCACATTAAATCATAATCAGTAACAATGTTTCACTAATTACAAGATTTGGTTTATATATTGGGTAAATTGATGTTTGTAAACATTGGATTATATTAACTAACACAGCTAATTGCTGGCCACAGAATAAGCACAAGGTTTGCTAAAAGATTTCATCAGTAGCTTGACTTTGGCACTACTACCTAATTCTTCAGTCAGCGTGGAAAGCCAGGTGATGACATTATGAATATATTTGTAATGCAGGCCAGTTCTTCAAAATCATGTATTATTACTTTACTAAGATTCTGTGAAATACATTCATTTAATGCATTTCAGCCCCCATAATATTAATGTATAATTGAGATGCGAAGTAAAAAAAAATTGCATGCAGTATGGCACATGAATCATAGACTAAATTGCTTGTAATTTTAAAGACACTTAGAGGAACTGTGAAATTTATACAATGCATTCTTATGTTTGGAAAAGGTTATAAGAACAATAATAGTCCAGTTATTTTAGCATTTCAGTTCTAAAAATAGGACTTTTTGAATTATTATTAAACCTTAAATAGCCATGTCGGTGAGCCAATCCAAATCTTTCTCTGTCCAGTTCTCATTAAATAGTTTTTGTGAGTTTTTCTTTTCAATCTCTCATACTTCACAAAGCAGTTGAGCAGCATATAATTTCTGTAAAGGCCATAATCTAGTTTTTATAAGCTATACAACTGGATGAATGACAACAGTATGAACGTTGCCAGCATCTTTAGAAGGGAATCAGTTAAGTGGTGCTTGGAATTTTGATGATTATTGCTTTGAAAAGACTGAAAATCACAGGTCTTGGCTTTATAGTTTAATTACTTGCTTAACAATTGCTAGTGATTCACTAAATTACTAGGCTGACAAACAAATAACATCAGTAACCACTGCCATGCCTGAGCAACTCCAGTGTTCTTGACAGTGGTTACCAGACTGTGCTGAGCCTGGTATAAACTGTTAGCGTAACAGCAGTAGGAGCTTAAAGTGTGACATTGAGGAGATGCCAGCAAACTGCAAGCTTTCCCAGTGGCGACACTTGTGTCAAGAATAACTTCAGCGTGTTTCAGCGAGACCATTTGGAGAAGCAAGTACAGTAATTATCCACAATCCCTTTTTGGTATTGGATTTAATAATAATGAATGCTGTCCAGCTTTCCAGGGCTTCTAATTAATAATTGGTTCTTAAGAACACAGCATGTGCTTCCTCAGAGTTTGAGTAAGACTGGTAAATAGGTCAAACTTAAGTCCTCTGTATTTTTATGGGTCAGGGTCAGAACTACTGGTGGCAGTTTAAAAGAAGAGCAAGATTCCAGTGTCCTGGCAGGAAAATTTAATTTGTGCTTTTATTGACCTGTGCTCTCTTTCCACACTGTGTCTTAATTTCGTGGCGTTTCTGTGAGTACATGGCTGTTCCATCTTGCCCTTTTGCAATGGCAAGCTCTTTATTTCAAATGAATTCTTCCAGAGTTAGATTAGTTCCTTAGATTTTATTTATGTAGCAGCCACAATCTTTTGCTCACACGAGAATTATCTTAATCCCTGGTCTTTAGTGTTTTAGCATTGAAATCACGTAAAAGAAACACATCAGAGCTGCATTTAAGCAGTGGTGATAATGCCTAGTATTTTATTGGGTGAGCATTCATGCCACGCACTACATCAGGAACTCCACATGTATTTTATTAAATTGTTATAGCATGAGGTGATATTATTATCCCTACAGCTGGAATAAGTGAGGCTTAGAGAAGCTAAGTAACTTACCCAGAGTCACTAGGCAGTCACTTTGGCTTCAGATTCTTGCTTTGGGCTGTTATGGCATACCACACCCCTTTGGTATAAATGTGTACTCTTAGTCTAATTGTGAGCATTATTTATTTAAGTGAGACACTGTATGAAATATGTTCCTTCTTGGTGTAGATGTGTATTCAAAATGTTTTTTAAATTATGACCCATAATAATACATTTTACAGTAGGACCCAGTGCATGCATGTGTTGAGGCATAAGAAATAATGCTACTTTTCATTTATTCTACTACTGTCTGTCCTCATATTTTCTGTTTTAATCTGTTTTCATTTTTGAAAATGCTGGTTGTGACCCACTAAAATCATTTCACAGTCCACTGATAGGTCACACCCTACAGTTTGTACTATGGAGTTATACTCAGAACTTGACTTTCGAGAGGCTGTTTCCCTTTCTTTCTGAAGTTCTCTGCTAGGCAAGTGCATTATGGCAGCTGAAGGAAGCTGAAGTAGAAAATGCTTCTTTCACCAGTCATACCTCTCTTGTCTCATGTTACACTGGGCACAATGTACCAGATGTGTTTTAAATAGAATTGAGAAGATGCAGAATAGTTACTTGTCTATCATCTTAGACCTATTGCCAGGTGGGCCTACTTAAGTATTGTCCAGAAGGCCAGACTGAGGTTGTTGCCCCACTCATCTTTAACTAGAATGAACTGGTAGCACATGACCGGGGTCACTGAGCACCATCATGACATGAGGTACCCCTGTCATCTCATCCAGTTCGTCTTTAAGCCTGCAAATATAAGTGCCTGCTCTGTGCTGGAAGGCCTTAAGGTTACCATGGGGAGCGTGACATATAAGTCGCCCCTTGCTGAGTGTACAGTTGACCCTTGAACAACTCAGGGATTAGGGTCGCCGATTCTCTGCACAGTCAACAATCTACATGTAATTTTTGACTCCTGCCAAACTTAACTAATAGTGTACTATTGACTGGAATCCTTACCAATAACATGAGCAGTTGATTAACACATATTTTGTATATTATATATATTATATATGGTATTCTTACAATAAGCTAGAAAAAAGAAAATGTTTTTTCAAATTGTTGCAAACCTCAAAAGATTTCCAATCTACTTATTTAAAAAAAACGCATGTGGACCAGTGCCATTCAAATCTCTGTTGTTTAAGAGTCAACTGTACATTCTAGTGGGGAAGACAGACAATAAGTAAACATATAGGTATATATTTATTTTCCAAATACAATAAGTATTTGAGGAACAATAATGTAGAGTAAGATGATAGTTGTGGATTGCAGTATTTTTCCACTTTTTTGGGACCCACATGCAGGCTCTTTAGTTTCCCAGTACCTACAAGTCCTCCAAAGAGATCCAGAATGTGTAAACCAAAGGCCACCTTAGGATTTTCATTTGTGAGAGGCCTGTACCTTAAGGGGAGAATGTTGTGAGGGATGGGAACACTGTGGTTCACGGAGGGATAGGACCGATGCGATTCATGGAGCAGTGGCATGGATGTCACCTGCAGCTTGTTAAAAGTGCAAACTCTTGGCCCAGTTTGGACCTATGGAAGCAGAATCTGCCTTTTAACAAGACCCATAGGTGAATGTGTATGCAAATTAAAAGTTTGATAAGTATTGCTAGAGTAGTGGTTCTCTGCTTGGCTACTGTAGAGAAAGAGTTGCACATGGTAAGTCACTCCCAGTGAAATGGTCAAACCTTTAATCATCTGCCAGGGTGGAACTCAGTTGCCTTGGCTTTACTCACTTCCGCTACTCCTCCTGACTGAGTAAAGCATCTATCCCGCCCTTTTGACACCTCCCTCCTCCCAGCTAGAATGGACCGTCTGCAACTAGTCCTCTCCCAGCATTATTCAGGAATCCCACTGGTGTGCTCAGTCCTGTATGTGTGTCCCCAGCACCAGGCCTGTCTGTTTCCCTTTTGCCTGTGGCTATCTTGCCATGTTGATGCCTGAGCATGTAATAAACCTTTGAATTACTTGTAATGTGCTTTGACCTGCAGTACCTTTTGAGTAAAGGACCTGCAGATCCAGGTGTGGGCTGAGGCAGACTAGGGCTCTTTCAAAAGAAAAGGGGTGGGGGGAACCTTGATTCTCAGGCACCCCTCCAAACCAGTGAAATCAGCATTTCTGTAGGTTGGGACCTCGTCCTCAGCATTTTTTTCAAAGCTCCCAGGTGATTCCAAGGGCAGCCAAGATTGAAAACCTTCTTTCTAGAGGAAAAATATCCTTTATGTTGTTAGGGCTCTGTAACATTGTAGAAGCTACTTACAATAAATTCTGACGGCAGTTTTACTTGTCCTTCATTGAAATACACCCTTCTTGTGTAGATGTGTATATGTATAGCATTAGCTCAGTTTACCGTTAGAATTCCCTGGTCCCATTCTTACAAGACTGTGACAGAACCTACGGTTGCAGAACAGAGCTACCAGAGTTGGATTTGAGTCACCACAATGAGATTGACATCAGATGCTGCGGAAAATATGTTGTGACAAATGTGACTCAGTCGATAAATGAATAATAGCATTTTTGCATTTGAAAAATAAGTCTCTTTTCAAGTTTAGGAAATGTTTGCCTGTCATTGTCCTCTGACGCAAATGAAACCGATCAAGATCTAGGTTTGTATCTGACTCTGGAAGTGACACCTGGAGTCCCAAACTTCCACATTCTGGAGGGGTTTTGTGTCAGCCTTGCTGCTGCCTTAAGCATTTTCAGATGACACAGAGAAGAAAAGGATCAGCCGGGAGTCCCTCAAAAGCAGAAGATTAAATGGAATTAAAGGGAAGGTATTTGGAGGCAGGAATCAGTGGTTAGATGAAGGGACCTCAAGAGGAAAGATTTTGAGGTCCTTAGATTTTATGAAGTTTGATAAGCCAGGGCTATGAGTCATGGTTTAGAAGAGAAACTTGGGTAGAAAAATTGAAAGGAGGTCCCTAAAATTTTGTAGGATGTGAAAGAAGAGAAATTTTCGCAGAAAAGGTTTGCCTGCTAATAATGAGCCTGATCTGAAATACTGCCCTTCCGGCACTTTGCTAGGTGCCTGTCGGTGGTCTGCCTTTGACGCGCAGACCCTGTATGAGCTGGCTTAACTTGTGAATCCTGACTAAAAGGGAACAGCTGGAGATGGCAGGTTCAGTGGTCATGTGTGACAGCAGTTGGCTCCCGAGTTGTGTAGGCCAATAAGCAGCTCCTTCCAGGGTAGAGGCTGAGGGAAGCACCTTGCTTGCGCTTTGTCTTAGTGTCTGCAGGTCTTTGCCAAGCGAACAATAAAATGTACTGTTTGATTCCAAACTGTCTTGCTTCTTTTCTCTGTCCCTCCAACGATCTTTCTTTTTCATGTCACATTACATGAGATGCTTTTAACCTCTCTTTGCTGACCCTGGGTTCCAGTGTTCATTGGTCGCTCTCACCCAGGATGTGCTCTAATTGGCAAAACTGTAACCTGGTACAGCGGTTCGCTATTTCACTGTCCTTAATTGGTGTCAGGGGTTGCTGGTGGAGCCCTGCCATGTTGGATTGATTGATAGAACAGCCGCTGTGACTGCCAAGCTTCTGTCTGACCAACAGGATTTTTTGCTTTTGAAACTAAAAATTAAAATGTTACATATATCCTACAGTGTTCATAGTGGGTCTGAAAATCAGCTATTCATCATTAAGGAGCACTTTCAATGTTACCTGAAGGTCCCTTGGGTTTGCAACTCAAAATTTTGTTCTATTTCTAACTCACAGCTGGCTGTTTTCTGCTTTCCTAATGCAGTGTAAAGCTGCATTATATTTCACCCCGCTTGCTGCACAGTGGGTTGCTTCTTTCCAGAAGTAATGCAGACATGGTGTTAAGTGTGTGTGTGTGTGTGTGTGTGTGTGTGTGTGTGTGTGTGAGAGAGAGAAGGAGACTAGGAGGGACACTGGAGAACTTGAAATTTAGAAGCTCATTTCCATTGGTCAGTGAGAATGTAGATTATTTAACAGTGAATCAGTCACAAGAAAAAATGGTACAAGTACTTTTTCAAGAGCTAGTTCAGTAATTGGCATTTATGTTTAAAGTATAACAACATTTAGGCATATGAGTGTAATATAATGACTGTTTACCCAAATTAATGCCAGGAGTTACAGAAGGCTACAAAATACTGCATTTAAAACCTAGTTTTAATTTTCTGATTAGCATATTACATTCCAGTATAATAAAACAATGAAGTGATCTTAAAGAGATTGAATATTACCAGTGATCAAATCTCTTGGATGTTTTTGTCTCATCTACTTTCTATAGCCAGTATTTAATCATTTGTAGCAGCATTTCTTTTGTGGAAAGACAAATTTGAGTCAGCTGTTATCAGCAAACATTGTGCTTTAAAAATATTCTAATGATACTCTCTTAATTTGTATTATACTGTTTTCCAAAGAACTTTCATAAATATTCTCTTGGTCCTTTGAATATTCCAAATTAAGAATTATTATTTTACATTTTATTGCTGAGGGGACTAAGAATCAAAAAGTTAAGTACCTTGATGGAAGTCAGTACTACCATATATGTGATGAGTCACAGCTTAAACCAGTCCTTGTGACCCACCCAAGTCTAGTGTTTTCTCACAATAATATATATCGTACAGTGTTCATAGTGGCTCTGATACACTGCCCTCTATGTGCTGAGTGTTGTATTCATACTCTGGGGGTTGCAAAGGTGACTCAAATTCCTTTGATCTTCAGTTCTAGTTCAGAAGATTGACATTCTGCATAGATAGAAACAGAGTGCTGAAGGACTGAAGGAGTAATTCAGGCTTGGAAAAGGGGTAGGGCCATAGGATGAATGAGGAGAGAACCTGCCACTGTGTCTTAGAAGAGTGAATATCTGAGCTAGAACTTTGATAAGGGAGGGGCGTAGGGATTTGAACGGTATTTAGCATCAAGACTGAGAGAACAAATGGAACAAAAAGATTCAGAGATGGAAGAACCTGTCAGTTCTGTTTCTGAATGTTGAGTGAATGTAGTTAGAACTTAGGGGCTGGGTCAGGAAAGGCTGAAAGTAGTTGCCAGGTTGGAAGGCAGAGAGCAGCCAGACTGCCACCCTTGTGGCCTTGTTGAGGTTAGACTATGATGTAGGGTAGAATACAGGCTGAATCTGTTAGGGATGTGGTACAGCCTTCAACAAGGGGAAACCGTTTGGATGAGGGGACTGTGCATTGCAGTTCAAAGGGGCAGCTTAAGCTGAGGTTAGAAAGGAGAAGTGAGTGAGGCTGTACCATAAAGGTTACTCCAGCTTTAGAGACTGGCAGGAGTCACACTTCAATTTAAGATTTCTGTCACTGTGGTTTATTCAGTAGAACCAACAAACTAAGGGCACATAGTGAGTTAAGGACCGACATAACTAGGTGCAGCTTTCTCTTGCCTTATTAGTTCTTCACAGAGCAAACCTGAAGTTCTGTGGTCATGCCTGTGGTCATGGAGGAGACAGTCTGCCATGTCAGTGGCATCGGCACCATAGGTCTCTTGACTTGCACATACGGAGCTGAGGCAAGTGCCCCCTCAGCCCTCAGGCATCTGCCTGTTACCTCAGGAGGGTAACCTGCGGAGCCTATTCCCATGTTCTGTTTCTTACTGTCTCACTGGGCCTGAGATAGACCCGGCCGTGGCCTGAGCTGGGGAGGACAAGGTTACTGCAGTGTGAGGCTCAGTGACCAGCAGGATGGTGACAGCTTTAGATGGGTTAATGACAAACTACAATTCAGACCGCCATGTTTGAAGTACCTCCGGGACATCCGAGTGAATGTGTTCATCTGAAAAGTTGGGAACATAGGCCTGGAACTGGGGAGGGCGGCCAAGGATGAAGAGAGGTCTGGGAATCTTTCTCAAAGAGATGAAGATCTGGGATGGGAGAGATCAGTAAAGAACAGAATGTGGAGAGAAGACAAAGATGGCAAAGGGAGAATTTTGGCAATTGCCTACGTTAATCTGCAGGTGGAGACAGAGTTCCGTAGGAGATCACACAGGAGCCATATGGGCAAGGCAGGGAGGTCCCAAAGAGGACCAGGCAGCTGGCTGAAGAGAGGTTTAAGAAGTGGGTGGCCTGTCCGGGTTCCCAGAGAAGGTCATGGGGTGGGCATCGAGGGGAGGCCATCGAACCAGCTCCTATCGACCAGTACTAATGTGCATGATCAAACAGAGCGTTGGATTCAGAACCAGATTTCACATGGTTAAAGAAGGGGAGAAGAAGGAAAAGCTGAAGCAGTCGTTATTCTCTCAAGACTTGTCTTTGAAAGAAAGATGATAAAGAATATGTACCTTGAAGAAGAAGCATGGGGAGTTTTTCTTTAAAGAGATTAATATGTTTGAGAGTTAAGGAAAGAACAGTGGCAAGAGAAGAATAAAAAATGCAGGAAAGAGGTGATAATAAGTTGATGGAGCAAAGTCTCGGAATTTTGGGAGAGAATACACCCAAGTGTAGAAATGAGGGTGTTTGGAAAGGGAAGGAGCTTCCTCTTCAGAGTGGGAAGAGGAGGAAGGGGAGGACGATGGATGAGGAAATTGATGTAGGAGTGCAACATAGTGAGTCTTAAAAAACACACATTTGGTCATTCAGATGGTGAAATATATATTTCCCAGGTCCATTTGGTCTTCATCCACATTCCTGAAAACACTGCAGAGCCTTAAAAATGAAATGGTGTTGTGTTAATGTGAGATTTTCGGACCCCACCCAAAGACAGGGTGGAGGCCGAATCGGCCACTGGCCAATGATAGAGTCAATCATGACTATGCAAGAAAACCTTCACAAAAACCTCATAGAAGATCTTACTGTTTTCTTGGATCCTGATTCTCTGTAGGAGAGAGAGCTTCCAGGTTCCACTGAGCTCGATAGAAGCTCCTTTATTTGGGACCTTACCCTATGTATCTCTTCATCCTAGCTCTTAACTAGTGTCCTTTACAGTATCCTTTATTAAACCGGTAAAGATAAATGTTTTCCTGAGTTCTGTGAGCCACTCAGCAAATTAATTGAATCTAAGGGGGAGGTCATTGGAACCTCTAATTTGTAGCCTGTTGGTCAGACGTACGGGTAACTGCTTGGGGCTTGCAGCTCTTGTGTGGACTGGGGGCTGGAGGGCAGTCTGTAGGATGGAGCCCTTAACCTGGGGAATCTGGTGCTGTCTCTGGGCAGATAACATCAGAATTGAGTTGAGTTCTTGGACACCCTGATGATGTTCAATAATTACTTCGTGTTGTGCTTGGGAATCTCTCTCCCACCCAGCCACATACACATCCACACATTGGGATTGGGTCCGGGAATCTGAAAGGAGTTGTACTATCGCTGTGCATATGAAAAAACACAGGGAGGAAGGTTTGGGTTTGAATGGCCTCCCATTTTCTGAGTTATAGGATTTCTTGAGATTCTACATTCATCTTTGTTAATGCCTGGTCAATTTATTTAGAGGAGGGGACTGAGACAACCCAAGTCAAACAAAGTCAGGTACGACAGACGCCACGGAACTCCACCCAGTGTCCTGAGCAGGGCTGTCTTCATCGCTAATCAGATGCCGATGCCCCTTACTTGATTTAACTGCCCCCTTCCTGGCACATCTGTCCCAGCTTCAGCTTTCACACAGGTCTGCTAGACCTCTTTTAGTTTTTACCCTTCATCCCTGATCTCTTCGTGTCTTCGTGTTACAAGTCTTCACTCTTGCTTGGACCTGCCCTGTCTCTTGGCACGATTCCTTCCTAGTTGGTCTCCAACTAACGACCCCAGCCTCCTCTTTCACTGGAACTCGGCAGGACTCTCTGGAACCTAGTGAGGTGCTAGACTGCTAAGAAGGAGGCAGAGGTCGCTTTATGGGCTCTTTTCTCAACTGTATTTATCAGTAGATTTGTTACATGAATACGTAATTAGAGGATCTTTCAGAAATGGATATCCTTCACTTTAGGGGTAGATTAAGCTATTTCTTGGGAGCAATGGGACCTTTTAAAAAAAAGTTAGAATGAATCTTAAAGTTGTCTGACAGACTTGTCTCTATCAGATTAGTTTTTCTTGCTGAAACATATTTTGAGTCCTATTTAAGGTTGAGTTCTTCAGTGCTTCTGAAATCTTTTCTGACTTTCTGACAGCAGAAGTGGACATCCAGTTACAAGAATAGCCTTGAATTAGAGATTGTCAATTTTAAGTGGTTTAATAGATATATATGTAATATGTAAGTGATTGTGCTATTTTAACAGTGTCTTTCATTTTTTGAAAAATAACACTTGTTTTAGAAATTTGAGCTGTTTTAAACCAATTGCTTCTATGCAACTTGGCAACAGCTGTTAGACACTATTTTAAAGGGCCTAGGCAATGTTCAATGTTGTACACTTGGAGGGTCTGAAGTTTATTACATATTTTATCAAAATACTAGCTTTTTCTGCATTTACAGGTATATGTAGGTTGTTCATACACCTATCTGGAGTAGGAGCAGAGTTGGTTGATGGCTGGTGAGAAGTTAGAAATGAATAGAGAGGTTCCAGAGTTTCTATGCGTGTATTCAAAGCAAGGGAGACTTTCCATTTTGCTTCATTGTGGTTAATAAAGGCAGCTGAGGAAGGGGCCAGAAGCACTAGAAATTTGCTGAAAGTTTATGATTTTCTATGAAACTTCTGTTTATACTGCATTTTGGGGACTAGACTAACATCTGTTTCATAGTCTTGATTATAGTGGGCTCTTGACTATATATAGTTCTGATCTAGGGTTGATGGTTTTAAATATATTCTTTAATGTTTTAAATGAACTGTACTCCCTAAAGTTCTGTCATATTTTGGGTTCTAATCATAGACTCTATATCCCATAATACACAGAGCTACTCATAGAAAGATAAATAAGCAGAGATGATTGGTAAGTAGGATGGGCACTAATATTTTATTAAAACAAAAATACCTGTGTGTCAAAGGTATGGCTTACAGAATGCATTCCCATATCTTATTTCATTTGCTTGTTTCTGTGAGTACATCCATTTTAACCCTTGTAGTCTCCATATTCAGTCTCAGCCACACCCATGGCTCTAGCCATCAGCTATAAACCAACATCTCCAGAATATATATTCTTAGGTTGTATTTTCAACCCTTAACATTTAAGAAGTCTTCTCTTTCCACCTGCCAACTTCATCAGAAACTGGTGGTCTTTCTCGGTGAGTGAGACGATGATCCATATCAGAAATCCAGCTGTCCTCCTTGCCATCCCTCTATCCTTTTCACCTCTGGAATCTAAGCCTGCTGCCACAGACTTTGTCCCAGCCTTCATGACATTTACCTGTATTACTTCAAACATATGCCTGCTAGTCTGTCTTCCTCTGTGTTCAACATAACCTCGGGAGTGGTTTATCGCAAATGAAACTGACATGTTACCCCCATGCAAGAATTCCTACAGTGGCCTGCCATAGCCTTCAGATAAAGCTGGAGCTTCCGGATGGTACCACGGGTCCGTCTTCATAGCCTTTCCGTGCTTGCTTCCTTTCCTCATCTCTGGCCATATTTCTAAGTGCAGCTTAGACTCCACTGCCCTGAACCATTGGTAGGTTACTGAAGCTACCATGCTCTTCATGCTGCCATCCCTCTATGGTTTAATGCTTGCTTTGGCCTGTGAATATCCATCCACATCTTTTCTGCCTAACTCATTCTCGAGCCCCATCTTTTGGAAATGCTTTTGGTAACACTCTCCATCTACTCTGAGGTTTGTTATCCATTCTCTCTCTTCCTGCCCCTCTTTCCTAGTGGGCAGTGAGCTCTGAGATGACAGGGGGAATGTGGTGTTCATCTGTTTCTCCTACACTTCATATCATATCTGGGACAGGTAAGTATGCAGTGGGTTTTTGTGGAACATTGCACAGGCCTGAGTCTGCACAAATATTAAATAACTAAAATGACTGTTTCAGGGCTACAGGATTACAATCCACTATAACTGACTCCAAATCCAAAGTTTTTATACTCCAGAATTTTTATTCTGCTTTTGTATACACTGATTCTTAGAAAAATAAGTCATCATTCAATTGACTAACCTTTGTTTGTGGTTGATGTGTCCAAACTGCTTTAAAAAAAAAAAGAATTGGTGTTAAACAGTTCATTAGTATGGCTGGGTGCCCTGTATTATGGTAGTTTGTGCTGTAGGTGAAAAGTATCAACACAGATCTTTAAAAAAATTTTTATAAATAACACAAACAGTGAAAATTTCATGTTACTATCTTGAGGGTGTAGCTAGAGGAACCATGTCCTCTGTGAATAATGCATTTAATTAAGTTCAATTTTAATGTTTGAAGGCAGCAACTAGACAAATTTATTACCCCCAATATTTATATCTTAATATAGTAGTAAATTGTTGCTGGGAAACAGTAATGAAATTCAGTCATTTTGAAATGAATCCCAGAGTCACAGTTGTGCAGGGTTAATCCATGATGTACTGTGCTTTGTACCTGCAACTTTACAGCATACTCAGGTTCTTTTACAATTAGTCTTACTTAAATGAAAATTTATCTCCCACCAATTTTTTTAGATTAGACTCTCTCCCCTTCCTAATGGAGACTGGAGTGACTTTTCCCACATCCTTTCATTCTACTCTGCTTCCCACTCCACTCCATTATGGTATTACTATCACATAAGGATTGTTTTGTGTTTTGAGAATTTATTTTTCTCCCGGAAACTCCCCCACCCTTTTCCCTTTCGGACAGATAAATTCAGAGAAAGAATAGCCCTTCTTTCATCCATTAAAAACGATTTTTCTTTTGAGCATGTCATTTTGCTTTTTTGTTACAATGGAGATCAAAGGAATACAGGTTCACCACTAGTGCTCAGCAGTTCTTTTCGGTTCTGGACCTTAAAGAAATAGGATCTAGTTTAATTTGTTGCAACCTTAGATCTCTCTCAAGGCATGTGGCCCTTAGATGACTGGGTATTTTGGCATGCTTTGTGTGTGTGTGTGTGTGTGTGTGTGTGTGTGTGTGTGTGTGTGTGTGTGTGTTATGTGTGTTTTAAGAAAGTGAGAGAGCTGGAAATTCAGTTTTTCATATTCTTTGTGATACATATCTCAAAGATACGCATCTCAAAGAAATGTATTAGTGTTGAAATATTACTTGTTTCTCTATTAACCAAGTTGGGAGTCCTTTAAAGATCCCCATTAAAAAATATCCACTTCACAATTTGAACTCTATTTTTATTTAAAAATAAATATGAATTTGAATATTGCACACTTGATTGACTTTTTAAAAGAGAATTAAAAAAAAAGAATTTCAATTCCTTATTATGACCAGAACCAGTGAGTCCATTTTGTTGGCTCAATTTGGAGTTTTGGTGGGCTGAGATGAGGAGAGCTCAGTTGTTACATAAACATTTAAAACCAGGAACAATGAGACATTTCCATGGGATGTACTTCACACTTCCGGAAACCAGGCTCTTTCCCCGCAGCCTCCTCATCGTCATGGGACTCACCCCGTCACCCGTCTGCTCTCATCTAAATGCCAGCCTTTCTTTTGCACCCATCCCCTATTTCTCCAACTGTGGACAAAGTCCCACTCTCCTTCCAGTTGCACTGAATATTTACTCCAAGATTTAGAAGCCAAATATTAGTTATTCTTATGGTTCTGATGAATTACATAGTTTATCAGTGTTGTCTAGAAAGGATTGCAGTTTTCTTCAAATGTCTAGTATAGTACCCATTCGTTTATTGCGAGGAACTAATAAATATTTCATCTATGCATTCATCAATGCATTTTTGTGCTGAATTATCCCTGCTCCTCCCCTAAATCGAATTGGATTTCCCATGGCAAAAGGGTTTAAGTAAATCTTTTAGGGACTAAAGGTCAAAAATGTTTCAGGTTGCTGAGTGAGTTTTATCTTCTAATCTATCTTCCACTGACAGGGCATGTTTGAAAAACGTGTTTATTCAGATGTAGAACTTGAGTTCTGGTTTTCATCTTATTTTCATGCAATTTTGTGGATGAGGATCTGCAGGTACACAAAACCCTTGTGTAGAGTCAGGTTTGTAGACCCTGCCACCCTTGTTGCTAAGAATTAGAAAAAAAAACCAACTCATTCAAAGTCAATACTATATTTTAGCTGGTTGCACTTGCTAGAAATCTGGCCATTGCATAAATGGAATAATTTTAAAGATTTTTTTTTCTTCTCCCTGAATATTTTGCATATTTATTTCTATGTATGTCTAATCTTATCTATTCTATCCATATGGAAAAAGCGGGTTTGGAGTGTCCAGTCACATATAAATCTGTCTATAAATGTATAGCCACACTCGGCCCAACTATGTTAAAACACATAGACATTTAAAACCAACTAAAATGTCAACCAAACTTTTGAAAAGGATTATTAATGCAATTTTTTTTTGGTAATTAGATAAAACAACTAATTTATTAGAAGGTTCTTTTAATGCATTTGAACTGTGACTATTCTAACGTTGTGGCAATTGCTTTGACATGTGTTTGAAAGGTATGTATTTTCTTCTCATTTGAGCAGGCATCGTTCCAATCATCTTGAATTCATATTCTGAATGGTGCTTTCATTTTGGTTTTCCTTCTTGACCATTAGATTATGGCTTGTATGGGAATGAGTAAGTTTTCACAGGAAAGTTTATATGTTAATTCTGTTAGATACACCTTGTATGCTTACCCAGTGACCCTCAGCACAATTGTGGATGGGGTAGGTCTGATGAAGCAAGACTATTTGAAATGGTGTTTTTTCATTATTGGCCAAGGATTATGATTTAGAGAAGTAAGAAGTAGTTGCTTTGCCAGTAGTTTACCCCATACTTAAAATTCAGGGTAGCTATTTATAAGTAGACCTAAGGCCTAATACAAATATTGGGAGTAATAAATTTGTCTACTTGCCGCCTTTAAATATTAAAGTTGAACTTAATTAAATGAATTATTCACAGGGGACATGGTTCCCCAGCTATATCCTCAAGTTAGTAATATCTTTTTTACATGTGGCTAAAATCCTAAAGGTGGATAAAAATCCTTAAAAATTGGTGAAGCCACTTGGATAGCAAACTCAAATTATAAGAATAATTTATTTCATGCTTATGTGAAAAATATGACTTATGCCATTCAGTACCATAATGGACATTTGATCAAAGTTCAGATGTATCAATAGCACCTGCTAATAAGTAGACCTAAGACCTATTGGGAGCAATAAATTTGTCTACTTGCGGCCTTTAAACATTAAAGTTGAGCTTAATTAAATGCATTTTCACAGGGGATATGGTTCCCCAGCTACAATTTTTTTTGTAAAAAGAAATTTTTTTTTCCTTTTTAGTATTGAGAGAAACAGAAGCAGGGCTTCTGTTTTAATGACTGAGCAGAATATGGAATATGAACCTGGCAGAGACTCACATCAGTGAGGGGCACCACCGTGTGGCATTGGCAGTTTTCTAAAGTGCTGTGGCATTCTCTTTGGTGTTTGGGCTTTGGAGGAGGCTAATTGAGGAGTAATGATTAATAAGCAGAGATAATAGTAGTTTTGCTTGGGGGAAGTCACACTGAATGTCTGCAAACATATTTTTGAGTCAGGATTTGGTCAACCCCTTCCTTCTGAGGGCTGCAGTGCCTGCACCACAGCCACCCTTTGTCTTTGCATCCTTGCCCAGGGCAGTTCTGTACCATCTCAGGCAGCCTCCTTGCCCCATCCACACTCACCTGAAGCTGTTCCTTCTTTTCCCACTGGCTTAACAAACTCTTGCCTACCAAGTTGACAACAGATTTTTTTCCTGTGCTCTCTACACTGTCTTTCTGAGCGTAAGAAAGCTGCTGAAATTACCTCAATTATACACGTCATGGAAAAGATGCAGAAGCGCGGCAACACTTTGCTCCCCATATATTCTTCCTGTGGTCCTTGGGCAGTCCTTTTCTCTTGCTGAACCTTTGGTTCTTCCTCTGAACAGAGATGTGGGGATTTCTCAAATCCTTTGAAACTTTAAAATTCTCTGTCTGTGAAAGTTGCATGTTCTGTAAGGGAATTAGACCTCTCCGTGTCATCAGCCTCCAAGACTTGGTGGTAAGAAGTCCCCTTTAGGCTTTGTAGCTGCATTAGGACCATTTTCTAATGGAAAAATACATTCAGAATTCCAAACAATTGCCTTAAAATTTATGAGCCTTTTTTATGCTTTGTGTGTGTGTGTGTGTCATATTTTTCTGTTTTGTGTTTTAGTAATGGTCTCAGGGCTTCTTAATTTCAGTTTGTTTATCTATAAATTGAGATTTTTGACACCTCCTTCAAGCAAGTATTGGGTTTATTTACTAATTTACTTTTAGGTTGAGCCCAGTATGCAGAGACATGTAGATTATTAATCTTACTATTTTAGAGAACTGTTTCAAGGGCTGAGAACTGAAACTTGTGCTAGTACTTGGAATTTACTTTTATTATGTTTCTTAAATGAAATTTCAGAGCCTAGAGGAAAGTAGTGGTGTAAGTATATTTCAGGAATATATAATTGGTTTGAATTCTTTGGTAGAGAAGGATTTTATAAAATTAGCATATTATTATGAGTACAGGTTAGTTTTTTCGCTCATCTATACAGATACCCTCAGATCTTTTTAAAATTGGAGTAATAATTTACTCAAATATAATATCTGAAACTAAAATATTGTTCAGTTTACATATATGACTACTTTCTCCCTCTCATTTGATGACATTGCATGAGTTTTGCTTCTCTGTGGTGGCGATCCAGCATGAAGAAACTGGACGGACAGGTAGAAAACCATGTGTGAGGGTGCCCAGAGGAGGATATAACATGTAGATGCCATCTAAATCCAACCAGTGCCTCTTGTATTTCTTACCCAATACATAAGGGCAAGTGGGTAGAATAGAAAGGATTTTTGGAGCTATCTTTCTTGTAAAAATTCAATAAAGAAGCTGAGCTATAGTGGATGTATGACTTGAAAAGCTGTTTTCATGGTAAATCGCAGAGCCAATTTTTAAAAAGAGTAATCTGTGTACATTGATGCATAAAATGAAACATGAACAATAATTGTGGTTTTTTGGGGCCATAGCAAGCCAGTGATTCTAAGTGCCAACCACTTAAACTTGAGTTGGATGGGCCATTTCTTGGGCAGCCATATTGAGCACAAAACAACTTGCCTGTAAAACATACAAGATCATTCTGGCAACACCCTGGAACTCCGTAACTATATTTGCTTTTCTTTTTCATGACAACAAGAATAAGAAAGCAAATAAAAAACAATAAATAAAAGACAAGTTAGGAAACAATATCCTCCCTATGACTCATACTTCTTGTATTTAACAAGAATAATAAGTTGAGAGAACTTTTGATCTTCACTGTGTTTGGCCATTCAGAAAGCTATTCTATATGTAAATCATTGTTTTTCTGCTTTTTGCAAGGACTTCCGTGTTAGATAAGCATCTTCTTTTATAGCTATTCATTTTCTTCTCCAAAATGTTGAGAGGACCAGGTTGTCTAGGTCTTTTGGTTAAAGCACCTCATTTTCTGTTAGAGCAGGAATCAGCAAACTTTGTCTCTTCAAGGGCCAGGTGGTAAATATTTTAGGCTTTGGTGCCATAGAGTTTCTCTTGAAACTACTTTACTATGTCAGTGTAGCCTGAAAGCAGCCATGGACAATACTTAAATGAATAGATGGGGTTGTGGTCCGGTGAAGCTTTATTTCCAAAGTGCATGGTGGGCAAGATTTGACCCTTGGGCCATAGTTTCCTGACTCCAGTTTTAGAAAGACAATTCCTTCTGTCTGTATACTGCTCATTCCTTTCTCACTACCTTAGGAAAATATCTCAGAAAATCAAGGAATGGGAGTAACTTATCACAGTAACCTTGACTCTTCTCTGATTTGTGTAACAAGTAGAAGCCAAAATCTTTATTACTTTATTAATAGTGTCAAATTGCTTGTCATACTTCTCCCAGCTGTGTGACACACCAGACTGTAGCTATACGTCTTTGAGAAGTGCCAGTTTTGGAAAGGCTAATTCTTTGGAGTTAACAGTTCGGGTCGCATAGAGCAGTTTGTCAAAGCCGAAGCAGGACATTTGCTCTCATCCTGTGGTGTACACCTGGGTCACGCGGAGCTTAGGGCGCACAAAGTGTTCTCATTTGTTGTTCATAGATGTAGGTGAATAAGGTGAGCCAAAGAGTATTACATCTTGTATTAAATATTCTTAGATCAGATCTTTCCCTGTTTTCTGTCTCTTGCAAGCTAGAATTACTGTAGATTACTCTTGAAAATGTGTGACTAGACTTGGCCAACTGGAAGTTTGTTTTATAGCTTTTTTGGGAGGGGGTTACATCAGTTGTCTTAGCATATCATTTGGTTAAGGAAGGGTAAACAACTTATGTGGGATCATCCAAGAACAACCAGATATATGGGATTAGAGTGAAACCAGAGATGGTGGTGATGGTGGTGATAGTGATTCAGATATTGATGACTCCTGTCTGACCTCCCCACTTGGTCCCTTGGTAAGAGTCCACTCGATAGGTTAAACAACTTCCATTCCCTCATGAAGCTTGACTCTGTAATGTCTGTGGTTCGTTGATGCTCGTCACTAGTAAACATTCCTGTCCTTTTCTTACCTGATTAGTCAAATCAGACACTGACCAAGAATCAATTGTGTTTGTTTGCAAACCTGTTTATGTTGGTTGTTACTGTTCTTGCAGAAATTAATTTAAAAAATTTTTAATTTGTTGTATTTGTATGGAAGATAAGGTAAGTGGAAAGACTCTTAATAAAGGTGATTTACGGAAAACTTGGTGTTGAATTAGGTATGCGTACATGTGAGAGAACTGTATGAAAGGGTAAGGGGACTCTAGAAGGATTCTGTATTCTGATTGCTCCGTTAGAGGCCTTTAGGAAACCAGTTGAAATTACAGGTAAATCCATTACGGAGATTACAGGAAACTCAGCAGAGCCATACTCAAAGAAAGGGCTTAATAGTATCAGAGAATTGGCAAAATTTGTATTTAGATATTTTATTGTGATTTAATGTGTAAAGTACATAGTTATCTTTTGTTTGCCACTTTCTGTTTTAAATGTATCATATAGTGTTCCTGATTACATCTGTTTCCCAAATGTGCCATACACTGTGCCAGAGCTTTATGTAAAATCTGTTATTTAATCCTTACAGCAGCCCATTTGAAGAAGGCCCAATTACTATCCTCATTTTAGTGATGAGGAAACTAAGGCCTGGATAGCCTGTGTAATTTTCCCCAGGTCTAGCATTATCTGGCATTACTCACTGTCTAGTGTTGTCTCCCTAACTATACCATCCTTCTGTCAGCAGCCAGCTCAAGATTTTTTTTATTTTAATAAATTTATTTTTATATCATTAATCTACAATTAAATGAGTAATATTATGGTGATTACACTACCCCCTTCATCAGGTCCCCCCACCAACCCCATTACAGTCACTCTCCATCAGCGTAGTGAGATGCCATAGAGTCACTACTTGTCCTCTCTGGGTTGTACAGCCCTCCCCGTGCCCCCTGCAATAGATATTTTTTAATATAGCAGTCAGTGAGAACTTAACTTGTTATGATGGCTAAGCCAGTCTTTATTAGAATCAAAACTGGAGGTTGTCACAGAGTGAATTAGCTTCTGTTAGTGCAGGAAATACAGACAAAGCTTAACTTAAATCTTAACTGTGTTATTCTTATGTCTTATCTGCATTCTGGTCCTCTTTTTTCTTTTGTGTGCTCACATATCTACTTGGAATGAGTATCTTGTTTTTACATCTTTAAAATGCTTTTAGGTATATGATTTCATGTGATTCTTAAAAGAGAAGGAATAGGGCAGGTGTCACCAGCTTTATTTTTTTAGGTGAGGAAATTAAGGGTCATAGAATTTAAATGAACCAAGAGGGAATGTAGAGTTTGAATAACATACAGAAAAGATCCGCATTGCAGTTGAAAAGTTGGATAAAGAAATATTTTGATGTATAATACAGATACTAAATTAAAAGAGGAGAAGGTTGAGATTACCGTCTCCTTGTATGAGTAGAAGTATTATACAGAGATGTACAACTGGTTCTTTTCTAGCTACATATTGAGTATGGGATTAATTATTTTTAAGGATTCAGTTTCAGCAGGAAGGATTTAGGTTAAAGATTAGAACTAGTTCTGGTAGAAGGAAAGTCTGTTGGTTAATCTCTGTGGGACTGTATAGAATGGTTTTAGATTCTGTCCAGATTCAGAATAATAAACTAGTCAACCAAGTACAAAGTTCTATAGTTATGTATATTGATTTTACCCTTTCTTTTTTTTAAACAGCAGTGTCATTATTAACTTGGATGCAGCTGGTAACATTTGAATGCACCCCAAATAAATTATATACTTAGACTTTACTGTAAATAGTTTCCTATCACGTTCTTTTCATTCTAGAGAAAATGAAGAATGGTGAAAATGTATTTAGTTAGAAAGAGACTTCTCAGCAAAATTTTCACTTGTATCAGTTTATATCCTTTCCTATGTAGTGATTTATTATTTACAAATCTCAGAACGAGCACTTTAATGGTAGACCCAGACAGCAAAAAACTGGTTAGTATAAAGAGTGAAAGAATAGATAATGGATTTAAAAATTAGAAGTGTGTGAAGTTCAGGGATAAGAAGTATTATTTAACCAAACATTGGGACGTAAGTAGAAAAATAGATAATCAGTAGACAAGAGACATTTAGAATCTAATCTTTTAAGAAGAGGCTCAGGAAATCACTGGACTGTCATGTATATGTGTTAATTTTGTAGTGTGAGATTCTAGGATAATGCTAATTTTGACTTACCAGAGAAAAACATTTGCTCCCAGGGAAAAATTAGTTTTTTATCTTTCACACAAAGCATCATATTTTAACCTGTGCCAGCTATATTGTGTCTTTCATACCTTGTGTTCCCACAAAATTAAAAATTAGAGAAGTAATTAAAAGATTGATGAGGCAGCAATATGAGCAGAGACAGAATGAAGAATGTATTTGCTGTATCAGGAATAGGGAATTTTTTCTCTAAAGTGCTACTAATTATCTTGAGGGATAAAAAAGAAGTCAGATCACAAGTAAGGTGGTGAGGGTGGGACTAATGCTAAGGAGTTTTTGAGTCAGAAATACAAAGTACTCCACTTGACCGCTTTTGAACTTCAGAACAACAGTAATAAACTCAAATGCATGATATACATTTTAGTTCACTAAGGGTGAGAACAAAAGAGGAAGTAAAAATGAGTGAAGACAAAAGACTACAGAAGAAATTCCTGATAACTGGAGAGATAAGATAGATAAGAGAGGTTTCCTGGCACATGTTTCTGCCCACCAAACGGGGTTCCATCTGCTGAAAGCTTTGTCAAAATTGTAGGTTTCCTGACACCACGTTTCCTGGCTTGATCACACCGCCTCTGCCTTCCCTGAAGCCCACTCCTCCGCACCCCAACTCTGGTTCCTTGCTGCTCAACCCAGTGGGTGCCCTGGGCAACTCCGGAGGTACATAGGGTGTAGGAGTGCCTTTTTGTGGAATTTATCTTTCTCTTCACAGTTCAGGTTCATCAGTGAAGTTTTCCTCCGGCTCTTTCTAAATTTATGTCACATCATTTCCAGTTGTCTTTCAGGCTCTGTTTAAAGACTCTTTCCCCTTCTCTGTGCTACTGGCTTACTGGCCTCCACCAGGTCCTATTCTAGGACTCATCACAAAGGTGACCTCCCCTGGTGAAGCCTTTTGACTCCACGTGTGTAATTTTCCCCTTCTCTGACTTCCATGCCACCTTTATCATCATTTTACATTGTGATTTTCTTCTGTCTCTCATTAGATTTCTAGATCCTTGACCAGGGTTTTATTTTTTTATTTATTTTGGTCTTCTTGACATACCTATGGAGTTACAAAAGGTTGTTGAACTTGGGGAGTGGCCAGGTTTCTGGCCTAGTTGAAGCAGAGGACACGTAGGGTGCACTCCTTCTCTTTGGTTGGAATCTCCAGGATTCCATTCTCTGGCATCTTGGCACATGTCCTTGCTGTAGCCAGGGTCTTACTGTATTGATGTACAGGAAGTTCTGTCACGTAACAGACAGTGTTGCTTGTTGTTGCTCTGCTTACGTGCTCGTCAGCAGAACCTAGTGTTGTCGTCAGGGTGGTTATACTTGGTGTAACAAACATACAGTAAAGATTTAAGCGTTTTGCAAATACTAACCCATTTAACCTCATGGCACTTATGATGGAAATCCTATTATTTTCCCACTGTGTAGATGAGGGAACTAATGCACAGAATGGTTAAAATAACTTGCCTGTTATTACATAGGTAGTAGGTGGAGAAGTTAAAATTCCAACTCAGGAGTTCTGGCTGCGGAGTACATGTAATTAGCCACTCTACTGCTGACATCATTGGTGATACTTTCCACTCGCACAATTAATCTAACCTTCTCAACAAAGAGAAGGGGACATGTCTCAGGTCAGAATCTTGGGTCAGGAAACAGTTTCTAACCAAGAATTGTTTTCATTGTTTTTTTCTCCCATTGTCTTCTATTTCTGAGAGTTGATTTTGGTTTTCCAATTTTAGTAGTTACATAAAATTTCCTCTTATAATAATTCAACTTTTAAAAGTGAGCTAATTTAAAGAAAAATACCAAGTCAATAGCCGTAGGTCTTAAAGGGTGGTACATGAAATACTAATTGATAGGTGGTGTGATTACTTGCATATAGGGGATGAAGAAGAGTTACGGTATGACAGGTTTCTAGTTTGGCTGATGTAATTGATGTTTATTCTAATAGGCAGAGCAGCTAAAGATGAAGGAGTAGCAACTGATGGAAAAGGGAATAAAAAGGATGTGGGAGGACATATTAATGCTCAATTATTAATTCACTCATAAGTAATTTACTTCATTTAAATTCCTATGGTCAAATTGGGTTTGTGAATAAAGTCACTATGACAATGGTGTTCTGCTGGGTAGTTTAAACTTTTAAACACCTGACCTGCTTGAAGCAATAGATGTGGGAGGCAGTTTAGTAAAGAAGGGATATGAAGAGCCACAGATCAGTCCTGTGAAGTCTGTCCAAAGTCACTAAATCAGTGAGGAGAGCAAGGGGTTTGTCTGGAAGTTGCAAGTAGCCTGAAGTCGAGGTGAACCAAATAAGTAATATATATACAGTACATACGATTTGTTATTTTCCCATGTCATGTTTTATTCTCTTCTACAACAAACCTTTGGCTTCTCACAGGATCTTTTGAGAAGAAGGAAAATGAAAATAGTTTGAGCTGCCCATGCCTTTAGATTCCTTGGGCCTTTTTATGGATCCTTTGTCAGTGTCTTGACCCATTTGCATTCTGATGGTTGCTGGGCACGATGGAACATCACATAAATATCCCTTGTCCTCTGACGGTAGTCTTTGCTACACTGTGCCCGAAGGTGACATTGTCAGCTGCCTTTGGTGAGGCTCTGGGTGGCCCCTGGTTCTGTTGGCATGGGGGTGGCAGCTCCTATTCTGGTCGCTTCCTGGGCTGGGATCCCTTCCCATATTGTCCCTGGCAATCTCTGGTTCCTGAAGTGTGGGCTGCTGTCTTCTACCTGCCTCAATTTGGATGTGCTCATTTAGATACGTAGTGTGCCTCCTAAGACTTCTGGATCACTGTTCAGTCTTTGTGGAATTCCCTGCTCCTCTGGCATTGTTATCCATTTTCTCCATGCTCCTGATTCTTTATGGCTCAGAATGGTCTCTGCTGCTTTGGGGGCTTAATTTGTGATTGGGTCTGTTGCCCCTTTACTCCTCTTAGTTTTCTGTTATTTTTTTCTTCTGCTGAATCCCTCTTTTTTCCCTCATAGTATGTCTGGCAGCCCGGATAGGACTGACAAACTGTCAGCCAGCTCCAGTTGATTGGTAATGCCTGGCTAAAGGGCTGTGTGTGGGAGGAATGTGTAGCCCCATTCAGACTCAGTGAGTAAAGGGCATTGATGGCTAAGCGCTGTCTGCCGTGGGCCAGGTAGTAAAGGGTGGTGACATCTTGCTTCTATCTGCCATCCTGTAGAAGTGTCTTAGAAACATGTGACTGCCAGCTCTTCACTAATGTAGATACACTGCTATGTTCAGTGTGCTAAAGGTCAGGAGGTCAACTTGGGTCAAATTGGAATGGAAATAGTAAGTTTCCTGCTTAGACCCATCTCTTGGAGCAAGAGAGGTGGAGAAAATAACACACAAAAATGTGCTTTATTAAATTGGGAATCAGATCTACAAAAGGGGACTTCATAAATATACTTTCTCTTGCCTTTCTGTCAAAAATCCAGTAGGTCATAGTTATAAGAAAATTGAAAAAGAAAGAGTATGCATTTGGTTAATCCTCCCTTTGTCTGTCAGGAACCTGAGCAACGTAGACAAGGATAGGAGGCAGAGGAAATCTTACCACTCATCATCTGTCCTCCAAACCTGTAAGAAGCTTCTATGTACTTGCCAGGCTCTGCTCACACAGTGATCAACAGACATACCCCCTGCTCTTGAAGAGTTCCCAGTTTACAAATTTTACTTTTATTTTTATAGTTATTTTTATGCTCATGTTATTTCTTGATGCAAGTTTTTTATAGCAAAACATATATCTGATTTTTTTTCTTGCTTTGTCCAGCCCCATGATGGTTAATTTTATGTGTCAACTTGACTCGGGTGAAGCATGCCCAGACTGCTGGTAAAATATTACTTCCGCGTGTGCTTGAGGGTGTTTCTGGAAGAGATGAGCATATTCGATTCAGTATATTGAGTAAAGACATCTGTCCTCCCCGATGAGGGGAACGGTGATCAATGCGTTGGGGTCCTGAATGGAACAAAAGGTGAAGGAAGGCAGATTCTCTCTCTTGTTGAACTGGAACGTCCATTTTTCCTCCCCACAAACAATGAAGCCTCTGGGTGTTGGGTCTCTGGACTCCAGAACCTAGACCAGTGGCTTTGCTCCCAGTTCTCATACCTTCAGCCTCAGGCTGGGAGTGATGCCATCAGCTGCCCTGGTTCTCAGTCCTTCATCCTTAGACTGTTACCCCCCTGGCTTTCCCAGTTCTCCAGTTTGCAGATGGCAGACTGTGGGATTTCTTGGCTTCCATAACTGTGAGAGCCAATTCCTATAATAGATCTCCTCGTGTATATATATATATATCTTTCTATGTATCCTATTTGTTCTGTTCTCTGAGAAACCTGACTCATATACCCTTAAGCAAGGTCACTCTGTACAATGCCTTCTCATACCTATTGTTGAATGAATTGTGCGTTGTAGGCTACAAGTGTCATGATTTATACAAAGGAATGGTCATTAAAGCTTGGGCGTGGCTTTGTAGAGAAAGTGATGAAGGGACTAATATAATAGTGATTGATTAAAAAAAACTTGGGCCATTTATTGGCCATGTGACCCTCCCAATTTGTTCCACTTCTGTAACCCTTAGTGTGCTCTACTGTAAAACTGATGTGATAATTTTGTCAGAATTTATTTTGGTATTCCTGTGCTGTGCAGTATTCTAGGCATAGCACTGAGAATTTAATTTCGTCCTAGTATTGTTTTGAGAATTAAATGATATAATGAATATGAAAGAACTTTATAAACTCCTAAGTACTATACAACTGTTAGTTTTTATTAATCTTTGTTATTAGAAGTGGCTCCCCTAGACTCGAATTCAGAAATCTGTCCCTTTGGTCTGTCTTCTGTTTTGTTGAAATGTCCACAGAAGCTTGAAGGGAAGAGCCTGGGCTGGGTCCAGCCCTCAGGACAAGGGCTTGTGCTTCTGACCCACTTCTTAGGGCATCTTCACCATCTATGGAAAAGGGTTAGCTCTTCATCAAAGGAGAGTCTTGAGTTTTCAGTTTTGACCATACGTGAGAAACCAAAGTACTTAGACGTTAATGGATGCTTTTACTATCAGAAAGCTAGTTGAATCACAAGTTAAGAATGGAATACATGTTCCCTTGACTCACACTTCACAGGTGGCATACTAAACAGCATCTTTGTGAAATATCTCAGCAAATATTAAAATTAGGATGTTTAAAATGTTTTATGTAGAGCCACCATGAATTTTTTTAAGGTTGGAGATTTTGTATAGTAGTCTTTTGTTTAGGATAAAGGACTTAAAATTTAGTGTGAGGCTGTACAAATTTGTATTTTTTGTTGGAAGGACATTGGTACTTGTGTCAAGCTGGACATGGGGAAAATTCCCAGTTGTATTTTCCCTATGATGGCAACACCAGATTTTCAACCATGGACTGCCGCTGGTTGTTAAAGAAAGTAATGCCTAATACCTCGTGATGATATATCCTAATTTTCTTCCTCTTTCATTAATTACATTTTCCTCTTAAATTTTAGTTTAGGATAGGGTATTTGAAGTCTTAAATGGACTATCTCCATTTTACACGAAGGACTATCTCCAAATTACATGGTGTCAGCGGTTATTTCTATCTGGAGATTTCCCATGGCAGGGCTAATAGGACGCATTGTGTTCATTCTTGCACATCCTCCACTGTGCTGTGGAGTGAGCTTTGTTCTTTCCATTTCACAGTTCACTGTCCTCTTGCTTGGATTCATACATTTACTTTATATAGTATTTAGAAAGTGCTGGTGGAAACATAACTGCCATTCAGCACATGTAGACCTGTATGATCTCACACCTGGATCCTTTCAATAGCCCCTTTAATGGTTTCCCAACTGACATTCTCCCCTCTTTCTAATCCATTCTATACACCAAGATTAATCTTCCTAAGATACTGTTTTCATCGCACTCAAAAATCTTAGCGCCCCCCATGGCCTACAGGATGAAGTCCAGACCTTTTAGCGAGATAGTTAAGTCTTCCTGCAGCCTAATTCCCACTTACTCTCTGGCCCTCCTACTGTAATTCCCTCGTCAACTGATATTCTTGCCCAGGCCTTCTTTCTTCCCTCCTCTGTACCTCTGTTTATTGTTCCCTTTCTTGCAATGGCCTTTGACTGTATCTCTGCCCATCTAATTCCTACTCATCCAGCTTTCAAGTTCTAGTCCAGGTGATCAGATCCTTTATTCTCCTTGTGGCATTCACTGTCCTTATCATATATTATCTTTTATTAAGGTTTTTGTTTATACAACCTGTGTACTGCCCTTTAACCTATTTATAAGTTCTTGAAAAACAGCATTTGTAGACAGGAGTGGATTGTTGCTAGTTTAAAGCTCTGTATGTAAACTGGAGCTTTAGGATTGTTTTTAGTCATTGAATGAGATGCAATTGGCTAGTTTTTCATTGTATTCTACCACATTTGGGGCAGTGTTGGAGGATCTTCATAAAAGAGGTTTCATTGAGTGCCTATTGAATAAATGAGTAGATACATTGTTTATTTTGTTCTTCAGATGGGTAAATTATTTTAGCATTAGTTTAAAATGCTATCATGTGTATAAGGTTTGGTTTATTTCTTCTGGGTGAGAAGAGACATATTCAGAATGCCCCAGAGTCATTTACAGACTGTCATAAATTCTGTAGTCTGTTAAGATCATGCTATATGCTTAGTTAGAACTGAATTTAGTTGGTGGGGTCTGCCAACCAAATTGGAAGTTCTCCTAAGTGTCCCAGGAACATTTTGGAGAATAGATGAGTTAACTGTTGTACGTTGCATTCCATTTCTTGAGGATGTTGGCCGGCTCAGGTAACAGAAAGCTCCAGGAGGACAAAAGATAGCCTGTTGCAAAGACCAGCTAAGCCGTCCCTTTACAAATATTCAGCCAGTTGGCAGCTCTTCCTTGATCATGTCATCATCACTGCTTGTGTTCATCTGACACCAGACAAAAAGAATAAAGGAAAAAGATAGGGGACTTGAGGGAATTCCTTGAGCACGTAAACCAGGATTGTCACCCTGTAGGGGCACAGTGTTTGGTTTTAATAATCTTATATGTCATTTGCAGTTTGTTATTAGTAAAATAAGCCGATTACTTAGAATTTTTTTTTTTAATTCTTGAGAAGATTATGAAATGTCACTTATGCTCTTCATTCAGGAAAGTAGTGGAGGGGGGTGTTAACTTGCTAAATGTTGTTACACTGCTTGTTTTTAGTTTCAGATTAATAGCAGGTGGTAGCCATTTTTGAAAGCAAAAAGACTGTCTTTTTAGTTCAATTTGAAAAAAACACTAATTCTTTACTGTAGCCTAGAATATTCTGTGGAGGGTGACAAATCGCAAGGATCACAAAGCACTCAACATTTAAAAAAATAGAATAGCTGGCTAATATTGTAAATTTTTTAAAGACCAAGCCAGAGCTTTCAGCAAATACTTCTTTGACCATACTAAATGAGTTACACATTTTGGTATTTATGCTTAACATATATATCTGTTGCATTCAGTGAATATATTTTCATGTAGCTCTTTTGATATGTGGTCTGTAATATCTTTGTCCATTTTTGCAGTGCTCATCTGAGATTGTAAATGCCTCTGGAAAGGAATTGCATCTTAGAAGCTCTGTGGATAATCACCTATGCAAATACATGCTTTTTAATGCACTACATGCATAGGCCAGGGGTGGGGTGGGTTTATTGGTGATATTATGTTTGGATAGTAAGAATTTTTATTTTGGGATTCCTTTTCTCTTATTCACAGAGAGATATTTAAGAATATTCAAGATACCTTTTAGTATGTCAACTTTAAAATGTGAGTCAGGATAACCTGTGTTCTATTTTTAACTCATGACTAACTTGCTTTATGATGTTATGAGAGGCGAGCTTTCCCAGAATTAGATTTTTAACATCTGGAGACCTTGATTTTAAAGATATCTTGCTTCAAATATATATGAGTCTCACTCCTTTTGTCTGGGTATTTTTCATAGATGATAAGTATGGCATCAAATGTCACTCAAGGTTTGTTATCATTTTACGTGCATTATGCTTATACGTCGTTTAAGAGGCTTAACGTTGAGGGTCACTTTCCTCTGGGCTGGAATCTGATCATTTAGCTCCTAATCTGAACAGTTGCTAGGAGCTTTGTAGCATCTGATCAAATGATGGATGAATGAAAATCATGCTCACAGGAGAATTATTTTTAAACCAGGAAGATAATGTATAGTTAAAATGATACCATAACCACAGAGCAGAGAGGATATCCAGTCAGATAGTTAATATTCTGACTTCCCAGCAGGCAAAACGAAGTCAAAATCACAAGGTTGCTTTTTTTTCCTTTTTTTGCTATTATTAATATACAATTACATGAGGAACATTATGGTTACTAGACTCCCACTATTATCAAGTACCCATCACATACCCACATTGCAGTCACTGTCCATCAGCGTAGTAGGATGTTATAGAATCACTCACTACCTGTCTTCTCTGTGTTATACTGCCTTCCCCATATCACCCTACCTGACCTGTACCCCCGCTACATTATGTGTACTAATTGTAATAGCCCTTTTTCCCCCTTAACCCTCCCTTCCCACCCATCTTCCCCAGTCCCTTTCCCTTTGGTAACTGTTAGTCCTTTCTTGGGTTTTGTGAATCTGCTGCTCTTTTTTTCCTTCAGTTTTTTCTTTGTTCCTATACTCCACATATGAGTGAAATCATTTCGTACTTGTCTTTCTCTGCCTGGCTTATTTCACTGAGCATAATACCCTCTAGCTCCAGTCCATGTTGTTGCAAATGGTAGAATTTGTTTTCTTCTTATGGCTGAATAATATTCCATTTTGTATATGTACCACCTCTTCTTTATCCATTCATCTACTGATGGACACTTAGGTTGCTTCCATTTCTTGGCTATTGTTAATAGTGCTGCGATAAACATAGGGGTGCATATATCTTTTTCAAACTGGGTTGCTGCATTCTTAGGGTAATTCCTAGGAGTGGAATTCCTGGGTCAAATGGTATTTCTATTTTGAGATTTTTGAGGAACCTCCATATGGCTTTCCACAATGGTTGTACTAATTTGCATTCCCACCAGCAGTGTAGGAGAGTTTCCCTTTCTCCACATCCTTGCCAACATTTGTTGTTGTTTGTCTTTTGGATGGCGACCATCCTTACTGGTGTGAGGTGATATTTCAGTGTGGCTTTAATTTGCATTTCTCTCATGACTAGTGATGTGGAGCATCTTTTCATGTGCCTGTTGGCCTTCTGAATTTCTTCTTTGCAGAAGTGTCTGTTTAGCTCCTCTGCCCATTCGTTAATTGGCTTATTTGCTTTTTGTTTGTTGAGGTGCATGAGCTCTTTATCTAATTTGGAGGTCAACCCTTTATCAGATATGCCATTTATGAATATATTCTCCCATACTGTAGGATATCTTTTTGTTCTACTGATGGTATCCCTTGCTGTACAGAAGCCTTTTAGTTTGATACAGTCCCATTTGTTCATTTTTCCTTTTGTTTCCCTTGCCTGGGGAGACATGTTCATGAAGAAGTTGCTCATGTTTATGTCCAAGAGATTTTTGCCTATGTTTTTTTCTAAGAGGTTTATGGTTTCATGACTTACATTCAGGTATTTGATCCATTTTGAGTTTACTTTTGTGTATGGGGTTAGACAGTAATCCAGTTTAATTCTCTTACATGTAGCTGTCCCGTTTTGCCAACACCAGCTGTTGAAGAGGCTGTCATTTCCCCATTGTATATCCATGGCTCCTTTATCATATATTAATTGACAATATATGCATGGGTTTATATCTGGGCTCTCTAGTCTGTTCCACTGGTCTGTGGGTCTGTTCTTGTGCCAGTACCAAACTGTCTTGATTACGGTAGCTTTGTAGTAGAGCATGAAGTCAGGGAGTGTAATCCCCCCTGCTTTAGTCTTTCTTCTCAGGATTGCTTTGGCTATTCAGGGTCTTTTGTGGTTCCATATGAATTTTAGAACTATTTGCTCTAGGTCATTGAGGAATGCTATAGGTATTTTGATAGGGATTGGATTGAATCTGTAGATTGCTTTAGGCAGGATGGCCATTTTGACAATATTAATTCTTCCTACCCAAGAGCATGGGATGCATTTCCATTTATTAGTGTCCTCTTTAATTTCTCTTAAGAGTGTCTTGTAGTTTTCAGGGTATAGGTCTTTCACTTCCTTGGTTAGGTTTTTTCCTAGGTATTTTATTCTTTTCGATGCAATTGTGAATGGAATTGATTTCCTGATTTCTCTTTCTGCTAGTTCATCGTTAGTGTATAGGAATGCAACAGATTTTTGTGTATTAATTTTGTATCCTGCAACTTTGCTGAATTCAGATATTAGATCTAATAGTTTTAAGTGGATTCTTTAGGGTTTTTTATGTACAATATCATATTATCTGCAAACAAGGACAGTTTGAGTTCTTCCTTGCCGATCTGGATGCCTTTTATTTCTTTGTGTTGTCTGATTGCCGTGGCTAAGACCTCCAGTACTATGTTGAATAGAAGTGGCAAGAGTGGGTATCGTTGTCTTGTTCCCAATCTTAAAGGAAAAGCTTTCAGCTTCTCACTGTTAAGTATAATGTTGGCTGTGGGTTTGTCATATATGGCCTTTATTATGTTCAGGTACTTGCCGTATATACCCATTTTGTTGAGAGTTTTTATCGTGAATGGATGTTGAATTTTGTCGAATGCTTTTTCAGCATCTATGAAGATGATCATGTGGTTTTTGTCCTTCTTTTTGTTGATGTAGTGGATGATGTTGATGGATTTTCGAATGTTGTACCATCCTTGCATCCCTGGGATGAATCCCACTTGATCATGATGATGATCTTTTTCATGTATTTTTGAATTTGGTTTGTTAATATTTTGTTGAATATTTTTGCATCTATGTTCATCAGGGATATTGGTCTGTAATTTTCTTTTTTTTTGTGGTGTCTTTGCCTGGTTTTGGTATTAGTGATGTTGGCCTCATAGAATGAGTTTGGGAGTATTCCCTCCTCTTCCACTTTTTGGAAAACTTCAATGAAGATGGGTATTAGGTCTTCACGAAATATTTGATAAAATTCAGCAGTTAAACCATCTGGTCCAGAGGTTTTGTTCTTAGGTAGTTTTTGATTACCAATTCAATTTCTTTCCTTGTAACTGGTCTATTCAGATTTTCTGTTTTTTCCTGGGTCAGCCTTGAAAGGTTGTATTTTTCTAGAAAGTTGTCTATTTCTTCTAGGTTATCCAGTTTGTTACCATATAATTTTTCATAGTATTCTCTCATAATTCTTTGTATTTCTGTGGTATCCGTAGTGATTTTTCCTTTTTCATTTCTGATCTTTTTTATGTGTGTAGACTCTCTTTTATTCTTGATAAGTCTGGCTGGGGGTTTATCTGTTTATTTTCTCAAAGAACCAGCTTCTGCTTTCACTGATTCTTTCTATTGTTTTATTCTTCTCAATTTATTTATTTCTGATTTAATCTTTATTATGTCCCTCCCTCTACTGACTTTGGGCCTCATTTATTCTTCCTTTTCTAGTTTCATTAGTTGTAAGTTTAGACTGTTCATTTGGGATTGTTGTTCTTTCCTGATGTAGGCCTGTATTGCAATATATTTCCCTCTTAGCACAGCCTTCGCAGCATCCCACAGATTTTGCATTGTTGAATTATTGTTGTCATTTGTCTCCATATATTGCTTGATCTCTGTTTTTATTTGGTCATTGATCCATTGATTATTTAGGAGCATGTTATTAAGCCTCCACGTGTTTGTGGGCTTTTTTGTTTTCTTTGTGTAATTTATTTCTAGTTTCATACCTTTGTGATCTGAGATGCTGGTTGGTACAATTTCAATCTTTCTGAATTTACTGAGGTTCTTTTTGTGGCCTAATATATGATCTATTCTTGAAAATGTTCCATGTGCACTTGAGAAGAATGCGTATCCTGTTGCTTTTGGATGGAGTGTTCTGTAGATGTCCGTTAGGTCCATCTGTTCTAATATGTTGTTCAGTGCCTTTATCTCTATATTTATTTTCTGTCCGGTTGATCTGTCCTTTGGAGTGAGTGGTGTGTTGAAGTCTCCTAAAATGAATGCATTGCATTATATTTCCCCCTTTAATTCTATTAGTATTTGTTTCTCATATGTAGGTGATCCTGTGTTGGGTGCATAGATGTTTATAATAGTTATATCCTCTTGGTGGACTGACCCCTTTATCATTGTGTAATGTCCTTCTTTGACTCTTATGACTTTTTTTGTTTTGAAGTCTATTTTGTCTGATACAAGTACTGCAACTCCTGCTTTTTTCTCACTATTAGTTGCATGAAATATCTTTTTCCATCCCTTTACTTTCATTCCGTGTATGTCTTTGGGTTTGAAGTGAGTCTCTTGTAGGCAGCATATAGATGGCTCTTGTTTTTTTATCCATTCAGTAACTCTGTATCTTTTGATTGGTGCATTCAGACCATTTACATTTATGGTGATTATCGATAGGTATATAGTAATTGCCATTGCAGGCTTTAGATCTGTGGTTACCAAAGATTCAAGGGCAATTCCCTTACTGTCTAACTGTCTAATTTAACTTATTTCCTATACTATTACAAACACAACCTAAAGGTTCTTTTTTTTTTCCTACTTTTTCTTCCTCCTCCATTCTTTGTATGTTATGAATCATATTCTGTACTCTTTGTCTTCCCTTCGATGACATCTGTTTAACCTTAGGAATATTTCCATCTATAGGATTCCCTCCAAAATGCCCTGTAGAGGTGGTTTGAGGTAAATACTCTCAGCTTTTCCATATCTGAAAATTGTTTAATTCCTCCTTCAAATTTAAATGATAACCTTGCCGGGTAAAGTGTTCTTGGTTAAAGGCCCTTCTGCTTCATTGCATTAAGTATATCATGCCACTCCCTTCTGGCCTGGAAGGTTTCTGTTGAGAAATCTGATGATAGCCTGATGGGTTTTCCTTTGTATGTGATCTTTTTTCTCTCTCTAGCTGCTTTTAAAAGTCTTTCTTATCCTTGATCTTTGCCATTTTAATTATTATATGTCTTGGTGTTTTCTTCCTTGGGGGTTTGTATTGGGAGATCAGTGGTCCTCCATGGCTTGAGAGACTATCTCCTTCCCCAGATTGGGGAAGTTTTCAGCAACTACCTCCTCAATGACATTTTCTACCCCTTTTTCTCTCTTCTTCTTCTTCTGGTACCCCTATACTGCGAATATTGTTCCATTTGGATTGGTCATGCTGTTCTCTCAATATTCTTTCATTCTTAGAGATCCTTTTTCTTTCTGTGCCTCAGCTTCTTTGTATTCCTCTTCTCTAATTTCTATTCCATTTACCATCTCTTCTACTACATCTAATCTGCTTTTAAATCCCTCCATTGTATGTTTCATTTCAGATATGGTATTTCTTAATGATTGAATCTCCATCCTAAATTCGTTCCTGAGGTCTTCAGTATTTTTCTGTACCTCCATAGGCATGTTTATAATTTTTATTTCGAAGTCTTTTTCAGGAAGATTGGTGAGTTTGGTTTCATTTGGCCCTCTTTCTGGTGTTTGTGAGATTCCTGTCTGAACCATATTCTTTTGACGTTTCATTTTTCTGTGTGGTGCCCACTAGTGTGCAGAAACTCCAGTCTCTGGAGGTGCTCAGCCCCTAGAGTGAGGTTGGGGGATGTAGAGGAATGGAGCTGGTGCCTGGGGGGAGGAAAGATCTGTTCCTGCTTCACGTCTGCAGTGCCTGTCTTCCATGTCAGAGGCAGTGGGCCAAGCACACAAGGAAAAACTTCTGTGCTTTGCGTCTCAGTTGTTGTAGGTGGACCTCCCTCTGGCTGGCCCTGTGCCTACGCAGTGCCTGTGGGTTTGTGAGCATGTGCCTGTAGGCCAGTAGGAAGGCTCGGCAGGCTGTGTGTCACAGTGGTGCACCTCGGAGCTGAGTGGGCAGTCTGGGATGGGGCACCTGAAACTCCTCAAAGTTCCCAACCAGCTGGGCGGAGTGCACCCAGACTACCTTGTCCAGCTCTACCTTCTTCTGCACAGTAAGCTCCACCCAAACCGCCCCCCTTCAGCAGACGTCTCGCTGCTAGGAAGTCTCTCAGACTCCCTGCCTTCCCTTCGACACAGAGCAGCCAAGTGTGGATCCCCTCCTCCACAAAAGGCCAAAATGTCAATTTTCTCAAGCACTCCGCCTCTCTGAACTCCCCAACGTCCAGAGCACCACACACTATAGGATGCTGCTCACAAACCAGATGTCCAGGGCGAGGTGTCCAGCAGTCCCAGGCATTCTCCCCCTCCCGCGCTCCGTTTCTCTTCCTCCCGCCTGTAAGCTGGGGTGGGGCAAGGGCTTTGGTCCTGCTGAATTAAGGCTTTCACCTATTACTCTGTTTCGTGAGGTCTGCTCTGTTTGTGAGGTCTGTATGCAGTCTGGTTCAGCCTTCTTTCTTGTTGCTGTCTGAAGGTTAGTTGTATTTATTAACTGTATTTTTGTACTGTTTGTGATTTTGGGAGGAGCTCTCCGTCGCACCTCTCATGCCGCCATCTTGGAACTCCTTCCACAGGGTTGCTTTTTATTCTTGGGTCTAAACATAGGGAAGGGTCTGTCTGGTGAAATCTAGTGGGAAAAGTTGGAAATTCTGTTTTCACAAGACAGCTCTCCTGGCTGTGGATTTCAGGCAAGTCTCTTCTCTGCAACTTTTTCGTAGATGTAAAAAAAGAAAAAGAAAAAGTGGGTGTCAAACTGTACTGTTTACATTTCATTGCTACATGGTGAGGCTTTCTAATGAGATTATATACTATTTCATTCTTTTTTTTCACATTTATTTTATTTTTATTTTTATAATTTATTTTGGTATCATTAATCTACAATTACATGTGCAATATTATGGGTATTAAACTACCCCTTTATCAGGTCCCTCCCACAAACCCGATTATAGTCCCTGTCCATCAGCGTACTGAGATGCTATAGAATCTGCATTTCTCTGATGATTAGCGATGTGGAGAATCTTTTCATGTGCCTGTTGGCCATCTGAATTTCTTCTTTAGAGAAGTGCCTATTCATGTCCTCTGCCCATTTCTTAATTGGATTATTTGCTTTTTGTTTGTTAAGGTGTGTGAGTTCTTTATATATTTTGGATGTCAACCATTTATCAGATACGTCATTTATGAATATATTCTCCCATACTGTAGGATGTCTTTTTGTTCTACTGATGGTGTCCTTTGCTGTACAGAAGCTTTTCAGCTTCATATAGTCCCACTTGTTCATTTCTGCTTTTGTTTCCCTTGCCCGGGGAGTTATGTTCATGAAGAAGTCACTCGTGTTTATGTCCAAGAGATTTTTGTCTATGTTTTTTTCTACGAGTTTTATGGTTTCATTACTTACATTCAGGTCTTTGATCCACCTTGAGTTTACCTTTGTGTATGGGGCTAGACAGTAGTCCAGTTTCATTCTCTTACACGTAGCTGTCCAGTTTTTCCAACACCAGCTGCTGAAGAGGCCGTCATTTCCCCATTGTATATCCAAGGCTCCTTTATCAAATATTAATTGACTGTATATGTTTGGGTTCATGTTTGGATTTTCTATTCTGTTCCACTGGTCTGTGTGGTCTGTTTATGTGCCAATACCAAATTGTCTTGATTACTGCGGCTTCGTAGTAGAGCTTGAAGTCAGGGAGCGTAATTCCCCCTGTTTTATTCCTCCTTCTCAGGATTGCTTTGGCTATTCAGGGTCTTTTGTGGTTCCATATGAATTTCAGAATTACTTGTTCCAGTTCATTGAAGAAAGCTGTTTGTAGTTTGATAGGGATTGCATTGAATCTGTAGATTGCTTTAGGTAGTATAGCCATTTTGACAATGCTTTAGGTAGTATAGCCATTTTGACAATATTTATTCTTCCTAGCCAAGAGCACGGGATGCATTTCCATTTGTTAGTGTCCTCTTTAATTTCTCTTAGGAGTGTCTTGTAGTTTTCAGAGTACAGGCCTTTCACTTCCTTTGTTAGGTTTATTCCTAGGTATTTTATTCTTTTCGATGTAGTTGTGAATGGAATAGTTTTCCTGATTTCTCTTTCTGCTAGTTCATTGTTAGTGTATAGGAATGCAACAGATTTCTGTGTGTTAATTTTGTATCCTCCAACTTTGCTGAATTCAGATATTAGTTCTAGTAGTTTTGGAGTGGAGTCTTTATGGTTTTTTATGTACAGTATCATGTTATCTGCAAATAGTGACAATTTGGCTTTTGACTCTTAACCAATCTGGTTGCCTTGTATGTCTTTGTTTTGTCTGATTGTCATGGCTAGGACCTCCGGTACTATGTTGAATAACAGTGGAGAGAGTGGGCATCCCTGTCTTTTTCCTGATCTTAGATGAAAAGCTTTCAGCGTCTCGCCGTTAAGTATGATGTTAGCTGTGAGTTTGTCATATATGGCCTTCATGATGTTGAGGTACTTGCCATCTATACCCATTTTGTTGAGAGTTTTATTCATGAATGGATGCTGAATTTTGTCAAATGCTTTTTCAGCATCTATGGAGATGATCATGTGGTTTTTGTTCTTCTTTTTGTTGATGTGGTGGATGATGTTGATGGATTTTCGAATGTTGTACCATCCTTGCATCCCTGGGATGAATCCCACTTGATCATGATGTATGATCCTCTTGATGTATTTTTGAATTCGGTTTGCTAATATTTTGTTGAGTAGTTTTGCATCTATGTTCATCAGGGTTATTGGTCTGTAATTTTCTTTTTTGGTGAGGTCTTTGCCTGTTTTTGGTATTAGAGTGATGCTGGCTTCATAGAATGAGTTTGGAAGTCTTCCCTCTTCTTCAATTTTTTGGAAAACTTTAAGGAGAATCGGTGTTATTTCTTCTCTATATGTCTGGTAGAATTCAGAGGTGAATCCATGAGGTACGGGTGTTTTGTTCTTGGGTAGTTTTTTGATTACCGATTCAATTTCATTGCTGGTGATTGGTCTGTTTAGTTTTTCTGTTTCTTGCTTGGTCAGTCTTGGGAGTTTGTATTTTTCTAAGAAGTTGTCCAATTTTTCTATGTTTTCCAGCTTGTTAGCATATAGATTCTCATAATATTCTCTTATAATTCTTTGTATTTCTGTGGTGTCCGTAGTTATTTTTCCTTTCTCATTTCTGATTCTGTTTATGTGTGTAGATTCTCTTTTTCTCTTAATGAGTCTGGCTAGGGGTTTATCTATTTTGTTTATTTTTTCAAAGAACCAGCTCCTGGTTTCATTGATTTTTTTCTGTTGTTTTGTTCTTCTCAGTTTTATTTATTTCTTCTCTGATCTTTATTTTGTCCCTCCTTCTGGTGACTTTGGGCCTCATTTGTTCTTCTTTTTCCAATTTCAGTAATTGTGTCTTTAGACTATTCATTTGGGAATGTTCATCCTTCTTTAAATAGGCCTGGACTGCAATATACTTACCTCTTAGAACTGCCTTTGCTGCGTCCCACAGGAGTTGTGTCTTTGTTTTGTTGTTGTCATTAGTCTCAGTATATTCTTTGATTTCTGTTTTGATTTGGTCATTAACCCATTGATTAATTAGGAGAATGTTGTTAAGTCTCCATGTATATGTGAGCCTTTTTGATTTCTTTCTCAAATTTATTTCTAGTTTTATCCCTTGGTGATCTGAGAAGTTGGTTGGTAGGATTTCAGTATTTGTGAATTTACTGAGGTTCTTTTTGTGGCCTAGTATGTGGTTTATTCTGCAAAATGTTCCATGTGCGCTTGAGAAGAATGTGTATCCTGTTGCCTTTGGGTGCAGAGTTCTGTAGATGTCTGTTAGGTCCATCTGTTCTTGTGTGTTGTTCAATGCCTCCCTGTCTTTACTTATTTTTTGTCTGGTTGATGTGTCCTTTGGAGTGAGTGGTGTGTTGAAGTCACCTAAAATGAATGCATTGCTGTCTATTTCATCCTTTAATTCTGTTAGTATTTGTTTCATATATGCTGGCGCTCCTGTGTTGGGTGCATATATATTTATAATGGTTATATCTTCTTGTTGGACTGACCCCTTTATCATTTGTAATGTCTTTGTTCATCTCTTGCTACTTTCTTCGTTTTGAAGTCTATGTTGACTGATACAAGTACTGCAACACCTGCTGTTTTCTCTTTCCTGTTTGCATGAAATATCTTTTTCCATCCCTTCACTTTTAGTCTGTGTATATCTTTGGGTTTGAGGTGAGTCTATTGTAAGCAGCATATAGATGTGTCTTGGTTTTTTATCCATTCTGTTACTCTGTGTCTTTTGATTGGTGCATTCAGTCCATTTACATTTAGGGTGATTATTGATAGATATGTACTTATTGCCATTGCTGGCTTTAGAATCGTGGTTACCAAAGGTTCAAGGGTTGCTTCTTTACTATCTAACAATCTAACTTAACTTTCTTGTTAAGTTATTGTAAACACTGTCTGATGTTTCTTTATTTCTCTCCCATCTTATTCTTCCTCTTCCATTCTTTATATACTAGGTGTTTTATTCTTTGCCTTTAGTTAGTATTTGGATGGTCTGCTTTCTTTGCTATGATTTTATTTTCTCTGGTGACATCTTTTTAGTCTTAGGGGTGCTTCCCTCTAGAGCAGTCTATTTTACATATTCTGTTGTGGTGGTTTATGAGAGGCAAACTCTCTCAACTTTCGTTTGTCTGGAAATTGTTTAATCCCTCCGTCATATTTAAATGATAATCGTGCTGGATACAATATTCTTGGTTTGAGGCCCTTGTGTTTCATAACGTTAAATATATCATGCCATTCTCTTCTGGCCTGTAAGATTTCTGTTGAGAAGTCTGATGATAGTCTGATGGGTTTTCCTTTGTAGGTGATCTTTTTTCTCTCTCTAGCTGCCTTTAATACTCTGTCTTTATCTTTGATCTTTGCCATTTTAATTATTATGTGTCTTGGTGGTGTCCTCCTTGGCTCCCTTGTGTTGGGAGATCTGTGGGCCACCGTGGACTGCGAGACTATTTCCTTCCCCAGCGAGGGACGTTTTCAGGAATTATTTCTTCAGAGACACTTTCTATCCCTTTTTCTCTCTCTTCTTCCTCTGGTACTCCTATAATGCAAATATTGTTCCGTTTGAATTGGTCACACAGTTCTCTTAATATTCTTTCATTCCTAGAGATCCTTTTATCTCTCTGCCTCAGCTTCTCTGTATTCCTGTTCTCTGATTTCTATTCCATTAACAGTCTCTTGCATCTCATCCAGTCTGCTGTTAAGCCTGTCGATCGCTTGTCTGATTTCTGCCTTGTGTTTCCTCACTTCCCTCACTTCCTCCCTCAGCTCTTGCACATTTCTCTGTAAGTCCATCAGCATGGTTATGACTTTTATTCTGAATTCTTTTTCTGGAAGACTGTGCATTTCCATCCCTTCAGGCTCCCTCTCTGGTGTTGTCTGGTTGATTTTATTCTGGACCATATTCCTCTGTCTTTTCATGGCTATAGAAGTGGTCGCTGGTAGTTGCCACGTATGTCAGCTGGGCTCTTTAAGACTTTAAAAAGAGAAAAAAAAAAGAAAGAAAAGAAAGGTCAAAAAACAAAACAAAAAAAAGAAACCAGAAAAAACGCCCACCGGGAGTCGATTCTGTGGGGATGCTGTAGGTGGCACTGTTGCCCCACTTTTCCGCAGCCATGGCCGCACCACTCCGCAAGGCCCTTTATAGCTGTGGCCTGGGTGTTAACAAATGGCAGGCTGTTGATCTCAGTGAGAAGTCTAAGTGTGGCCATGCTTTCCCAGTTACCAGCTATGGGGTCCAAAACTCCCCAGGACTCCCAGCCTGCTGGGCTGAGTGTGCCGGGGCGATTCGGCTCCTCCACTGGGCTCCTGTCTCTTTAAGACCGCTGAAGAAAGCACACACTTTTCTTTTTTTTTTTTCCTTCCCAGGAGCCGGCTGCAAGCACCCTGGCGCGTTCCCCACTCAGATCCTGCACCCTCTGTCTCTCCAATCTCCGCTACACCGCGCTATGTGTGGCAGTGCTCCCCGTGCAAATCACCGGGGCTGGTTATTTCACGGGGTGTACTTCCACTCCCTCCCGGCTCTGAATCCTCTCCTCCCACCCGTGCGCTGGGGTGGGTGAGTGCTCAGGTCCCGCTGCATTGCGGCTCCGTATCTTACCCGACTCTTGGTGTGCCGAGTCCTCTCGGGTGTAGCTGCATGCTGTGCTCTTTCCTGTGTTTTCTGGTCTCTTTTAGGAATAGTTGTATTTACTGTATTTTCGTAGATAAATATATTGTTGTGAGGAGATTTCTGCCGCCCTGCTCCCGCCGCCATCTTAGTATTTCATTCTTTAAAAGTTATAAAGGATGTTAAAAATTGAAAGGACATTTTGGTTACATCCATTCTTGAGTTTCTTGTCAGCAAACCTCTGGTGAAATGTACTCGCTAGTGTGTCAAGGGATTCCGGATTTTGAGATTTCAGAGTTCTCTGCTTCATTATGGTCCTTCCACACCAGCGTACAAATAGGGATGAGAACCAAGTCATGTCTAAGCTTTCCAGGCTTAAGCACTGAGTCAGAAAGCAGTGTGATGCAGTGTCGCCTCTGGTTGGCAGGTGATGGCCATCTTCCTGTTCCTCTTCTACCAACTTTATCCAGCAAGTGAAGTGGCTTATTTACATCCTGTCTTGTGTACTCTGCTGCTTTCCATCTGGATGAGTCAGGATTTGGGTGCATTCTCTTCTTATTCGTCCTTTCTAAGGCTTCTTCCCCTTCTTGCTTTGTTCAAGCTTGAGTTTATCACAAGATTGTCTCTTCTTGTAACCTCATTTCCTTGGTCAGGTAAGCTGGGGGCTAAGTATTTTTAAAAATCCCCTCGCTATAGGTTTGGAGGAAAAATGGGATGTCCTGAAGAATCAGATACTTCTGCAGATTTTCATTACTAGTAGTCATTGCTGAGGAGTTTTAAAAAAATACTTTTTATCCTTCTAATACTTTTCTAATTTCAGTTTTTCTTAGAATACAGTAGAATCATATCTTACTTAAGCATTTAGTTTTAAAATAAGCATGTGAATTTTATTTAACTATACCTCAATTAAACTAAAAAATAATCCACATATGAGGCAAAGATTTCTTTTGTTCAAATTTATTCTTAAGAGTACAGCATTGCTGTTTTTCTTTCATTATTGGGTCAGAAGGTTTCTAAGTTAGTTGAACACTAGATGACACATTAACTTTCATTCAAGGACTTGTGAATGTAAACCACATATCTTGCACCACCATAATTCCATTCACTGGGAAGAGATTTTCCCTCTCTGCAGGAAATGAGGCAGGTTGAAAGCAGAGCTGTCCCAGGCTTTCTAATGGAGTTGGTGGAACCCTGCACACCACTTAAATTTTTCTCTCTCCCTTCTTCAACCTGAGTAGTTGGATTTGCATAAGCTAAATGTGTGTGATTTAATTCCACTGTACTATCCTCTTTGAAGCGCCATAAATGAGGTGAGGATGCCTAATTATTTCTGAACTCAGTCATTTTTCAGTAGCAAATGAGAGCTAGTGTGATTTGGTTAGCAGCTATGAGTTGAACTTGTTTTAGAAAGTGGCCCATTTCACCTTAATCTTACCTGTTTGAATCTGCCAGGTGTTGTTAAGAAAGCAGCCCAGTGAATATTGCTAAGAGACAGAGAGCAAGCGAAGGCCCTATCACTTCTCCAGTAGTTGCAAACACTGCATGGCAGCAGAGTCTGCCTCTGGAACCAGGTGTCATGCGTACACATGGTCATGTCCAAATTTTGTTTAATGTGTGCTTATAGCATCCTGGCAATGTGGCGGCAGAACACACGCATTTATTGAATTTCCTCTGGCCTAGCTGAGTAGATTCAAAGTGAATAAGAGAAGAAATGTGGTAAATGTAATGCATAGATTGTGAATATTAGAGGGATTTTAGATATTAGCCCATCCCCTTAATTTTATAAAGAAGAGAAGGTTAGGTAACTTACCCAGATCACAAATTAGCAGCCAAACTGGAATTAAAGCTTTAATTGTATGATGAATGCTTTGTTGCTTTTTCAGCTACATGAAATTTCTGGGTCAAATTATATTCTATAGGTTCAGTTGGATTTATTCAGCCTGGCCTATACAAGTGGAGCAATTGTAAAGAGAATCCATATATACAGACAGATGTAACTTCATTCTTGTTTGCTGGAGTTCATTCTGTTTGCTGAAGCTGAAGCTTAAGACCGGCTCAGGTTTATTGTGTCATTTGTTTTGTGTTAATTAGCAAATCAGAATTTGTGGCAGCCGTGGGAACATGCCTTTCAGCTCTCTGAGAGAACCTGCTGGGAAGGGGAGTTAGCTGAGAACCTCAGGTGGCCACAGGTGTAGACCTTCCAGGCCCTGCTGTCTACGGCTGATGGACTTGCCCACGGTTCTAGAGCAGGACCAGTCCGCTTGACACAGGTTCCTCTGCTGGGCAATCTTTGCTTTGGGGTACCCTCCGTGGACCTGGCCTAGGTTTCCCCAGAGCTGCACTGCTTCTCAGGGGTCAGACCTGCACCACAGTCGGATTCTCTCTGCCTTCTCCTGCTCCTCCCCTCCACTGTCCTTCCCTCTGATAAAGCGCTTGTACTTGTGATTCTCTCTCAGCACCTGCATCCCAGAGGACCTAAACTGACATGGTATGAGTGTGGTTTTGAAGACTTTCTTAGAATATTCCATATTAACTATTATAGGAAATGTTTAAAAATCTCTTTATGTTGAATAGTGATGAAAATTACAAATTTTTGATTAGCCACGTTTGCATTGTCTTCCCTTAAACTCATCCGACAAGAAAAAAATGGTCAGAGAGTCTGGGAAGTGTACTGCTGTCAAGAGGCAGGGGTCCCAGAATCAACTCCCTCCTGACCTTAAAGAATTCCTTCAGCCAACGAGGAAACTGGAACCTCACTTATTTCCTGCAGCATGAGCTGGATAGTCTCTGGACGTTTTTTCTAGCTCTGAAATAGATTCTAAAAGAAGAGATTGACTTTGGCCAATTGGTCCCAATAGTGTGAAGATTGAATCTAAATTTAAATTGAACATATACAAGTTAATACAAAGACAAAAATGGAATTCAGAAGTTGTGCAGTAATTGTCTCCGTGTTGTCCAATTTATCTGTCAGATCAGTGACCCCAGATACCTTGGCACAGACAGTTCAGTTTAACCAGCATCTCTATGTTAGAGAGCTTCTGAGACGTCTAATCTCCATGGTAAAACAAGATTATAAGTGCTGGGAAATAGAAGCACTATTCTCCACAGTATGGAATAAGTTACATAATCCAAATGCCAGTGCAACTGTCCGCTTTGTACCATATCATCAGCTGTGGTCTAGAGTTAAGGCTTTTACATATTACGGTAACATTCACTGGTTCATAACACCAATCTGTTCTGCAGCTGAATTTGATAATAAAAGCCCCTTCCTGCTATAAGTCCATGTAATCACACAGCAGTTTTATTGAATATGGTGCTTTTTACCACATTTTTCTCTTTCAATTATGATTTTTATCCTTATGGTTTCTGAGTTTACAAATGATTCTGTGACATAGAGTGCTCATTTATTTTATAGAATTTGGTCTTCTGGAACTTTGTTTTCTATTTATTTGCTGTCTTTGATTCAACACATTCATTTCTTTACACTTGATGCATGTTTACATTCATACGTGTCTTTCAGAAACATGAAGGGGCTGAAGGTACTGTCATTAGAGGATAACGCTGCTGCTTTGGGCACTTTGAAACCCAAACAGTGATTTTAGTTTCAATTCAGCATTTATTTAATGCTTCTTGTGTGCTAGGTATCATGATGGGTCTTCTCTTTTTAAAGGGATGTTGGGAGAGGAACCCAGAATATATGACAGTAAACTGATGAGGTGGTATGTTTCTGCACCTTTCATATTGCTTTGTAACATGAAACTTGTAAATCATAATGGAATCACAGTATACCTTTTCTCAGGAATGGTATATAAAACACTTAGCAACAGGTCTGGCATTGTCACTGCCCAAGCAGAAGAAATGTTAAACAATCAGTACCAGTTCATGTCAACTGAACATCAGTTCTGCCTGAACTGAACGTCAGCTTGCATTGATTCAAAACCTTGTATGTTACATGGGCATTGATTCTGTTTTTACAGGGATCTGTAGAAAAGAGAGCTTATGTACCTGTTTTATGCTTTTCCTACTTAGTTGAAATTAAAATTTCCAATTTCCTCTCACTGGAATATGATTCATTTTTCTTACCTGATTGTGAGCCACTCTTGTGGCTTATATACATTATACCTTTGCAGTGTAATCCTACTACCAGTTACAATTCTAGCAAGTCTCCAGCCCAATACAATACAAACAGACACATCCTGCACAAAAATTTACTAGCAAGCAGGTACACAATGGTTCAGGTACGTCTGTCTGTAAAGCTCAATGAAGTCCCAGTTGTCTGCTTTTTAAGTGTTTTCTTTGCAGGAAAGGGTCACCTGAGGCAGATCAGGCTGCTTATAGTTGGCCTCAGACAATCAACGATCCTCTAAAACCGGTGATTCTCAACTGGGAGCAGTGCTGGCAATGTCTGGAAGTATTTTTGGTTGTCACAGTGCTGGGGGAAGGATGGGGCTGTTGGTGTCCTAGAGGCCAGGTATGCTACTAGACATTCTACAATGCTCAGGGCAGCTCTCCACAACAAAGAGTGATCTAACCCAAAATGAGAGTAGTCTTTGTCCTCAAGCAGTGGCTGGATGCAGGCCTGCTGAGCAAGCAAGCCCGAGGCACCATCCCTAAAGGTAAAGCTGTGGGCCCCGTTCTCCTAGCCTCTCATGTTCTCACAGCTTGTCACACAGCAGATGTCAGAGAACCTTTAATATATGTTAGCTAACCCTTACAGCTTTTTGGTAGTTTTCATTTTACCAATAAGAATCTGTATCTAACTTTTATTATGCTAGCTAATGAACCATTTTCACTAATAAAATCTCCTTTCCAGCAGTTCTAATGGTGCTAACTAGCACACCAATGTTAATGATCAAATATGGGTGAGTGAAGCCCTGGTGGGTGCCACCTCTACTATTTGAGCTTGCAGTTCTGAGCTTCCAGTAAGAATGCTTGCTGTGCACTCCTGCGTTGCACTGTTCCTGGGTAGCATGCTGGTAGACCTTCAGAGCTTAGCCTAAATAACATGAACACACACTATCACCTTGTTCATGCTGTAGTATTTTGAAGTAAATCAAAGATGCTATGACAGACTTGTTTCCCAGCTGTGTCTACTTATTTCCTACAAGCTCTTCCCTTCAATGCACTTTATTTCATTTTGACTACCATGTCCTGAGTGTTTCCCTTGTGGAAGGTACAGACCTAGGCTGAGCGAAAGGCACAGAGTAGAATAAATCTCTTTCCCTGTCTCAGAGAGTTTAAAGTTAAGGAGAGGGACAGTGGGTAAGCAAACATGTATAATGCAAGGCAGAGTCAGTAACAGGTGCCATAGGAGACATGTTAAGAAGTTTTGTTAGGTACAGAAATGGGACAGACATCAGGGGGATGACTTGGCAAAAGCTATATGAAGGAAGTGACATTCAAGAGGGGTTTTGGATCATGGGTGGACACTTGGGTGAGTCAGTGCATGTTCACATGTAATTTAGCAGACCTAGAGTGGGCATCCAGGTCTCCTGACTCCCTGCCAAGTGGATTTCCTAATATGTCATAGTGATAATAAGTAGTGAGGTAAACTAGGAAAGTAGAGAAGTAAATGTCTGATCAAAAAAACCTTTTCCCCTCTTTAAAGCTGTAGGTAAAAGCTTGTAAAATTGTTTCTGACTTTATCTAGCACTTAACTTTGCATCGTTCATTGAATACCATGTTCTACACAAATGCTATGAGAGGAAGTTCTGGAAAAATTTAAAGCAAAATACCACTAGGGTGTTTCTGTTCTAAATTTACATACCTAACAATCTCCTTTCTTCATTCATTGTTGACTTTACTTTTTAATTCCAAAACCACTTTTCTGACCCTGCTTTCTTTTTTCAAGAGAGTAAGTGGATATGCCCCAAACTGGCAGAGGACATATCAATAGGCTGTTTGCAGTATGTTATCCAGCATTAAAGAACTCAAATGTAGGCCAGGGTTCTTGAAGCACTTCTTGGTAAGATGAAACAAACAGAAACGAATGAACTTGACTGAGAGAAGGGGTGTGAGTTCTAGGTTTGCGATGAACAAGTCTATTGGAAGAATGTCTTTGTTTTTCCTCTCTTGGTCTATATTCTACTTATGTAAGGTTTTACTGTGTTGGTGACCATAAGCAGAGCTTACATTCAAGCTGGGGTTTGCTTGTGGCTTATGCTTGTGCCTCTAAGTTGTTATAGAAAGGCATGCAGAAGTTGGTAATAGGTTGGGCATCATTTAAGCTCACCTAGATGAATTATCTTTTTGAAAGTTGCCTTCTGGCGTGGCTCAGAAAATAATTCTTTGTTTATTGACACCACTTGATATAAAGGCTCCATGGACCCTCTGTAATTTCTCATTTATAACAAAAGTCTAGTATTCAACTTTACATGGCTACTTGAATTATTTTGTTATGGCTAATTGATATTCACAGTGATCATGTTCCACAGCCTCTAAATGTAATATTACCGTACAAGTTTATGGTCAGCCCCCTTGGATATTTCAGTTCTCTTTGTTTTACGTCAGCATATAATTTTATTAGGTTCCTATATATTGTGCCTTATATGTAGTTCTGCAGGAATAAAGCTCTTTTCTCTGTTCTTACTCGCTTACATGAGTGGTAAGATAGATAGATAGATACTGACTGATTTTGTCTTCCACAGATTGTCCTTATGATTGATTTAGAATGATAGGAAATGTGGTCAAGGGGATTTCATATTTAGATTGATTTACAGTTCTTGCCTTTTCTCAATCCTAGTAATCTCCAGCTTCACAATATTGTCCCATGGAGAATTGAGCAGGTACCTGTTTTGTTTTCTACCTGAGCTTTTAAAATTGAATACTGGCATTTCAAGGAACTTTGTCATTTAAAACATAAGAGCTTTCCCATAGCACAGAATTTATCCTTAACATTCCTTATACTTGGTACATGAAGTAACAGTACTACCTCTGAGCTAAGCGATTGTGATGTCAGTGGGTTCCTAAGGCCATTGACCTTATACCATCCGTCAGTGCCCAGGAGCAACCAGACCCTAGAGGGCTGAGCTACTATACCCAAAAGTTCTCTCTATGAAGATTTACCTAGGAACATGTGTGGGCAGGTAACGTTCCTACTAGCATAGCATGTCATATCCATAAGCCCAGTTTTTTCTTCTGTTGACTTTATTATATCTGTAAGTACCTTCAAGTCCTTTCCGAAAAGAGGCAAGTCTTTAAGGAAATAAATATATGCATACCTCATTTTGAATCTAGCTACCAACACTGAGTTAAAACATCAAAATGTTTATGTGTTGCGGTTTTTTAAAGGGAACTTGATTTCCTTATTTTCTTTGTTTCTCTTTCATATGGGAAGCTCTAGTTTTCATAATGAGCCACTTAAGCTCTTTCTGTTATGTTTTAAAACCCAGTCATGTTATCTCAAATCTTAACAGGATGTGAAAACTAATCAGTATACTTTTTGTAGTTAGGAGGAATAGCAAACAGGAGAAAAGGGGATACTTTTTATATTCATTTTTTTCTAAGAAATGATTCTTAATATGACAATAAATAATGTTTTTTATTTTTTCATTGTTTTTATTTGTCCACTTACAGTGTTTCTCTTACCTGTTAGAGTTATATATAGAAGTTTTATTTCCTTGCATTTGGCTGACTGCTTTTTCTTAAGTTGAGTGTGACTCTCCATCCTTGGCAGCTATTAGCTTAATCAATGTATTCCAGGCTTATTTAAGTTTCAGGATTCATATTGTGTTACTTTCCCTCCCAGCATCACATTAACTGTTTGAAAGCAATGTGCCATTAAAGTGTTGTGGCCCTGTTTCTTGCTTTGTTATTCTCCCCGGTGGATCTCAAACTATTGATTCTGTTGGTTGTCTAAGGAAAGATTTGCGGATGTTAGACTATAGTCTGGTGTTTTCAGGTCTTTGGAGGTAGTTCCTCTTCAATGTGCGTATCTGACCTTTTGGCACATTGCTTTAAGATTTTTCAAGGATTACATCTTAGAAAAGTGAATGAGGATATTTCTCTATCTCCTTTATTTATGTGGTAATCAGCTCACCAAACTTACCAGTTGGTGAGGTCCTCAGTAGGCTCTAGCAATATACCTGTGGTACTGAATTCTCTTAGTGTTTTCTGAATAGCCATAATAGAATATCTTCTGTGTTTTCTTTGAATTAAAAAAAATTTCACTGTACAACTACTTGGGAACAAAAGAAATATTTAGTGCAAATGTTTTAAGAACCATGGTAGGTAATGTCATACACTGAATAGGAGAGAAAATCAAGTGCGTATAATAATACATTAAGGATTTAGTAGGTAAAATAATTTCCATGCTTTAAATAACTTCAAGTTGTTGAAGCAAAAATTTTTGGTTGTTAAAATAATTAATAGCTTTCTCTTCCAGTTTTTGTACCATATTATGTTTCCACCTCAGAGTCAAGGATACATATATATTAATATTAATGTCTAAAAAATATTTTTCTGATTACAGAATAATTGCTCATTATAGAAAATATGAAAAACAGAGAACAGTCCAGATAAGAAAAATATCCCTCCAAACATATCATATCTGCTGTTAGCATCTTAGCATATTTTACACTTTTTTCCATTTCTGTATAACCAGGCACTAAACTTACCCTGTCCATCCCCCAAGTCCTCCCCCTACTTCTTAAACAAAATTAGGAACTTACTGTACATGCTAGTTTATGACCTTTCTCCCCATCACATAATATTTTGAGTTAAAAAAATTATTCCATTTTGACATTTTTTAATGCCTCTCAATATTTGAAAATTACAGCTGGACTTTTTATAATCAATATCCTGTTGTACACAAATTTTCGTTCCTACTTGTCATTTTAAATAAAGCTGACCGCATTTTCTTAAATATAAATCTGTGTGCTTTAACTTTTCTAGGTTTAAATGCCTAGAAATAAAATTGGCCAAGTTATAACAGATTAAGAAGAGTAAAGATATATGCACACATATCCATATATTTGTATGTTATCTTCATAAGTTTAAGTACTGTGCTTAACATGTAGTAATTTTAAAACATTTATATAATTCATTTTTATGATACACAGTTCTGTAAGTTTTAACAAATGTATGCAATTGTGTAACCACCACCATAATCAAGTAGACTAGCTTCCTCACTAAAAATTGCCTCCTGTATCCCTTGTCTACAAAATATATTTATTTTTAATTTGGAAAATATAAAGAAGCAAAAATAACCAGAAACCATCCATAAGCCTATCACCCTGCTGTAACTTGTGTTGACGTTTTGTTGAATACCCTTCTGGGTTTTTTTCCTCCTTTCCTACAAAAAAAGAGATCATACTGTTTTTCCTTTTTATAGTCTTTTTCTTGTTTTACTTATTATGTTTTGAGTATATTTTAATTTAACCATTAAATTGTTTTTATTTCTTTGCAGTTCTGTAAACAACCCCACTGTGAACATCTTTGCAATTTACCATAATTACTTAAGAAAAGTCATAAAAATAGTGTTTAGATCTTAGTGAATTTATACATATATATATTGAAGACATTACATTTTGTCAAATTGATTTAAGAAGTGGTTACACTAATTTACATTCTGACTAGCAGTGTATAGCCTGTTTTCGTGTATCCTTGCCAATATTATTATTTTATATTTTTGTCAAATTGATAAATAGTAATACTTCATTATTTTAATTTTTACTCTTTGATTTCTCTTGGGGTTGGGCTTTTCCCCATGTGTTTATTTGTTTTTTAGTGTCTGAATTACCAGCGTATGTCATTTGTGTATTTTTCCTTTGGATTTTTGGGGGCTGGGGGTAGAAAGGGGAACAATTTTTTAGCGCCCTTTGTGGTAGTAACATTAACTCTCACAGTTACATGTTGGAATTTCTTTTCTTCTTGATGTCATTTGTGTATTCATCTTGTTTAATGATTTTTATTTTATGGAGGGTCTCATAAATCCATGCTTTTCTATTTCCTTTATTTATATTTTAGGGTGGTGTATTAAATTTAGAATGGTCTTTTCTCATTAGTTCATACAGTAATACATATTTTCTTCATACTTAGCTTTGTTAAAAAATCTTTCTCCATTTACTTTTTCTTTTATATTCCTGACAGACTAGTCAGGTTTTTACTGTGTTGTACCAAGGAGCCATAGATTATATACTTACATATGAATTTTTTATCTAATTTTAATGTGGCATTTGTTGTTTTTTCATATGCCACCAAGCAGCATGAACTTTTCATTGAAATCTTCTATTCAAACTGTAACAGCACAGTGACATTTAAATGTGTTTCAAGTTAAACAAGTCCTTGTATTTTTTTTACCTATTGCCTTCCTTGGTTTGCATTTTATATAGATATTATCCATCTGATTTTTTGTAACATTAAGGAAAAAACTGCTTTTATATTGTTAAATAACTGGTTGTTTGTTTTTAACATGCTGCAGGACGTTGAGGTCAAAGTAAGTAGCAAAATAATGATCTAAAATTTGCAAAATTGGGTTCAGTTAAACTAAGCAGGTAGTGGAAGTCACTCTTATACATGTTGAGCCAGGTGATACATGATCCTTGCAAACAAATATGATGCATGGCACAAAGAGAGGAATGCCAAAATACATATTGCTTAATTTCTTAATATTCCTAGTCAGCTGTGTATTCAGTATTCACTGAACAAAACAAATGTGTTAAAAACTTTTCTAATTTGGGATGATGTAGGGAGGTCTGGTCCCTCAGAGATTAAGGTCACTTAAACATAAAGATCAAGATAGAAACAAAAGTTTGAAAAATGCATTTTTAAAACTCATCTTGGAAAAACATCCATAAGTAACCATTTTAATCATTTTTTTTCAGGTATCAAAAATACTATTTTTTTAAATCTTGTAAATTAGAAGTGGGATAACTAAATTTTAAAATTACTTTCATTATTTTATAATTAATTTTTAATTATTCAAATACATATTTACTGTAGTTTTTGCCCCTCCCTCCAAAGACAATTATTTTATAAAAAAAAATAGACCAATACATGTATTTAAAACTAGTTTTCACTGGGTAATTTAAAGGTTCTCAAGCATGAGGTTTATGTGGGCAAAATGTTATATGGGCATTTCTGTGGTTGTTCAAGAAAGGTTAATTAGCCACGTGTTTCTGCCCAGAATAAAATCGAAGTTTTATTGTGCAAAATATTAATCCTGGAAATTACTCTTTGAAAGAGAAGTTAAATAAAACTGCTGTATTCTGATACATGTGGACAAAGTAGGACACAGCTGTTACAGTAAAAAAAAAATAACAATATAGACTCATTCTTTGCATTTAAATACAGCAATCATCATCTTATTAATGTTTTTCTGTGGCAGAGGCCTAATAGATTGCAAAACTCTTTAGCTTTGTATACTTACTTCTAATGTGATTTATATTTGACTTTTGCTTTGCTGTTGCTACTTTTTCTTGATATGTATATTCTTCATTTCTTTTTTTAGGCTAAACAGCTGGAAGAGAAAGATCGAATGATAAAGAAGCAGGACACGTTCTACAAAGAGCAGCTGGCTAGACTGGAGGAGAGGGTATGACTATTTCTTGTCATTGATTCTCTTCTGTTACCGCATCTGCAGCTTTCCCATATATGTATTTAAAAATCAATAAACTAGGCGTGCAACTGCTTTTCTAGTTAAAAACGTGGCCAGGAGGGAAGGAAGCAAAGCAGGTAGGTTGTTCTCAAAGGGAAGGAAGCAAAGCAGGTAGGTTGTTCTCAAAGGGAAGGAAGCAAAACAGGTAGGTTGTTCTCAAAGGGAAGGAAGCAAAACAGGTAGGTTGTTCTCAAAGGGAGTGCCATTTCTTTGGTAGTTTTGGGCGTGGTTGTGCTATTGATTCATTGATGCATTTTACCATTCAGGAACTCCCCCAGATATGTTCTCTTAAATGTTTAGAAACCACATTGCCTAAATGTGAGTACGCTTTTAGAAATGGTAATGTTTTAAAGGATGTTTTTGTGAAAATGTGGTTACACTTCATTTGTGGCTAAGAAATGAATGTCTCCTTCAAGAGTGGTGGACAGGAGCTGAACAGTAGGACTTAGGGACAAGAGTCAGGAAGAGGGGTCGAGGCAGTACCTCTAGTCCATGTGGCCCAAGAATTGGACAGAGATGCAAAAGGTGAACGGAGAGAGAAACAAAAGGAGATAGTGGGCTTAAGAATAGGAGTTGGAGCACCTAATCAGTGTTCCTGTTTAACAAAGCAGATTTGTCCAGAATAATTTCATAAATAGAACATGAGGTTACAAAGTTAGTTCTCTCTTCTGTCTGATTGAGAACCCTGATTTGTTTATGTAAGAAAGTAGATAAAATAAAAAATACACTATTAAGCCCCATTCTATAGTTATTTCTTTGTTGACTGTGTTCACCCATCTATCCCTGAACTGAGTGGTTCTTGAGTGTAGGGACCATTTTCCCATTCATTCAGCAGATATCTACTTAAGCTAATATATGTCAGGCCCTGGTCTAGTGCCAGAGATATATACCAGTGAAGAAAATGAACTAAACTTCTGCCCTCATGGAGCTTATATTTGACTAAAGCTCAGTGTATTTATTGAATAGCCAGTTGTGATAATACGGAAAACAATAAAGTAGGTTAAAAGGAGTCCCAGGGCCTAGGCATGTAGGTGTAGGGTTGGGTAGACATGGAGGGCCTATCTAATAGGATGCCTTTGGGAGGAGGTCTGTAGTAATGAAGCCAGTGCCAAAGCCCTGAAGCCAGGGGTGTTCTTGGTGTGTTTGGAAAAGCTGGAGGGTTTGTGTGGAAGAGTATTTGGCTGCTGTCTTGGGCAGGAACTGAAGCAAGAGAGACTTAGTAAGAAATAATGGCAGGAATTCAGAAAAGGGATGGTGCTGGTTTGGGCCAGGGTGCCAGCAGTGAAGGAAATGAAGTGGTTGTATGGTAGATGGATATTGTATGATGATATCAAATCATTGTTGTTAGTGTCTTCTTATATAGGAAAAATGTGTATTTTTTTCCTTTCCTATAAGATAAGGCCTGAAAATAGTTATTTAGGGCTTTTAACTGAAAGCTGAAAAGCCCCAGTGAGCTTGGAGGAATCCTGAGGTAGAATGATCATACTATTAATAAGTTAATTCTTAATAATTCCATATTTAATAACTTGTGGCAGAAAGAATGCTGGGTTAGGAGTCAGAAGGCATGGTGCTATCATCTGGAAAATTCATATTATCCCTTATAGTCTCTGGTTCTTCATCTGTAAGACTGGGCCAATACTCTGTTCCTTGCTCACCTTGTAATTTACTGGGACCAGATGAGAGAATGCATTTGAAAGCTTCTTGAAAACTGGAAAGAACTTAACAAATAGGAACTATTGCCGTTAAAGATTATCTGCTTAACTGTCATTGTGTACAAGAACCTTACCATCATAAAATTACTTTAGTAGTATTCAACTTCTGGTGTCTTCTTCCCATTTCTAAAAATCCTGTTTGGTTTTCACTGCCATTCCTAAAGCACCTATGCTGAATTTTGTTCAACTGGATTTTATCCAGGAAGATCTGAGAGACATTTAGTTCTCCAATGATGAAGCATTTTCTAGGCTTAATGCAAAAGATTGTAAAAACATTTTCTCTTGTATTGTGATCATGGTGAAAAGTACAATATCCAACCACTTCTGTTAGGAATTCTACCTACACTTGTGTTACAGGATATAAAAGTCCTGAACTTAGTAGTGCATTATGTAAGAAAAAATAATGATTGTACCATTATGATAACTTGCAGAATCATCTTACTATGAAATCCTGGTTGCCCGTGGTTTAAAAGTGGTTATAAGTGCATATATTTTTCTGTTTTCAACCAAATGGAATAATGAAAGTATAAACTAGATCCCAGGTGGCATATCATTAATGGAGAGGGGACATCAACGAGTCTTCCAGAATCGTTCCAAGAGCGATCTCTAAGCTCAGTTTATCACCTGCCCATCAGCTAGATTAACAAACACAATAACTATATGCATTATCACTTTTTGATAACTCATAATCTTACTACTTGAACTGTTAATTTTCATTCACTTGGTGCAAATTTCTTTGGAGACCATGAAGCCAAGCCCACTGAGCTTGTGAAGTATATTCAGCTCGATAATACCGCTTGGTTTACCTCTGGGCTCTATTTCAATAAGCTATTTATCAGTTAGGTAATTACCATATGTGAATGGAACTTTCTCCTCCCAGGTATTTATTGGCTAGTTCACCAGGAATCTAAGATAATTTTACCCTTTCACTGACTTGTGAGGAGCAATAAGTGTAATTTAAGTGGACACCAGTTACATCCTCCTTACAATCAATATTCTGAAGTAGCAACTCTTTACTACTTCAGAGTTGTAGTACTTGAGAAAGAAGGTCAAAGCTGTTTGAAAAGTTTTTCAAGCCCTTATTTTATTGTAAATGTTGCCAGCTTTATCAAACAACATTGACGTGGATGTGAAGTAAACTTTTATATTTTAAGTAGAGGGGTTGAACTAGATGTGTGGACTGACAGAGACTTGAGTTTTTCTGATTGTTGATATAATAGACTAGAGAATATGAATTCCTGATTGGTGATTTAATGAGAGGAAGCCCAGGGCAGCTTTCAAGAGAAGGTTCTTAAATGTTTTTAAGAGGATTTCTTCAGTTCCTCAGAGAATTCTCCGTGTGCTTTAAGTACCTCTCTTTATGATGTCACATTTATGATAAATGTGATTAGTTAACCTGTGTTTATCTTATAAACTCCTGAGGGCAAAGGTCATTTCTGTATTTTTCACAACTCACATAGGACTAAATCCTAGATTTATGTACACCACATATTAGTGTACAGATTTTAAATATCCGCAAGATGTGTAGAATCTTCTTCACTAGTCATTTAAACTAATAATTTAAATCTATCTTTTGAGAAAATCAAGTTTGAATGTCTTGGTATTTTTTATAGCATCATCATCATTATAGTAGCTCACAAGTGTTTATATTGAGCATTTACGTTGTGCTATGCACTTTGCGTGGATTGGCTCATTTTATTCGCACAGACATTCCTACGCGACTGTCACCCTCTTGTTTCCATGAAGGGTTCAAGTAACTTGTCCAAGAATATGCAGCCAAAACATGACCTGGATTTGAACCAGGTCCAGCACCTAAGCTTTTAGCCACTATCCAGAATTATCTTTACTATTTGTAAGTTCCGCACTCAAGAAGTTGAACCCTGCTGATTGTTTTGTTAGCTCTTTGGGTGGTAAGTTAGCTCTTTCTGGCTTCTAATGCAATTTTTTAGGTCCTGATGTTAAAATGTGATTAATGTTACCTCAAAGCCTAAAGCTATTAAACATTCAAAATGCATAATTTTTTCCGTAGGATTTGGCACTTCCTGGGAAAATATGACCAAAAGGGAGTAAATAAGGTCTCATTACCTAGCAACCACAGTGTGATACCCCTGAGTTATTTTAATACCTAGTTGTGTTTCTTTGAAGTGAGAAATTCATAGTCATTCAGGCACTTTAAAAATATTTTTGTGTCATTCATTCATTCATATGTTCATATAAATAGTGTTGCTACAGGAGAGTCATCTTATTCCATCTCTAGATACAAGCAAGTGTCTATTCTAATAGAATAACAAACTGCCTGTTACTTTGGATAGACTCATTATAGAGTCTGGATGGCCTGCATGTTCTTCAGGAAAATGTGTGTTTTCCAATAGTCTGTTAGCCCTATGGGAGGGAAACGAGAGGCTGGACCAAGGAGGTGGTTGGAGGGCAGAGTCCAGATTCTCCCAGGGGTCTTCCTGGATGAAGGATCCCTTTCTCCCCAGGACACCTTGGAGATGTGAGTTCTTTGATGATTAGTGTCTTGCATGTCTTAACTTCTCAATTATGAACTTGAACTGATTTGCTCTACTCAGGCTACTTTGCTCTTGGCGTTCATGTTTGGCAGAGCGTGGAGAGAGCTATAAAAGCCCTGGTGGCTTGAGGAGCTGAGGGAGATCAGAGAGCTTAGTTAGAAACAGTTACAATGTTTGTATCAACTGAGTAGTGGGGTGTGTATTGTTTTCAGTTTACAGACTCCTCTGAATTTCAGCAGCTATTTGCATACACACTGCAGTCAATCCCATACAATTAAAGAGAGAGAACTGTACAAACTGGGCAAAAAAAAGCAATGCAAAGATAATGGTGAAAAATAAATTGTCATTAAGAAGAAAAGTACTTTACTAGTTAGTCACCTGTGGAGAGAGTTGCTAATTAAATTCTAAGGTCTTGCTTACATCGAATGAGCAATTTTTGAAAACCTTTTACTTAGAGTGTGTGGCATATCTTCTATTGTATCATAAAGTAGTGGACTCATCTGTGTGATTAACTGGCTTTTCTGATTGCTTGACTACTTCTTTATCAATTAATACCTTAGTTTCTGCATTTCTCTGTGCATAGCTTAGGGGGACAATAATGCCACTAATGATAGTAGAGAGAAATGACAACAAAATAGATTATTGACAGCCCTGTGTGCTCCTTATGGGAAGAAATTATTAGGCATTTTTATTACCAGGTGAAGTTTGTCATTATAAAAATATTAAATTGAGTGAAGCAGGGTCAGCCTTTCCAAGGGATTAAAAAAGGATAGATTCACAGACCACTGACATCTGAGATACTAAAGCAGAAATAATCCTTTTAGGGAGTAAGGAGATACATTAATAAACTCAATTTATGGGATTAAAAAAAAACTCTTTGATAATTTCCCCCTCCAGTGCTTTCTAATGGTTGTCAATGATTCTTGGTCATATGGGTAGCTCATAGATACAAAATTATTGTGTATTCTTTGGCCATGCAATGTGATACAGCAGATTTAGCGTAATAGTTAAAAGCATAACTGTGATAGATATGTCCTGGCAGGTCATGCTGTCTGCCTTCATCAGCTGAGAGAGAGATTATTCCTTTGATGCTTGGAAATGTATTGGCTTCCTCGTTCATCTTGAAATCAAGGCAGATTCCCTGTGCTTCCTGAGTTACTGTGAGTTGCAGAAACAGACAAGGTTCTTTGGTCCAGAAGTTTGGACCAAAGAAATGGTGTCCCTTTTCATTGTGATGCCATTATAAATGAGAGAGGCTTCTGTAGTGTAGTGGTTTGTAGCATTTATCTTGAGTTGCATTCAGTTTTTGTTTTTTTATCCTTAACAAGTAATGTTGGTTAAATAAATTCACTTAGATGTTATGTAGAGAAATTAATAAGGCCAAGTATCACCATACCTTTTGTTAATATAATTGATGCAGTTATTTATAACTTAGGGTCAAAGACTGAACCCCCTTGCACTGTTGTTACCTGCCATCCCTAAAGGAAGTTGATTATTGCCAATAGTTCAAAAGTAGCAATCAGGATGGATTTTTTTTTCTATTTTGTTCTCTGGGGAATGAAAAAAATCAATACAGTATAGTGGATATGGGGGTCTTATCCTTAATTCATTATTCAGCAAGTCCTCCAAATGCACTGGCTTTCTGTTAACCTTTCTGAATTTCCTAATAGGAAATGTGGTTTGGGTAACCTTGAAATGCTTTTTTAATCTGGCTTTAGGGATATGAGACTTGCAATTTTTTTCTGGTGTGAGCTGTTAAAAGTGCATCCCGCTAAAATTATCCCCTTAGCTGGAGCCAGTTTTTCTGTGCCTGACTTTAGAGGGAAGATTTGCAAATCATGGGATCAGCACTTAATTTGGGGCTCTATTCACCATGTAGACTGTCAAGAAGTATCAACCTTAAGGTAAGATGAGAACACGGAGTACAAAGCTATGAGCGGATGGCACACAGCACACCAGGTATTAAATAGCATTATCCGTCCTGCTTGCTGCAGTAAATAGGATTTCACTATTATGGTGTGTCAGGGCTTTCAGGGAAATCAAATTTACAAGACAGTAAACTGCCATCCTCTCCGCTGAGCAGCTTTATTCTGGGATCTGCTTTCATATTAATCCTGTTGGTAGGAAATACTTGTACCAATTGTGCATGGAAATTATAATTTAATGATTTCTTCCTTTTCTCTATTCAGAGCTTAGAATGTGGACCACTGTGCTTTGCAGTGATAGCCCCAGGGCTCTGAGAAAGAGATAATAAACAGTTCAGCTTTAAAGCCCCGTATTGCCTTTCCGTGAGTGCTTGTAATGATCAGAAGTGCGAAGAAGCCAACAATATGGGTTGCATGCGTTCTCAGTTCTTCATATTTCCTTTACCTTGTGAAAGACTATATAATAAAATAATTAGATTCTGTTTACCATGACAGTGTTTTAAAACAGTGTGCCACTTGAATGGGTAAAGACCAGGTAAGAAATAAAGTGTCATGAAATCCAGGGAACATTAATTTCACTTTTTAAAATTCTATTCATTTTGTCAGGGGAGGCTCCACAGCCAGTTTTATTTGAAAAACAATTAATACCCGCCTTTCTTTCTTTGGGATCTTTCTTGCTATTGATGAGAATATTGCAGGAGGAAGTCATTCTGTTTCCTGTCCGTGCAATTGAAAATAGGCTGAATCTCTGGAATTTTCTTTGCATCCCATTTCATAGTGATTGTTTTGCTTCTCGGTATCTTGTTTGTTAATAAATTTTAAGTGTACTCCACCTAGGCAGACCAGCCAAGGCTTATTTCCCTCTTTTACTGACTGAAAATTTAAAATACATGAATATTAATTTTTTAAAAAAGAAATTGCATGGCTGGTGTTAGAAAATGCTCTTGAATCCCAGTTTTATGGTCAGACCATGAGCCAGCTGTGCCTCTATAAGGGATTATGTTTCAACACATTAGCTTCAGTTAGAAAGATATGTTTGGTCATTAAAATGTTTGCAAATAATATTAGTTCATAACATCATCAAATAAGAAATGCCCCCACCTGAAGTTGGCATATAAAGCAGGTTGGCACAGTAAGATCAGCGTTTAATGAAGGGGACCTAAATCCAATTTGGCCATAGACACTAAAATAGGATTTTGATCTTGGTCATTCTTATCAGAATTTTGGGGGGCTAGGGGAGTCCTTGGTATTCACTGTTCATTCAAGAACCCTTATATTTAAACTCCAGTGAGCCAGGCACTGTACATAGATATAGCAATGAATACAAATGCTTCAAACACCTGTTGGCATCTGGTACAGAGCTTTTAATTGCCACAGTGGATCCATGGAGCCTATGCCAGGTACTATTTTCCAGAGTAGAAATGTTTTGTAAAGAGTGGCCTCTCCTTTTCTCCCTTAAAGGTCTAACGATAATGGGGTTTAGAGGGGAGTTTAGTGGGTTAGAGAGATCTATCAGGCTAAATGCTCAGATAATGGCCCAATGAATGGTTGCCTTAAGTAGCTGTTTTTGAAAATAAATATCAAAAATACAAGTTCCATGACGACCGGAACTTTTATCCTTTCATCACCATGATAGTGCCTTGCACATAGTAGGCACTCAAGAACTTTTTTAAATTAACATGCTTGTCAGGAAGTGGGATGGGTTTCATGGCTAAATAATTCTGAGCAATGTTGGGTTTAACTAAGCTGAATAGATTCCTTTACTCCAGGCCCTCCCAGAGTTTATATACATTAAGAGCTTCCAAGGTGAGGTTACCACATGCCATGTTTCAGCGTTATACTCAAATCATAGAGTCTTTATTTTTAATAAGCACTCAATCCATGTATCCCAGCACACCACGTGAGAGCCGCTGTGCCCTGCATAATGCCGGCACCGACATTTTCTGAGTCCTTTGAGCATCCCAGGATGTGGGGGTCGGGAAGCCATAGTATTTCATTGCTAGGTCCTTAACGTAAGGGCTTTTGAGGGCCTGCTGCCATCCTGGAATTGCCTTTGCACTGTGCTGAAAAAGGGCAGACAGATGAGAAAGAGGCTTAAGGGTTCTTAAGATCTTCTGGAGTGGGCTTTGTTCTCACTCTTAATTCTCTTCTCAATCTCTAGTCTCTTGAAGAGTCTTTTAGAAAACTATACCTACAATATCTCAGTTTTGTATTTATATTCACATACCCAATTCAGGCTTGCATTATCCCAGGCTCTCCAGAATGGGAGTGATGGATATTGGGATTTCACTAGAGCCTTCCCACCTCAGGACCCAGAGTAATGACCATAAACCCAAGAGTTGTCTATCTTTATGTGCAGAATCGGGAATGGGGCTCAGCAGAATGCCACCAAGGATCTAGGGCCCTAGGATCTAAATAGGAATTTTCTTTTTCATAAAATGAAGTAGGATGGTAATTAAATTAGATAAATACTTCACCACTTTGGTCTTTAAAGATCTTCCCACAAATGTCGCTAGAACTGAGGAACAAGCAAAAATGCACCAGCACCTTCCATTTCTTCAGAGGCTGAGTGTTCTGTGACCCTTTAGCAGGAGTTTACAGGACTGGCTGTTATTAGATGACGAACCAGTAACACTTGCTTGCCTAGGTCAGAAAGTGCCGTCTTTGTATCTGATGAGTTAAGCTGAATGAAGGTCAGTGATCATGTGCTCTGTAATTTCCTTTGCCTTCAGAGATAGTTAAGAACAGTGTTTAAGGAGATTAGGGTGCACACAGTACTGTGGCCTCTTCGACTTGTAGTTTTCACTTAAGATCTCTGAGAACAGGGACCTTGTCTGTTCACTGTTTTATCTCCAGCACCTGGAACAGAGTCTGACACACAGCAGGGTTTTGCAAATCTCTGCTGAATAAATTAATAAAGGAGTTTTCAGCAGGTGAAAGGCTTGAATCTCAAAAGTGGCCTTTATCATTTATTTTACTTTTTTATTTTGATATCATTAATATGCAATTACATGAGCAACCTCGTGGCTACTAGATTCCCCCCATTATCAAGTCCCCACCACATACCCCATTATAGTCACAGTCTTTCACCGTAGTAAGATGCTGTAGAGTCACTTCTTGTCTTCTCTGTGCTATACTGCTTTCCCCGAGCCCCACCCCCTATATTACATGTGCTAATCGTAATGCCCCCTTTTCCCCCTTGTCCCTCCCTTCCCACTCACCCTCCCCAGTCACTTTCCCTTTGATAACTGTTAGTCCATTCTTGGGTTCTGTGAGTCTGTTGCTGTTTTGTTACTTTACTTTTTTCTTTGTTCTTATACTCCACAGATGAATGAAATCATTTAATACTTGTCTTTCTCCACCAGGCTTATTTCACTGAGCATAATACCCTCTAGGTCCATCCATGTTGTTGCAAATGGTAGGATTTGTTTTCTTCTTATGGCTGAATAATATTCCATTGTGTATATGTACCACCTCTTCTTTATCCATTCATCTACTGATGGACACTTAGGTTGCTTCCATTTCTTGGCTATTGTAAACAGTGCTGCAATAAACATAGGGGTGCATATGTCTTTTTGAAACTGGGCTCCTGCATTCTTAGGGTAAATTCCTAGGAGTGGAATTCCTGGGTCAAATGGTATTTCTATTTTGAGTTTTTTGAGGAACCTCCATACTGTTTTCCACAATGGTAGAACTAATTTACATTCCCACCAACAGTGTAGGAGGGTTCCCCTTTCTCAACATCCTCACCAACATTTGTTATTGTTTGTCTTTTGGACAGTGGCCATCTTAACTAGTCTGAAGTGATATCTCATTGTGGTTTTCCCATTTTTTAATTGGATTATTTTCTTTTTGTTTGTTGAGGTGCATGAGCTCTTTGTATATTTTGGATGTCAACCCCTTATCGGATATGTCATTTATGAATATATTCTCCCATACTGTAGGATGCCTTTTTGTTCTACTGATGGTGTCCTTTGCTGTACAGAAGCTTTTCAGCTTGATATAGTCCCACTTGTTCATTTTTGCTTTTGTTTCCCTTGCCTGTGGAGATATGTTTATGAAGAAGTCATTTATGTTTATATTCAAGAGAGTTTTGGCCTAGTTTTCTTCTAAGAGTTTTATGGTTTCATGACTTGCATTTAGATCTTTGATCCATTTTAAGTTTACGTTTGTGTATGGGCTTAGACAATGATCCCTTCTACATTCTCTTACATGTAGCTGTCCAGTTTTGCCAACACCAACTGTTGAAGAGGCTGTCATTTCCCCACTGTATATCCATGGCTCCTTTATCATATATTAATTGAACATACATGTTTGGGTTAGTATCTGGAGTCTCTATTCTGTTCCACTGGTCTATGGGTCTGCTCTTGTGCGAGTACCAAATTGTCTTGATTACTGTGGTTTTATAGTAGAGCTTGAAGTTGGGAAGCCAGATCACCCCTGCTTTATTCTTCCTTCTGAGGATTGCTTTGGCTGTTCAGGGTCTTTTGTGGTTCCACATGAATTTTAGAACTGTTTGTTCCAGTTTGTTGAAGAATGCTGTTGGTATTTTGATAGGGATTGCACTGAATCTGTAGATTGCTTTAGGCAGGATGGCCATTTTGACAATATTAATTCTTCCTACCCAAGAGCATGGGATGAATTTCCATTTATTAGTGTCTTCTTTAATTTCTCTTAAGAGTCTTGTAGTTTTCAGGGTATAGGCCTTTCACTTCCTTCATTAGATTTATTCTTAGGTATTTTATTCTTTTTGATGCAGTTGTGAATGGAATTGGTTTCCTGATTTCTCATTCTGCTAGTTCATCATTAGTGTATAGTAATGCAACAGATTTCTGTGTATTAATTTTGTATCCTGCAACTTTGCTGAATTCAGATATTAGTTATAGTAGTTTTGGAATGGATTCTTCAGGTTTTTTGTGTACAATATCATGTCGTCTGCAAACAGTGACAGTTTGACTTCTTCCTTACCAATCTGGATGCCTTGTATTTCTTTGTTTTGTCTGATTGCTGTGGCTAGGACCTCCAGTACTATGTTGAATAACAGTGGGGAGAGTGGACATCCTTATTTTGCTCCCGATCTTAGAGGAAAAGCTTTCAGCTTCTCACTCTTAAGTATGATGTTGGCTGTGGGTTTGTCATATATGGCCTTTATGATGTTGAGGTACTTGCCCTCTATACCCATTTTGTTGAGAGTTTTTATCATGAATGGATGTTGAATTTTGTTGAATGCTTTTTCAGCATCTATGGAGATGATCATGCAGTTTTTGTCCTTCTTTTCGTTGATGTGGTGTATGATGTTGATGGATTTTCAAATGTTGTACCATCTTTGCACCCCCGGGATGAATCCCACTTGATCATGGTGTATGATCCTCTTGATGTATTTTTGAATTTGGTTTGCTAATATTTTGTTGAGTATTTTTGCATCTATGTTCATCAGGGATATTGGTCTGTAGTTTTCTTTTATTGTTGTGTCTTTGCCTGGTTTTGGTATTAGAGTGATGCTGGCTTCATAGAATGAATTTGGAAGTATTCCCTCCTCTTCTGTTTTTTGGAAAACTTTAAGGAGGATGGGTATTATGTCTTCTCCAAATGTCTGATAAAATTCAGCAGTGAATTCATCTGGTCCGGGCATTCTGTTCTTGGGTAGTTTTTTGATTACCGATTCAATTTCATTGCTGGTATTTGGTCTGTTTAGATTTTCTGTTTCTTTCGGGGTTAGTCTTGGGAAGTTGTGTTTTTCTAGAAAGTTGTCCATTTCTTCCAAGTTATGCACTTTGTTAGCATTTAGTTTTTCATAGTATTCTCTAATAATTATTTGTATTTCTGTGGTGTCCATAGTGATTTTTCCTTTCTCATTTCTGATTCTGTTCATGTGTGTAGATTCTTTTTTCTTAATAAGTCTGGCTAGGGTTTTATCTATTTTGTTCATTTTCTCAAAGAACCAGCTTTTGGTTTCATTCATTTTTTCACTTGTTCTATTCTCAATTTTATTTATGGCCTTTATAATTTAGATATGCATCTTCCAGATTGCTTAGTGTGCACCTTACCTTAGGTTACACCTTATTCTGCAGAGTTTTTCAGAGATGCAGGTGAGGGTCCTTCTGCTTCAATCGTGCCAGCTACTGATATTAATACAATTGTTTATTTTATTTGCATAAAATTGAATATCAATGCAGATATAACTTCTTAAGCAATTTTTGAAGTAAATAAAATCATATCACCTAAAAGATTTTCTCTTATCCATTAGTTTTACATGACTTTGTAGGGGAGGTAGTCCATTTTATTCGTGTGCTCCATCCTTAATAGAATGCCTAACTTCATGTAATATCCCAAAACTTGGCTTTGGGTGAAAATGCTCCTGAAAGTTGTTTAAGAAATATATCAGTGTCAGTATCATCAATATCATCATTAAGACTGCAAGCATCTATTGAGGGATTATTATAAGCCAGGCAGTATATGAATTGATTTAACACAGGCATTTTAACCCCAGCACAGACCTTTAGGGGAAGGTATTTTCTCCTTCACCATCCAGCTAGTTGTTGGTTTTGTGGTTGAGGCTCAGAGATGTCAAGTAACTTGCCCTGAGGTTCCTAGCTGGGGCAGCCAGGCCTCTGTCTTCCTCTTCACCAACAGCCTGTCCTTTGTGACTAGTACTAGATTATAATACTCCCATGAGGTTTTCTGGCCTTATATTCATTGTACAGTTCTACTCCCCTACCCCCATTTTAAGATTTTCAGTGGAAGGAGGAATGACAATTTTGTTTAGAGCTATTAGAATTCAGATTCTCAGATGAATTTTCCTTAGCAACTTTTGACTCAGATTCTTTTATAAATTGAACTCCAGTATTCTTAACAGTGGCTTGTGTTCCACAGGAAAGAGGAGTTACATCAGTCTCATCTTAGGGTCTGACGAGTTGATGTATGCTATCATTATGGCAAAGTATGGAGGCTCCATGATGGGAGAGACGCTGAAAGTAAGGAACCCGTAAAGGTCTGTGGATTGGGCTTCATTCCTCTGAGGAGGCGGAGAGGAAAGAAGGTGATCCAGAAATACTATGGGTGGAAATAACCGGAAATCAGAGTTACTGTCAAAGGCAAGCTAGATCAGGGAAGGTAGTGGTGAAACTTGGTGGGAAGGCAACAATGAGAGAAGCGGGTGTGGTGTCCAAGAATGATTTTCTTCTAGCTTCCACCGCCACTTGGGCACTTCAGCCCTCACCTCTTCCTTTGCCATAGCCCACTCTGCAGAATCACTTCTTTGCAGCAGATCTCTGAAGTAGCCCTTGAACCACTGTACCCCCAGCAGCCCCACCTGCTTATTAGCCTGCTTGTTTAGATTGTATACATGTGGAATCCTGAGGCATAAACTTCCTGCAAGTTTAGGTTACAGTCACACAAATGTGAGTTTACTGTCAATTTCCTTTCTCTAGGTTAAGGCTAGAGATATTCCTTCTATATTGGAACTATTTGAACTTCAACTCAGTGGCCTCCCTAGACTCAACCCTAGAATTAACCTGAGTAACAAATCTCAGAAATCTGTCATGCACTCAAGGACCCTTAAGTCATTCCTGCACTTAACCTCCCATGATTGATTTCCCTCTACTCTTGTTGCTCAGTAGGAAATCCCCAAGCTCTCTGTCTCTCTGTACATTCCTCTGCTCTGTTTAGACATCCCCTTTTAGGAGATGTTCAGCACCTACTATGTGCCCAGGTATTGTGTATGGTAAGTACCTGTATTACCCAGTGTGTCTTAATCAGACACAGTTTACCTGTAGTATCTCATCACCCCTGCTTCCTGTTACCTCTTCTTAATGTTAGTATTTCTAGAACTTAATCATAGTGTAATTTCTACCTTGCGTAGTTGAACTGTGTATAATGTAAGGTGCAGAGTGAAAACAGAAGAGAAGAGTAGGTCAAGGCTGAGAGTTACGATCCTTACGTCATCTCCCTGCAGTTTGTGGATTGAGAAATCTGCCTGTTTTTCTGTTTCTCTAACTATTGTTAAAATGAAAATGTAACTAGAATTACAATGAATGTTTCTGTAGTTCAGGAAAAATAATATATAATAATTTGTAAACTGTTTATTTTCTGATGATGTAGTTGCTCTAAATTGTGGAAGTTTGGCAGACATTCCTAGAACTATTTGTTAAAATTCAATAGCATGTAATTAAAGACAGAGACTGCCATTTCTCTGTTGGGTACATTAAAAAATTATATTATGTATCATTTGGATTTGACCCTGAACTCAATTCCCAAAAGAATAACACCAGAAAGACAAAAGGGTAAGTACTTTAGTCTAAATAGAGGTGCAAGTTATGCAAAGTAGCTACATTTACAGAACTATCAGTTGTACTGTAGCTATTTTAAGAGTAATTATGCAAAAGATAGTTTTTGAATGAATATTACTTTAGAAGTAGCCAAATGGAAATAGTGATTATGATGAAATTCTGGGTTTTAAGCTTTGCCAGGCACACAAAACAAGATTGCTGATGTTTTAAGCCTATGCCAAATGACAATTAAAACCAGTATTAATGAAACAACCTGGATGCTATATTAATAAAATGGGATATTTTATAGATACATAAAGGTTTACTGCTACTTGTAACTAACATTCATCTAGTATAGAAGCATGCTTTTTCAGACAAGGAGACAAACCTGGTGGCTTAAAAATTGGCTTTATGTAATTGGGGAAGGGAGTGGTGGCAGTGTTTACCTAGTCAGTACTGTGTCATCAAATAGGTTCTAGGTAAGTGAATGAGTTGTTGTTTATTTATGTTCCTAGACTGATTTGTGATGGCGTGGCCATCCCAAACATTGCAAAGATGACTGAAATGTAATGAATACTTGGGTACCATTCCTTTAGGTTTTATAAAACTCAAACAATAATATTTCCCTAGCTTTGTTGTTATGATAGTACAAAGTGGTCTTGCAGTAGTTTTTAAATTAATTTCTGAACTGAATGAAAGAAATTTTTGGTAGAGCCCACTAGATCTGTTCTCTCAGACGAAAGGGCAGCTAACTTCCTGATTTGTTTCAGGTGCTAATTTTCACATACCCACAGTCTTATAAAGCAGAATTCTCAAATATTTGTCTCTTGGTTATATCAAAATTATCTGAGATATTTAATAAGCCTCAGACACCAGAATGTTAGGGAGATGAACTTACATGATTCTGGAAGGCATCAAAGGCTTGGGACCCCTCCCTCAAGGTACCTCAAGGTAATAAATATAATGATATCAAAGACAAGGGAATATAGATTCAAATATTATACCTCCTACTTATTGGCTACTTGTCCTTGGAAACCCATGTATCAGATCATCATCTGTAAAGTGACTTTCATAATATACTTCTTGAGGGTGTGGAGATGAAATAAAATATTATTTGTGAATGTTATGGATATTAAATTAGGATAACATCGGCTGTCAGCGTCATCATCACTGTCCTCAGTCTCCCGCATCTCGGACTTTGATAATTACATGCTGTTTGAGGTAACTTGTTGGAGGGGAAAAACCTTAGGAAATATATTTATCTGTTATTTTGTTTGTTGAAGAGTTACGTTGAATTTTTCCAAAGGAAGAGAATCACTGGCTCAATTATAGAGCTATTTTGTAATGTAGAAATAATTTTAAAAATTGCGATTAGGTCCACATAATCTTTGAGATTTTTCAGAGCTCTTTAGTGTACTTCATTTTATTTGATAACATGGGGATTCTCTTGTATGTATTCCCCTTCAAATTTGGCAGACTGTATATATCATGATTAGTAATCTGGACTCTTTAGTGTACATATGTCTTTCTTTCATCCTCTTATGTTTCGAGCAGAGGCTGGTTGGAATCTTTGTCCATTTAGCTGAATGAATGTATGAGTCCAGCTGATGGGTGGGAAATGAAACACAGCAAGGACAACAACAAAACAGAGCTGGTTGAACTTTCACTTCTCTGGGTTAAAGATGGTTTGTTTGTTAAATCCTGAGAAATTACAGTATTGGAGCCCAGCATCTCAAGACCATGCCCTGAGTACACAAAGACAAGACCAGGTTCTAGAGAGGTGTGGTTGTGAGGTTCAGGGGTACCAGCTTTAAGGAAGTTACTGTGGTGCAGGGAGCATAGTGACAAGGGAGATTGTAGAATCCAGAAGAAATACCTACACAGGTACCCTTTTAATAATGTGCTGTGAGCCCATGTCTATTTTTTTTGTTGTTTATTTTTTGTTTCATCTTCCATTGGAAGTCTCTGACTTAGGATATCACAAGGATTCATGTTTTCATTGTGTTTTTTGAGTCAGTCTTATGGAGTTTTTATTTAACAGGAAGCACAGAATGAGTTTTTTTTCTTTTTTTTAATCTTCTGTGTTATCTATAAAATGGAATGGACAACAAGGAGAGAAAGCATGAAAAATGGGTGAGGACAGGTTAGAGGGTTGTGTTGGGACAAGAACAAGGATACATGAGGTAAAAAAAATGACAGAGGGGTGACTCCTTGCCAGATCCTTACATTATCTTTTATATATATAGATCTTGTATTTTCAGTCCCTTGAGTCAGAGTATATTTTAATGATCGAAGTATGCGTCTGTTACAATATAAATTAGGAGCATTATAAGGATGAAACCCAGTCTTTTCATTTGTGAGTTAATGTCTTTTTTTTTATTCGAATATGCTACAGTTTTAAGGATAAAGGCATAAGCAATTTTTATATGTTTTTTCCTTCTCATTTTCTCTATGGTACAAAATATGATATAAGACCTGCTAACTCACCACCTTGAACAAGCACACTGCAGTTTAAAAAATTTCCCATAACCTGTTTTATATAATATACTCTCTGGATCTTCCCATTATCTGAAGAAAATCATTTCTTTTGAGAAAATTACTGCTTTTAAAGTTTATCCACATAGAAAAACGGGGTTTGGTAGATATTCTTTATGATTTATAGTTCTCATTATTCATTTATCCTCAAATCTGTCATGGCAATAAAATGCTCATGGTAAGTATTTCAAGGAACTGAAATATTGATTTTAATTTGCCATGTTTCTGGTGGCTTCCTTTATCTGTGGACATTTTAAAGGATTGAGGTGTTTACTGATTTCAGTTAACAAATGAAATAAAGTTTCTAAAATATATATTCTCATAAACCTGCCTCATATGTCCCTTAGTCAGTTTTGTTAATTTCAAGAGTGACTGTCTGTAATTTCTTGGTCCCATCTGTGATTTAGAATACTTTTAGAGAATTTGCTTGAATCTTTGTAAACTTTTGGAAAAGTCGTTATTGCTTTGATGATATTTCTATTAATTTTTTAAAAACAATTTAGTGCCCTGTTCCTGATGATTTGGAAATTTTCCCGAATGTCTTTTAATTTCTTTGCTTTGTCACTGTGAGCTGTTCACCAGGCTCTCTCATTCATTTAATATCTATTTAGAGTGAATTATGTGGCAGGCTTCATTTTAGGCTCTGGGGATATAGCAGAGAACAAAACAGACAAAAATTCCTGTTTTCATAAAGTTAAAACTGTTAATATAAGATGGTCAATAACAAATATATTTTATGTCAAGTGGTAATCAGTTCTATGAAGAAAAATAACTCGTAATAACAGGAGGGAAAATGACTGTGTGTGCGCGTGGGATGGATGGAGATGCGGTTTTGCCCAGGGAGGCCCTGATTTGGTTCCACCTGAGCCAGGGACCTGAACGCCGGGAGTGAGCCATGCCATGGGGGAAGAGCCTTCTGGAAAGTCCTGTTGCCCAAATCTCCTGCCTTGATTCCATGCCGTTTATTGCTCTCGTGTATTTTTCACTGTTTTCAGGAAGTGCCAGGTTTGCTTTTCAAGTACAGTGTCTGTCTTGCCAAAGCTGGCAGACGGTGGTTATTTTGGTCTGTACTTTGTTAGCAGATCGGTTCTGTGTTGAGTTCAAATGGCACTCACTGTGAATTCAAGAGTGATTCTAATCCTTGTTCTCGTAGAGGAATAGTCACTAGGTACATGGATCAAGCGAATATTGAAGTATAAAAAAAAAAATTCCTCACCAAAAGTGAAAATGTGCCCAAGAGTCCCTCTGTGACCTTGCATTTCTGTCCTCAAGCCTCCACCCCGTCCCGCACCCCAAATCCAAATGCAACGTGAATAGTCCTGTCTAGGATTAGCACCATTTTTTGTGAGCTTACCACTGGCAGCACACGAATGAAAGTTCATTTAACTTTCCTGGCTGTCTCAGACTGTTACCCTCATTTTACAGATAGTGAGTGGTAGAGCCAGAGTTTGAACCCTGGGAATGTAAGTCCAGCTTCTCAACCTCTGAACTGCACAGAATCCTGGGAGATGAGTTGGGATAAGATCGACTTAGACACAAGGGAGCTAAGTACACCTGTCTGACTCAGTCCTTACCAGTCTGTGGATTATCAAAACAAAAAAGACTGGATAGCTACTATTTGCGCCTGTCTTCTCTGTACCAAGTCTCCAGTTGTTGGGGTTTGGTTTTTCCCTCCTCTCACCTTTGCGGGAATTCCGCTGCCCACTTGTAGGCTACTAGTGCCCCCTCTGCCCCCTAAAGTCCTCTCCGCCCTCCCCTAAGGTTTCTCTGGTGTGGTCAGTCAGCTGGTGCTGCATTTGGGCACAACTGCAAACATGTAAGTGACCACTCTGGAGCTTGGGGCACATGTTCATTCCTCACCCTTATTAGCATAGGTCATCACTTTTTTTTTAACCCTCCCCCCCATAATTCTTTTCAGGACACTCGGTTATATGATACTGCTTTCCAGTATGTTAGGCATAATTAACTAGTCACTGAAAGGCATCTTTGTAGCATAACCCTGTTTATCTGACAAACTAAAATTCACTCCAGTGGTCTGTCTTAACCATTTCTGGCTACAGAAATACAGTTTTAATGACTGAGGTATATGGTTGGAGCACATCCTTGTAAGTGATATTGCTGACATTGTATTGAAAATATTGTTCTGAGCAGGATGATTTACAGGATAATACTAGAGTTTTCAGAACTTTTTAAAGGATATTTCAGTTTGTTGAGTCATTATTGTATTTGAAATTTAGGCTTTAGCATATTGCCACTCATCTTTTGAAATTGATATATTTCTCAACATGGCCAGATAGTAACAGACTCAGGAGAAAATAAGCTTTGTCTTTAGGATATATTTCTGCTAATCCCTTCTTCTCCTTTCTCCTCTCTTGCAATCAGCAAACATTAAATACTAGGTAACAAGGTTCTGGACCTGGTTCCTTTTTCCCACAGTAGGCTAGTGGGAAGGTAACAGAGATGTAAATACAAAGACCATTTTACAGGATAAATTCTTTAAAGAAAGCTATACCAATCATCTCATTTAATATTTCCTCACCTCCATTCCTTGACGCCAAGTGCTTGAATTTTGGGTAGGCCAGGGGTCAGCAACCTATGGCCCACACACTAAGAATGCTTATTACATTTTTAAATGGTTGTCAAGAAGTCAGAAGAATAATTTCATGACACCCAAAAATTACATGAAATTCATATTTTGGTCTCCATGAGCAGTTTTTCTGGAACACAGCAATTCTGGTTTGTTTGCATGTTCTCTATAGCTACTTTAATGCTACAACAGAGTTGAGTTGTTGTGAGAGACTGTATCGCATGCAAAGCTTAAAATGTTGATTGTCTGGGCATTTATAAAACTTTGACAACCCTTCCTTTAGGCATCCTGTCCCCCTGTCCCTGAAATTGCTGAGTATAACTGATTGAGCAGACATTTATTGAGTTCCAGTTGTGGGCCAGAACCTGTGCCAGGCACACAGGAAATAGGAACAAACAGGCAAGGCATATTCCTTGCCCCATAGAGCTCATAGTCAGTGAACAGGAGGCAGTTAGGAAAACAAAATAAGCCAAAACAATTGGGTGATGAAGAAGGTATGACTAAAGAAACATGGATATTGTGAGAGAAAATAGATTGGAGATGTGCTGTGTCAGATGGGATCTTTTAAGAATGAAATGCTTGAGAGAAATAACAAGAACAGTCTATGGAGAAATCTGAGTGTGGGGGGCAGAGGCAAGCATGTAGAATCTCACTAATTCACACTCATACACACTCGCTCATAAGAACAGCAGCTATAGATGTCCTGAGATGTTCTAGGCACAAGGCTTCCACCAGGGTTCTTCCTTCTCAGGACATCTGTCCAGTGGTTGAAGCTAAAAATCCATGACATAGTTTTGATTCTTATTTTTCCTCTCCTGTCCACCATTCTCCTTTTGATTCATGAAGTTCTGTTGATTCTCCCTCCAAAATACAGTTTGATTTTGTCTACTTTTTAAATGTTACCAATATAGACCAAGCCATCATCTTCTCTCCTCTAAACCCTATAATCACTTGTGTACCTGCCCCCCATCGCCTGTTCTCTGCCCCACCTACCACCAGCCTGTTATCCAATCAAGAGCTACAGTGATTTTTTAAGAACTTGAGTTAGGTTATATAGTTCCTTTGCTTAAAAACCTTCATTGCTTCCCCATTGCCCTTTGAATAAAACCCAAACCCATTACCTGCCTGTTCAGAAGAACGGAGGCAAGTATGGCCTGAGAGTAGGCAGTGAGAGCACGGGATAAGATGGACTGGGTATGAGTAAAAAGGAAGAAAGGTGAGTCTTTTGTTTCAGTGTCTGGGTGACAGGAAGAATCATTTGCTGAGCCTGGGAGCACCAAGACGAATACTTGGCTCAGTGAAGCAGGGAGATGACTCCAAGGGCATAGATCACAAGTTGTATGTTTTTTGGGGTTTTTTTTTGTTTTTATTTATCTATTTTTTTATTTTAGAATCATTAATATACAATTACATTAGCAACATTGTGATTACTAGATTCCCCCCATTATCAAGTCCCCACCACATACCCAATTACAGTCACTGTCCATCAGTGTAGTAAGATGCTGTAGAATCACTACTTGTCTTCTCTGTGCTATATACTGCCTTCCCCGTGCCCCCCCACTATATTATGTGTGCTAATCATAATGCCCCTTATTCCCCTTCTCCCTCCTGCTCCCTCCCCCGCTCCAGTCCCTTTCCCTTTGGCAACTGTTAGTCCATTCTTGGGTTCTGTGAGTCTGCTGCTGTTTTGTTCCTTTAGTTCTTGCTTTGTTCTTACCCTCCATAGATGAGTGAAATCATTTGGTGTTTGTCTTTCTCTGCCTGACTTATTTCACTGAGCATAATACCCTCTAGCTCCATTCACGTTGTGGTAAATGGTAGGATTTGCTTTCTTCTTATGGCTGAATAATATTCCATTGTGTGTATGTACCACATCTTCTTTATCCATTCATCTATTGATGGAGACTTAGGTTGCTTCCATTTCTTGGCTATTGTAAATAGTGCTGTGATAAACATAGGGGTGCATATGTCTTTTTGAAACTGGGCTCCTGCATTCTTAGGGTAAATTCCTAGGAGTGGGATTCCTGGGTCAAATGGTATTTCTATTTTGAGTTTTTTGAGGAACCTCCATACTGCTTTCCACAATGGTTGAACTAGTTTACATTTCCACCAGCAGTGTAGGAGGGTTCCTTTTTCTCCACATCCTCGCCAGCATTTGTTCCTATTCTTTTCTATGTTGGCCATCCTAACTGGCATGAGTTGATATCTCATTGTGATTTTAATTTGCACTTCCCTGGTAATTACCGATGTGGAGCATCTTTTGATGTGCCTGTTGGCTGTCTGAATTTCTTCTTTGGAGAATTGTCTGTTCAGATCCTCTGCCCATTTTTTAATAGGGTTATTTGCTTTTTTGGGTGTTGAGGTATATGAGTTCTTCATATATTTTGGATGTTAACCCCCTGTCAGATATGTCATTTACAAATATATTCTCCCATACTGTAGGATGCCTTTTTGTTCTGCTGATAGTGTCTTTGCTGTACAGAAGCTTTTCAGCATGATGTAGTCCTATTTGTTCACTTTTTATTCTGTTTCCCTGCCCGAGGAGATGCATTCAGGAAAAAGTTGCTCGTGTTCATATTCAAGAGATTTTTGCCTGTTTTCTTCTAAGAGTTTTATGGTTTCATGTCTTACATTCAGGTCTTTGATCCATTTTGTTTACTTTTGTGTATGGGGTTAGACAATAATCCAGTTTCATTCTCTTGCATATAGCTGTCCAGTTTTGCCAACACCGGCTGTTGAAAAGGCTGTCGTTTTCCCACTGTATATCCATGGCTCCTCTATCATATATTAATTGACCATATATGCTTGGGTTTATATCTGGGCTCTCTAGTCTGTTTCATTGGTCTATGGGTCTGTTCTTGTGCCAGTGCCAAATTGTCTTGATTACTGTGGCTTTGTAGTAGAGCTTGAAGTCGGGGACCATAATTTCCCCCGCTTTCTTCTTCCTTCTGAGGATTGCTTTGGCTATTCGGGGTTTTTTGTGGCTCCATATGAATTTTAGAACTATTTGCTCTAGTTTTTGAAGAAAGATGTTGGTATTTTGATAGGGATTGCATTGAATGTGTAGATTGCTTTAGGCAGGATGGCCATTTTGAGAATATCAATTCTTCCTATCTATGAGCACAGGATGTGTTTCCATTTATTGGTATCTTCTTTAATTTCTCTCGTGAGTGTCTTGTAATTTTCAGAGTATAGGTCTTTCACTTCCTTCGTTAGGTTTATTCCTAGGTATTTTATTCTTTTCGATGTAGTTGTGAATGGAATGGTTTTCCTGATTTCTCTTTCTGCTAGTTCATTGTTAGTGTATAGGAATGCAACAGATTTTTGTGTATTATTTTGTATCCTGCAACTTTGCTGAATTCAGATATTAGTTCTAGTAGTTTTGGAGTGGATTCTTTAGGGTTTTTTATGTACAATATCATGTCATCTGCAAACAGGGACAGTTTAACCTCTTCCTTGCCAATCTCGTTGCCTTTTATTTCTTTGTGTTGTCTGATTGCAGTGGCTAGGACCTCCAGTACTATGTTGAATAAAAGCAGGGAGAATGGGCATCCGTGTTTTGTTCCCAATCTTAAAGGAAAAGCTTTCAGCTTCTCACTGTTAAGTATAATGTTGGCTGTGGGTTTGTCATATATGGCCTTTATTATGTTGAGGTACTTGCCCTCTATACCCATTTTGTTGAGAGTTTTTATCATGAATGGATGTTGAATTTTGTTGAATGCTTTTTCAATATCTATGGAGGTGATCATGTGGTTTTTGTCCTTCTTTTTGTTGATGTGGTGGATGATGTTGATCGATATTCGAGTGTTGTACCATCCTTGCATCCCTGGGATGAATCCACAAGTTGTGTTTTTATCCATTTAATTTTGGGGTACCTCTGTGATAGCCAGTTGAAACGTCCACAGAGCATTTAGATCAGCAAGTATGGAGTCAGGGGCAAGGTCTGAGCTAGATGTGCAAATTGGGAATTGTCAGCCTGTCGGAGGAATTTTAGAGCCATGAGACTGGAGGAGTTCCCTTAGCGGCCAGAGGTACATCTGGAAGAAGAGAGGACCACAAACGAAATCTGAAACTCGTGGTTCTTTGGGGAGGACAAAGTCTGGAAGAGAGACTTTTCTTCCATTGGGATTAGATCATGCAGGATAATACAGGGTTTGTGCTAATTTATACAGGGAAACAGTTCTCTATCATCATGGCGGAAATGAGAATTTGGACTAGAAAAAAAAAGAGTATTAGGGGCATTTTCTATAAGCAAAATCTTTGGCTAGTCAAAATTTAAGTTCAGGGCCTTGTAATACACACCTTAGGAGTGCAGTTTAATTTGTATATAGTGAAAATAAGGTCTGGCCTTTATAGCTGCCATGACAGAAAAGTCACATTTTCATTGACTTGTTACCCACTTTCCCTCTGTGATTTTTCTCATTTTTGGCTAGTTTGTGATGTGTAGATTTCAAAACAAGTGTTGGATATCCACAAAGGTGTCATAGCCTCTTAGCAACAGTATCTGCTTTTGTTTGTAATTACAACTGACTTATCCATCCTCCCATTTTTAAGCTAATAAAATGTGTAATTAGGAATTTTTGAAATGTAGTGACTTAAATATCTCATAGTAGATTGAGGTGAGGTGATAGCATTTAATTACAGGCTAAATGCCACCTCCTACGTGAAGCCTTCTGATCCTTCTGTCCAGATGTGATGTCTTTTCATGCAGCATTTAAGTTTTATGTAGCTGTTTGGAAATTACCGTAGTATTGCTGTTAAGAATATTATCTCTGGAGCCAGGCAGTATTATCTGTTGGATTCAGTCCTGGCAGCCACTGACAAGCTCAAATGATTTGTTAATTACTCAACTTCTTTGGGCCTCAGTTTCCTCCTCTGGAAAGTGGAGATAACAGTACCTACCTGATAGTGTTATTATAAGGTTTGAGTTAGATAATCCATGTCAAGCACATAGGTCTTTGACATTGAATGTTCAATATTACTATTAACACATCTAAACTCCCTAGCAGTTCCTACATTAGTTGAGGACAGAGCTTGTGTGGTATAGATCTCTGTGTCCCTCTCCCATAGTTCCTTAAGTACAGTGAAGCATTTGAAAGCATTTATGTTTATGAGATAAGGGTATGTTCAGAAAGACTTTAACTTGGATAAAATAAGTGATGAAACTAAATTAAAAATCTTATTTATCCTGTGTCATGTAATGGAACATGTAGGAATCATTAACCTCTAAACTAACCTTAAATCTACTACTAAAGATAACACAAATAGGGGAAACTCTAGCATCTAGGTCATATATCTCAGGTATAATGCGTCTAGTTTTTTGTTTTACAATTAAATATACTGTAGCTTTATGTTAACATTAACTCTAGTGGGAGTGAGAACGTGAATCAATCTTTGGAAAGTTGTATTGCTGTGCTCCACAGGCTTCTGAGCTATGGCTGAACATTTAAGGGGGCTTTTAATAGGAGTTACCCAGTATACTGCTGCATTACTTCCTTCCAGTGAGGTCACAGACTGTGACTAAGACTTTCATGTAAGAATGAGACTCTCTTCCAAACGGTAAACTGAGGCTCAAGGGTAACAGTTGACCTGGTCAGTGTTGTGGTCTAAATGGCAGTGCACAGGACAGCATGGCTACCTGGGGAGCTCTCAGGTCAGATTTAATAGCTATTTAGAAAAAATGTCTATATGCACACTCAACTGAAAGATGTTACTGATTTATAAAGATAATATTCTTGTTAGCATGAATACTCTTTCTTACCCCCAAAATAATTCAGTGGGATTTGAGCAGTATTTTACATGATAATTATATAAGGAAGTCTAGAGTTCTCTAATGTACACGCTCCTAGAAGGGCAAAATAGTAAAAATCAATTTTTTTTATATAACCAGTGCTGGCACAATCCTGGTTTTTATATTCGTGCTTTGTGGAACTGAGAGCTAAACCCCAGAAAGTCAGTATCAGAGCATTAGGAAGGTCAGGGCAGTCTGGGGCAGGCCAGCTGCTTGAGGGGCTGTGTCAGTGGCTGACAGCTTGAACAAAACTTTCCATTTTGTTATTGCTGCTGCTCTTTGTCAAGAATGAAAGGTGTATGACATAAGAGGAAAGAGGAAGAAAGAAAGAATTGAAAATGAATTGAAGACAGCTGTACTCTAAATGAGCTCCAATATCCTGTTTGGAATGACTTGTGTCTCAGCATAGAGAATTATAGACAAGTGTGCTGGCTCTGCTTAGGGACTGAACCCATCTCAAAGAGAGTGAGGTATCTATGAACCCGTTGGACCAAGCAGTCCTTTGTCTGGGATGAGGTAGTTGAGCCTCTGAAGGACTTTCTGTTCCTTCAACTGTGAGTCTCTCAATTTTGGGGTAACCTAGCTTGTAAAAACAAGGACCCTAAAGACCCTGAGAAGTTGAATTAGATGTTTCATTTAAGAAGTTGAATGAAAGGTCCCAAGGTCACAGACATTCAGGCCACTTTTAAGAGGTGATCCCCTTGTCAACAGAGATCTTTAAAGTAAGCTTCCTTGTGGGGTATGCCAGTCTCCCTGTGACCATCCATCCATGTTTTAAGCTAAAGGAGAGAGATCGTATGTCAGGAATGCTATAAAAAGGAGTCTTGCAAAACAATCCAGTGACCTGTAAAATCACTTGCAACTTTAAATTCTATGATTCTAGCTCCAGTTTTTGTTTTATAGGACAGTGTTCTCTCTCCCTACCTTCCTACAGAAGTGGATCTTTGGATTTTGCATTTTGCTACATTTTCTCTTTGAAATAACAATTAGGTTTTTGCATTTTAGATAGCTTCAGTGTACTATGTGTATCATTCATTTGGAATATAACACAAATAGCTAGTTCACTAGCTAATAGCCCACAAATTAAGCAGCAGTTTGTCGAAATAACACTGCAGTTCCTCACAAAACCAAAAGCTCAAGGAAAGTTCTTGTTGCAGAGAGACCCTCATTTTCCTGCCTGTCAACCTGACTGATATTTTAATTTCTCTGCCCTGTAGAAAACTTCAGTCTCTTATCCAATAGATAAATGTGTGAGCCCCCCAGGAAATGCAGCACAATGTTTCTGTTTGCCAATGCAATAAATGCAGAAGCTAATAAATGTCTACTTCCATCAGAAGGAGGCGTGTAATGAGTAAATGATGAGAAAAAGAATTCCGGGAAACAGATGATCTATCCAATCTAAAGTGACAAACAATTTCTTAATAACTTGTCCTCTGGTTGGTCCAGAGGGCTTTCACCAGGCAAAGAGAAGTCCTGCCGAAACTCAGCCTAGCACAAGGCCATTTCCATTGGCTGCTGATAGATTTTGTATGGTTGCATTTGGGTCACACTGAGCGATAAGCTGCTGTTCAGACACAGCCTGGTTACTGCAGACTTTCTTTGCTCTGTAATTTCTGTGAGTGTGTGCTTGGAGGAGGAATCATATCAGAGCCTAATTCACATTACTTACCCTAGAGTACATCTGTCCTTTTAATAAAGACCTTTTTCAAAAGTAAAGAACCAATCTCTTTTCCTTGAGATTTGTTGAGATCACAGGGGTCTCACAAGCACTTCTTTCCTGTGAGGTGCCTATGCTGTTCTTTAAAGCGCTTTTGTGGACCTCGCTCTCTAAGTCCCCAGGGTCTGCCTTTGTGGAAGTGAACAGAATGCAGCACACTTTGTCCATCGTGGATGCCTGCGTTCATGCTCACAGGTCTTGTTTGGAGGGACTTGGACTAGGCATAAGGCACAGTGTGATCAAGGTGTAGCAGATGAGGCAGGCTTTGGAAAAAGGGGAGTTGCCAGCCATATTGAAGATGGGAGAGAGAGACCCGATGGCAGGCTGAAAGATCATTTGAAGAGATGCATTTTATTATCCCTCCTTTGTGGGATCTTTTCTAAGAACGTTTCTCAGGAAAGTCATGTGGGAAAGATTGGCAACTAAATACCAGCAGTTTTCAAGGACAGATTTTCATGAATATTTCTAGAAGACTATGATTTACTTACTGGGCCTTCCATAATTATCTTCTACTTCCCTATACCCAACCACCACCTTTTATTGTTTTTTTTTTTGTTTTAAACAAATAAGACACATTCTGGCCTGCTTTAGGACCGCATGAGTGAATACGTTTTTGCAGTTGAGGGAAACTTACAGGTAGTAGTAGCAGGGGTTAGGTCCATAATGAAGGAAACTCTTAATGAGCTGTCAGATAAAAGCTGGACACGAAGGGTTGCTGCAGGACCTTTGGTGTACTTGCTGGCATATAAAGTGCCCCTCAGAGATTCAGGAATCCTGCGAAGTGCTTTCTAAGGGACAGCCATTATACTGGAGAGCTAAGACTTTTCAATGTGCTTCTATTCACATGCATATTTCTATGCCAAATCTTTCAAAAGGCCTTTCCTTTGAAATACAGAGATAAACATGTCTTTGAAATGGATAGGTGAGCGCTTTGCCAATTTTGAAATCTTTCTTCATTTCATAGCTGAGATTTTTAACCCTTCAATTAAGACTGACTTTTCTATTCACCTGAGTGGCTTTATACATGTTACCAGCACTTGAGAGAACCATGTCACAGTTAATACTAACATCTGAGTTTGGGCTTAGAATTAATGGAAGGAAAGTAAAAATCGAAGTAGGTATTTTATCTGTATTAAATCTTATTTTGCTTATATTACGGTTCATTCTTACAGGACTGTTCAATAAATGTGTGGTCAGAGAAAATCGTGAATTTGTCAAGTACTTACAGAGTTACCTTCTATTGCTTTTGTAATATTGAAGAAACTACTACAATATTGTAAAATCTCAAGGCCTTAGCCTTCCAGCCCTGGACTGTAGCTCATGAGATGGGTCGATTTGGTTATAGCACTTACTACCTGTGGGACATCAAGCAAATGTGTAACCTAGTTAAGCAAACCATTCCTGGTAGGTTAAATGAAGACAGTAGCCTCAAACTTTACTTCTTTTCTTGGTTTTTATCATAAAATTAATTGAGATAAATGATTGCTTCCTAGCTATATTTGCTGTTGGGGTGTCCAAGTCTCCATCAAGCTCCCTACACTTTGAATTCTTGCTTTGATGGAATTGTATTCACTTATAAGGGTGGAATCCCAAGAGCCTCTGCTCTTTCCAGGGGCTTTTTCATATGAATATCACATCCCTGTCGATAGTAAGCACTGGAATCACATAACTACCTTTTTGTTTGTTTGTTTGTTTTTTTAATATTCCCCTCAACTCCTAGTAACTTGCTCTTAGGAGCAAGTAAATGTCTTTGCAAGATGTTTCCATAAATTGTACCAATTTATACTCTCATTAGCAAATTATGAGGGGAGTCCATTTCCTCATATACTCATCAACATTTGATACATCTATATGAACAAAACAAAATGCAAAGAAAACAGCCAATTAGATTAAGGATAAAATGAAATGGTTTTACCAATCTTTGAAAAAATTTTCTATCACCTAGTAAATGCTACTTTCAGGGACATGCACTAGCTAGATACCTCTATTCTAAACCCCCTTTTCAATCAGGATATTTTAAAGAATGGCATTTTCTCTTAGCTGAACATTTTACTAAGAAAATAAGAAAATTGTTTTTACAATGTTGCCTTTGGCTACATTTTACGTAGTTTTTTTCCTAGACCTCTGACAGTGTACAATGCCAGGGAGAAAAGTAGATCCACAAATGGGAAGCTGTCATGGATGGTAATGTCCCTTACTTCACTATGCCAAGAATCTATTGCATGTAGGTGTCAAATGCTTGCCTCGGAAGGGCAAGCACCCTAGCTCTTAATGAGTAAGTCTCAAAGGTGAAACAAATAGCTTTCTCAGTATACTGATGAAATCATGTTATGAGGCTGAAGGATGCTTTGCCATGTCTGCATCTCGGAGCACCTCTCCGGCAGGCTTCTAGCTCGTAACTCTGCTGAGGTCAGTCAGGATTTTTTCATCACCTTACTTGGAGAGATGAGCACAGCCTGGCATTCTGAGCTTGTGCGCCGCTCTCCCTTTATGTGTGAGGTGTTTATTTCCTGGAGTGGTGGAAAGGCATTACCTCTGAACAAATAAATTTGATTCAATTTGAGGTTGCTGCTCAGCTGGTGCTGAGGAGCAAAGAAACCAACCATATCGTGTCTGTAACAGCAAGTTCAAAGGTTTGCTCAAGTTTCAGAAAAGTTTTTCTTAAGTAGATTTTCTGGATCAGAAAGAGTGACTGGTGTTGGCCTAATAATTTTAAAATTCAGGTTCTGTGCAAAAGCAGTAAGAAGGCAAACTTTGTCTTGAATTGCTCTTCTGGCAAGACCCCTTTCCTTCCTGACCCTTCTTCTGCCTCTTGGGATTCATTTTTTTACTCTACACACTTACCTTTTGCACTGGGAAGCATTAGCCATTCTCCCACCTGTTTGGTTAGGGTTATATTAGGAAGTTACCTGATGCTAAGTCAAAGGTAATAAGTGGATTAGTTTAGAGTATCTCAACCTGGATTCCAGGGAAATAATCTCAGAAGATCTTCTAATCTCTGTGAGAATATTTAAAATTGGTGTTTTCTGCTCTATGATTTACACGATTAGTTCTTTGATTAATATAGTCATATTTTCAGTCAATAGGAGGATGGACCTCACAAGTTTGAGGAACTCTAGGTTGGGTGACAAAGCTTATTACTTCCTGTGGCATTTTCATTGTAATGTGGAGCTCTTGGAGGCTAAAAGGACTATAAAACTGGAAGCAGTTATCTCCGTGTAGTATAATAGGTCAGTTGTTTGTATTTCTTTCCCCACTGGCCTTTAACGATGTGTTCACCTCCGATCTCTAGGGCCCACCCCTGAACCTGGCCCATTTCAGCTCTTCAGCAATAAGCCCTTTTGAGTGAACGCATTTGAGCTTGGTCTGTCCAAGGGCTGGAGAAGTACTGAGTAAGCCAGTAGCATCAAGGGGAACATCTGTTGCAGTCCTTCAGGTTATTAGTATAAAATTGTGAATAAATGAAGAAGAACTAAACAGAGTTGATGATAAAGAAGCTAACATTTGCCTGCTTCTCTACAGTAAGGGTTATTGCTTACAGCTTTCTTTTTAGCCCACAGCTCTCAAGAGGACACTGTGCATATGTGCATTACAGGGCATGTGCTGAGCAAGTACGTGCAAATTTGTTGATTTGTTGAGTTCCTTTCACAGGAGACAGTATGAGACATGCTAGCATGCTAGGGTAAAATGGAGTACAAGCCTGAGAGGTGCTGGCAGTACAAATGGGGTGTTTTCTGTATGAAGCCATCCGGTGGCATGCTGCTAAATGAGCATGTCTCATCACCTCATTGAGCACTCACAAGTAAGACTTAACGACCTTGAGAATGACTGGGTCACACTACGCAGCCCTCAAGAGAACACAAGATTCCTGTGCTGATAACACGCAGTAATTTAAGAGTTTCTGTGTAGGTTTTGCAGGACATCGCGGTAAATTCTCATGCTATCTCTTCTGATAACTGTGTGATTGCTTTATCTCACCATTACAGAAGAAACAGTGAGACACACAACTGTGTGAAGAGCAGAAAGGTCTCAGATGCGTAGTACATGGACATCTAAAAGGTGATTGTAGGAGGGTAGAAACTTTTATTTCAGGTAGAAGAGCTACAAATAATAGATTTAAGGCCTTTTATTAACATTATTATAGAAAAGAATAATAGTGAGAGAAATTACTAACTTATACTTAGGGTAAATTGGAAATCTCAGTGTAAGCATGTGTTAATGGGAGCGTGGGCAGGAAAGGGCTAAAGAGTCTCTTTCCTGTCAATAAGCTCCTTTCTTGCCTAATACAAATTTAAGTGTCTGATGCTTGTTGGAAATATTAGTTTTCTTAGAAAAATAATAGAAGCCCCTGGCAAAAACTTAAGTTGTTGCAGAGGACTATTAAGTAGGAAGGAAACGTATCTACTCCTCACATACTCTTTCCAGAGCTAACAACAATATTCCTTGCAGAATATTTCAGTGTGTATGTGTACATGTGGGTATACATGATCATTTTGTAAAATATACTATTCAAATTATTTTACAACTTTCCCTGTTTCATACTACCTGGACCTCTTTCCATCCATGTCAATACAGGTATGTCTCCCATATTTCTAAAGGGGTTAGACTAGAGTGTTACAAATGGAGGGAATTCTGATATGAAGCTTGAGTTGTCTGACAGATAAAGCTTAAAAATAAAAATAAAAATACAGCTAAGTTAAGAACTGAATATAAAGGGTAATTAGGTACTTCAGAGAAATATAGGGCTTTATAAAGACACCTTAGAAAAACCACTTCCTTGAAATAAAAAATTCCATGTAGTGATAGTGATCTAATGGCACTGTAATTCTTTATTAATTATACATTTATCTGTGTGATTTTTAAATTTATGTTAGTCTTCTTCAGTATGCCTTAGGTTCTGTAAAGGTGGGGCCAAACCTCTGTTTGCTCACCACTACATTCCAGGTTCCCGGTCTAGTGTTTGGCACACACTGTCAGTATTTGTAGAATGAAGAAATGAGCAAATAAGGAAATTTAGAATGCCAAATGAGTGTTTGGTACCATTGTTTTAATTGCCTGGAAGAAGAAACTGAGGCATGAGATAATCTAATATATAGCTAATGTAACTTGGGTAGTGGCAAGGTTGTCAATGAATTGAGGATCCCTATAGTAATTAGAAAACTAAATCAAGAAAAAAAACTTCAAATCTAATTAGTGAAGTTTCTAAAGTGCCTGGAATAAAACTAGAAGTGCCAAAAGCAGCTCTGAATAGCTCCGTTTCTTTATCTGAGAAATAGTAAAAATGGAATGAAAGGGTAATTACAAAAGCAGTTTATTAATTTTGCCAAGGTGCCCAGGAGACAATGGAGTTTTCGTGAAATGTGGTTTTTTAGAGATGGTAAGATTCGATGCTAGAGTTAAGCATGGCTTTAAAATTTTTTAATTCTTCCTATTGTTTTTCAGGAAAGGAGATAGGCAGAAGGGAACAGATTTCTGATAAGTGGGAGCAAAGTATTTGCTGCAAAGGAAAAAGATACTCCTAGTGTGTCCTTGCATTTGACTTAATTAAAGTCATTCAAAAAGTGTATAAAAAGCAAAATATCAGGGCTTCAGGAAGGTCTATTCCTAATTAATTTGACTCTCTATCATAAAAGTGGAATGGCTTAAATTATAAGTTTATTTTTTGCTTATTTACTAGAAGTGTAGAGGTGGGCAGCCCAAGGCTGGCATGATGACTTCAGTGTCATCAGAGCGACAGGCACCTGTTGCTTCACTCCAGTATCCTGGCTCGGGGTTTCCCTCTTTAAGGTCAGCTCATGTTCCAGGATGGCTGCTGCAGCTCTGGCCATCACATCTCTCTTCAAGACTGGAAAAAAGAGAAGAGGCAAAAGGGCTGAAAACATTCTCTGCCAGCTGAGGTCAGCTCTCTTTAAGTAGCCTACCTGGAAGTCCCACACAACAATTCTGTGTGCAGCTCAGCCTGAAAGGAAACTGGAAAATTTTGTTTAGTTGATCATCTATCTAGCTTAAAACTGGGGTTATCTAAGGAGAAAGGAGAGGCATTAGGATAAACTAGTGACAGTCTTAATTTGCTTTTATTATAGAAGTTAGAATTTCTGATTTGTTAGAAACTGCTAAATTAATAATTTATTATTGATCACTAGTGATAAGGTTTTGACAAAAATAGGGCTAAGAATACTAAGATGAATGTATAAATACGTGTTATTAGCAGAAATGTAGGAATGCCCAGGATAAACACCTAGCCTTTTCAATTTATTGCTTACTCAAAACAAACAAACAGCATTACTCAATGTTAGAAAAACAGAGGTGCAGCTTGAATCCATCTACTTGACCATCATTCTTCAGGTTCATGTGTAGTTGTGTAGGGAAATTAATGGAGATCCAGGCTCTGATGTATTCTGTAGGGCAGATGTTGGTGGGAGTGGTGTCCTGATGGAAAACCTCTGCCTTCCACCAGGAGGAGCCAAGCTCTATGCCATGTGCTGAGCTTACAGTATCCCATTGCCACAATCACCCTGAAAGATAAGGCCCTCATTTCAGATGTTAAAAGTGAGACTCAGTTTAAATATCCAAATTATACCTTGGTGTACTTTTAGAAACAGATATCAAATCTGATATACATGAACCAGTGTTGGCAATTTGCAAGCGTATTAAGTAGACAGCATAGACATTCTCCTGAGCATGGGCTCTAGGGGGAGGAAAAGAGATAAAAGGGGAGAGTAGAGAGACAATGGAATCAAGGTCATGGCTTTAAGAAATAGCAAGAATGAAGGATTCTTTGAGTTGCCAACTATTCTATTCAAGGGCCACTTTTGCCACTGAGAATTATCAATTCCTTCCACTGTTCTGCCCTCCTGTAATAGACTCAGGGTACTATGGACCCAGGGAAGGCAAAGTTCAAATTAGCCATGGGGCTTTCTGATAGAGGGTCTGCAAGGAGAAATACTGAGACCACTAGATAAACTAAATTTAGACCATTAGTGATATTTTTAAAATTCTATAGTTCCTAAAATTGTTGTGGTAAGAATTTAATTATATTGCAGAGTTCATCTCTTGATTTTGTCTGATGCTGTAAAAGGACAGAGTGGTTGAGGAAGCATGAACTCTTTTTTGGCCACTGATGCCGTTCAATAAATGATGGTTTCAGGGATTCTGTGCCTGGAATTGTATCCATGCTACATTTGCAGCATTAAGTTGGGTCCCCAAATGCTTAGCTCATGCTTAGCTGTCATCTTGGGGGAAATGTACATACTTGGATCTTGCTGATTACATATTGGAATGTAGTTCCTGGGTGAGTTTATAACAAAAAGTGTAAATAAGTCTGGTTCAAATCCAGCTACTTAATGATAGGGTTGCTTATATTGATGTAAGTAAGAAGGCTTTTAGTGGTGTTTGTACATACTCAGCCTTTGTTTAAAATAGCCTGAGAGAGGACCAAAATTTGTGTTAGGGTGGGTTGTAGGAGAGAAGGAGACCTGCAGTTGTTAGTGGTAATTATAGATCAGCTTGGGAACAGGAGAGCCACATCTTCAGCTCCTCTGCTTCCATTCAAGGTCAGACTTACTCCTTCTGCCATTCATGTTTGCTGAACATCAGCTGACTGGCTACCACCTTTCAATGGAGAGTGAGTGAGGAGTGCTATTCTCCTGTAAGAAGTAGTGTCAGGCAACCAGAATTTAAATTGTACTTTGGTGTGCTGTGTATGTAGTTGTGCCCAAATCTCCATGTGAAGCACTTTGTAAAAGAGCTGACAAGAGCTAGTTAACAAATTTTTCTCATAACCTTTTTGATTTGTTCTTTTCTTACGTGCTACAAATATGGTTATATTAGTTAGACGAGAAATAAGATTCAGAACTTGAGGAAATATTGCAAGAATACTATGTATGCATGTTTCCCTTTGTGATCTAATTTAGAACTTGAAAACAGATACTTTTCAAATCTGGCAATAATGTGTGTCTGTGCATGTGCATTTTAAAATACACTTTTAGAGGGAAGCTTTCTGAAAATGGAAAATGGCAAAGTATCACACATTCAAAAATTTGGGCCACAGCCAGCCCGAACACACTTGGGAATGATGCCCACTCTTGTTGGTTCCCATTTCCTTCCTGCGCTGTCTAAAAACTTTGTTCTTGGGTATCAGAATGCCAGATGGGTAAATTCTGCCCCCCCTACCCATGCCCCAAATTAGAAGTTTAAGGGAGACTGGAAAAAAATATTAGAATACTTATATCTAAAGTCAACCACACTGTTTTGAGCGTGAGTTTGTGTTGTCACTTCAGCTATCTGTGGCAGGTATGATAAACTGGCTCCAGAAACACCAATTCCAAACCGCTTTGGTCTCTTTCTTTCCTCCAGAGTGAGAAAACAAAAATATTCAATTTCCTAGCATCTTTTACTGCCAGGATTGTGCATGATAGGTAAGTCTGGCCAAAGAGATGTAACTGGAAATCTCTCAAGAGGGCTTCTCTCCCCTGCCTTACCCTCCTCCTCTTCCTTTGTTAGGATGTGGGCAGGCATGGCAACTTCTGTAGCTATCTTGCGACCATGAGGTCAAAAGCCCAATGCAAGGGGTGGCTGAGAAGGAGTACAGAAAAGGGCCTCATATTTGAATGATATCCTCAGCACCCACATCAGCCCAGGGTTTCCAACATCCAGACTTCTTACTTCATGAGAAAAATAAACTTCCCTGTTTCAGCTTTGTTTTGCAGCTTAAGCTGTTACTATACTATTAATGCAATTGGACACAATCTTAAGCCATATCCATTTCCTTTATGTGGCATAGCAGATTGAAGCATTTGTCAATTTGTAGGAGACAGATGTAGTGAATGCAGTGTTCCACTCCCTCTCCTTTATAATGCTATTTCATTTACTTTAGATTTCTCTATCCCATTCTGTTTTAAATAAAAGCAAACAATTGGAATGCAGTTTAGAATTAATGGTGTCATACTAACATTTCAGTAAGTTTTGTGTGTCATGTACCTCATGACTGTTGTAAACATAATGATGAAAGGGACGAGATACTTAATTTTAGGGATCTTACAGACTAGTTGTGGAGAGCACATGTAAATACATACTGTTGGGAAAGGTGATAGCTTTGCTAAAATCTGGTGCTATGAGAACACAGAAAAAGGGCATGAGTCAGTCAGTTCTTACTGTATAACAAAAATACCCCAAACTTAATGTCTCCATACATCCACTGTTCATTTATCTTGTGATTCTGCATGTTGTGCATTTGGGCTGCTAACACCTGGGCACTTCTGGGCTCAGTCATGCTGAGCTGGTTGAGGTTTGGCTGGTCTGGAATGGCCTCAGCCAGGATAACTGGTAGTCTCTCCTTCTCAAGCCTGGGCTTATTGACGTGGCACCTGGGCAGAGTTCCAAGAGAGAGGCTTCTGTTTGGAACTGGCCCATTGTCACTTCTGTCACCTTCTGTTGGCCAGAACAAGTCACAAACACAGCTCAGACTGACGAGGTGGGGTAACAGATTCCACTGTGCATGATGAGAGAAGCTGTGTAAGGTCATGTCCCTAAGGGACATAAATACTGAAAGGAGTAAACAACTGTGGTCAGTTTTGCAGTCTGCCACAGGGCCCTGAGGCGAGAGGAGAGGTACAGCAACATTCTCTTTTCTCAAACGAGTTCTTCTCAACTTTTTAAAATTTAAGATACTAGCATGCTCTTTTTTAAGAGCACATAATAAAAAGGGATACCATTTAGTTACCATCAGTTCTGGACTAATTTTGCAATACTGCCAATTTCTACTCTTCCCTTATCTTTTGAACATTCATTTTAAAAATAACCCATAAGAAAATGTTGCTCTGAGAAAGGAAAAGTTGCATGTATGTCCAGAAGTGTAGGATTGAAATAGTGGTTGGATTTTTTTTTTTAAACCAGTGTTTCTCCTGAAACATTTAAGGGAATTCTGGTCCTTCAAGATGCTCCATAATTAAAAGGTTCCATGAGGAAATTAGTTGGGGAATCATTGTGAACAGTATTTCTCATCTTGGAGATTTACACTGCATAGTAACAATTAAGGTCCTGGGAAGTCCTAGCACTAAAGTTCTTTTTGCTATTTAATTTAGTAATTGGATTTCATTGGTGATAAGGTAAAAAATTATTGGTTTCATTTTTATATGGGCTAGTTAGTGTCACTATATATATTTTTCCCCCTATGGCCATTAGTAGATGAAAAATAGAACAGATGAACACTGTAAGCAAAATTCAGTGGTGATATATCTTTTATGAAGATAATAAATTCTTAGTAAAATCACTTTTGAAAAAAATTACCAAACAGTATATTCTGTTTATACTGTTCAAATAATTTTTTAATAATAATAGGAAACATTCCTATAACGTTTACTGTATATAGTTCCAGGTACTATGCAAAGAGTGTTACATTAATTATCATATTTAATTGGCCAAAGAATCCTGTGACGTTGTTCCTGTTACTCCCCATTTCACAGACGTGAGGCAGCTGTTGGGGGTGGAGTGGTGTGCCCCACTGCACAAGGATAGGGCCATTATGCAGCACTCTGGCTCCGAAGTCCATACTCTTTGACCACCACATCGTCTGCTAAGAATCGCTCACCTAAGTCTAAGTACACATAGTGCTGTGGACAGCATATTCACATTTTAAATGAAATGTATTAAAAATTGTGTTCAGTGGAGCATTCAGTCTCCCCAACTCACTTCCTTGCCTGGGTTTTTAGTAACTGGTCCCTAGTGCCTTGGATCGGAAGATGTTTTAATACAGAAAGTGAAAATGCCTGTCGTTCCAAAGATGCCTTTTCAAAACCCTAACATAGGTGACAGAAACATCTCCCAGATCTAGAATTATGTTGTTAATTTTGAAGACAATTCACCTCCTAGGAACTCCTGTTTCACTTATCTTTGATGAAAAAAGATGAGCCTTTGTCATATTTTTGATAGTGCTAAAACATCTGAAAGATACTGTCATTCTATTTTGAATTTTTAAGATTTACCTTCTCAAAGAATATCTTGGTGGACATTGTGTTTTATGCTTCTATCAAATGATTTAAAAATGTACATTTTAAAGGAAGCAATTAATAAATTGGACTTTTAATATTTGATTTTAAAAGCATTTACCTGCCACAAATCCATACTACCACTGGACAAATCATGTCAAATATTTTTCCTGCTTTTGATTCAACAGGAAACTGTGCAAAATGAGTATGAATGAAGATATTTAAAATTTTTAGGTTGTAAAGGACTTCACAGGCATAGAAACAATTTGGCCAAAAGACAGTGGTTTTTCACAGGCACCTTTCTCCACCTCTTTTGTTGTTGTTGTTGTTGTTATTGTTCTTTTTAAGGTCATCTCAATGGGTTGTTTATCCCACTCCCCATATAATATGAGGACTTAGATAGTATATCAACAAAATTTGGAGGGAATAGCTATATAATCATCGCTTGTAAGACTTATTACCATGTCGAGACAACACTTAGATTTCCAAAAATTATGGTACTTTTGCTACCTATGAGCACCTGCTCAGAGTAGGAATAATGCAGCACTTAGTAACTCTTGTGTGAAGGCAGAGCTCTTGGGACAGTTTGGGGTCCAGTTTGGAAGAGGGCCCATTGCTTCCATAGTGTTCATCCCAAAACAAGTAATAACATCAATCTAATCATGAGAAAATGTTAGACAAGCCCAAATTGCAAGTCATTCTACAAAATATCTGACCAGTATTCTATAGGGGTGCCAAGGTCATAAAAGGACAAGAAAAGACGGAGGAAGTGTCACAGATTAGAGGAGGTGGAGGAGCCATGACAGCTAAATGCAATATGGAGTCTAGGACTGGATCTTGGAATGGAAAAGAACATTCGTGGAAGAACTGGAGAAATCCAAATGAAGTCTATAATTCAGTCACTCCTAGTTCCTTGGTATTGTGTTGGAATATTGCTAAGTTAGTTTTAATATGTGTACTATGATTATCTAAGATGTCAGTTGAGGGGAAGGTAGGTGGGAGATATACTGGAACCTTCTATATTTTTGCCCCTTTTCTGTAGCTAAAATTATTTCATGATACAAAATTGCAAAAAAAGATACTTCATTTAGTAATGTGTAGACATTCTGCATTTAAGAATACATATAAAATTTCAACTTGGCCAAGTCTTCCCATTTATCCCCCACACATGCTTTTATGTTCTAGCCATGCTAAATCATTTGTTGTTAATTAGCTCCTTTTAGGAGAGGAATACAATTTTTTTATGTATTGCAAAATATTGCTAACCAGTGCAACAGCTAGCTGTATATACCTCATTTTACAAACACCTCACTTTAAGAAATATAGCACAAGGGAAGCCCCTCTGTGTTCCCTTCTTTTCTGGCATTCTGTTCCTCTATTGCTCCTTCCACCATCAAACTGCTACCAGTTGGAGATAATCAATGGAATTTGCTATTTGTTGATCCTGTTTCATTATCTTGCTCTTCTCCAAGCTTGACATAAAATTGCATCCTACCACATCATACCTATAACTGGCTTATTTTGCTTCACATGTATGTCTAAATCTTTTTCACCATTATAGAGATTTTGACTATATGAATACCCAGGATTTATTCATTCTCTCCCTGGAAAGTATATTGAGAGTGTGGGGGGGCGGGGGGTAGGGGGAAGGATTTAAATGGTTGTTCATTTTTAAAAGTATTTTCTGAGACCCAAAGATCTCTCTACCCTTTCTGAAATCTCGTAACACTATCCAAAACTTTTAATTTAGCATTTGTGACCTTCCATTATAATTATTTTTCTTTTCTTGTATCAGGCAGAAGAAAGCTTCTCGAGGATCTAATTCCCTAAGATGAACATTATTGAGATAATAAGGATTTGATTTTGTTGAATGAATAAGTAAATAATTAAGTGAATTAAATGCTGTCCACATCCAGATCTTGGGGATATTTGTGTTTATTCCCTTAGTTACATGGTGTTAGCTCCTGGGAATTTTTCTTTGTTAGAAAGATTTATGCAGTGTGGGAAGTTGTCCACTTAGGAGGAAATACTCAGTATAAATAAAGCCTAAAACTTTAAATTGAAGAAAATATGTGCTAAGTTTGCAGGCAACACAGATATAGGTTTTTTTGTGTCTTAACATCCTAGAAGAAAGTTTGACAAAAATCAGTAATGATTGCCCCTGCATTTGGCATTTGCAGCAGAGGGGAGCTCACTAATTTACATGTTGACAGAACTCTTGCTTTGGTGCATCATTCTCGTTAGAAAGCTCAGTATTTACTTTTGATCATTTCGTATTTGTACTCAGAATGAAATTGCCCAAATTAGTATTTTTTCTCCAAAATTATTTTATTTGAATGTTGAGCTTACTCTGGAAAACATGTAACAGGTTTCACAGCTCTCATGCCTATTTGTTTGCTTTCTGTAACAGTGTTGGCAGAGATAAGCAGGCCTAATACCATCCATACTTTATGGGTTAGAAACACTAGAAAGTAAGCTGGGGGAGCTATAGGGCCTGCTCAAGGTCACAGAACAGAACTGGAAACCAGATCTTTCAGCTTCATCCTGGCTCTGTCCAGACATTACAGTTTCAGTGCTTAGACTAAGTGAACATATTAATCAAAACAGTATTGCTTTGCCAGCATTTTAATAGATAATTCAGTAACACAATGCCCGCTTGACAGTTTTTCATAGTAATATGGGCAATTTCTCATCAGCATTAAGGGTAGATCAGTAACTGCCTTCTTATTGTCCTCTTTGTTAGAAGGGTTCAAAGAAAAGCTTAAATCAAACATTGCAACAGAGCGTGTTGTGACTGGTATGTATTTTGAAGGAAAGGAAAATCTTCTAAGTAAAACTGATAGGAAGGTGTGTGACACAATCTAAAGTTAAAATATCTGAGAAGGCAAAATGGCTTTTTGATAGCTTGAGACCTACAGAGGAATTAAAACCTGTCAGCATATAGACTAGTACAGTTGATCACTCATGTTGCAATTTTAAAAAATGCAGCAGTACACTTAGAATATTGTCTTCATGTCAGAATGTACTTTCATGCTTGAAAATGATAAAAAATTACAATCGATCTTTACAACTGTTCTGTTCATCTTTATTGATCAGGTGCAAGAAAGATAAATCACAGCCCAAATAAGATTATAGTAAATGTTAGCATCGTAGGGGACTCTAGGTTGATAGAGAGCCATTCTTCATCTCAAATGGTGACCTGTCCATTGCTCCAGCCACCCTGACCCTGTTGGCTAATCGCATACCTATTGATTTTATCTACACCCAACAAACCTGGGTGTGACTGTCATTGGGCAACCTAGATTGTTAAATGCAGGGGGGTCACTGGTGTGAAGAGGATTTCATTTTCATTTTCTCACCAACCAACAATGATTTATTAAAACATAAACTACTCCATGCAGTGAAACCTGCATGATTAGGAAATGAAAGTATACAATAGACTGCTGAATTGCATAGTGTCCTTTTGTACTGTGATGCATTTTGCAGGATATTTCATTGAGTCTGAAGGCTCATAGGGTCATTAGGCCAGCCCCTGCAGTAAGACAGGTTTCAGAGTAGCCTGCTGAATGGATAAATTTTAATTTTGGTGCTCCAGAAAAGGCATTTCTTTGCTATTACAACTTGATTTGTATTACTTATGTGTTCATTCATGTAGTAGTGAAAACACTTTTTTTTGTATAAAAATTACCTAAATCTACCCCCCGTGTTCTTACTGCTTTGTTATAAATGTTGATGTTCTTGTGCTCATGTGGAGGCAATAGAACACATTCTACTCCATAGAGAATCCATCTTGAAGACAAAAATATTGTGCAAAAAGAAACACTTTAATCTCCTAGGTGGAACACTGGAAAAATAGGCAAAATATGTTATAAGTTTTCCAGAAGGATCAAATAATGATGAACTATAACTATGAATTTACCTTGTAATTACATCCTGTATACCAGCAAGTGTGCTTTTATTTAAATGGATAATTTTCCATGTGTTTTTATAAGTACCCATGCCACTTATGTAAGAAATCTTTCTCCTCCTGCTTGGATTTTATATAAATACAAGATTTTATGTACTTTTTGTAATGTAAATCTTGCACACATTTTGTCCTCTTGGATAGTGAAAACTCTCCTATCAATCTTTACCCACAGAGCTCAGAGTTCTACAAAGTCACCACTGAACAATATCAGAAAGCTGCAGAAGAGGTGGAAGCAAAGTTCAAGTAAGTTTTCTTAGTGTTATAATTATTTACTCCTTTTGACATACAGCTTTGTTGCTTTTTATGTTGTAGTTGTTATGTAGCCTCTGGGGTCCTTGGAAGTACACTTATATGGTTGACATGGATCCATGTTACCCGCCATAGTGGAATGCAAATGCAAAGAAAGAGCCGCTGATAAAAGCTTCTTGCAATTCAATTTTATGAACTAAGGGGAAATTGAAAGCAAAGATAATACAGTTTTCATTTGGAATAATATATAAGACGGGATGCACTTGGTTATGAAGATGCTGTTAATTTGCCACCTCTATTAAAGAAACATAGAAACCGTTCACTTTTGTATAATAAAATGATAGTCATATCCAAATTTGGGTATCCACCTTTCTTATGTTTAGGCTGTTTTCATTTCTTCACATGTACCTGGAACGCATTTAAATTACATACTTTACCTTGCCCTTGATTATGAAGGTGATGTTAAATTGCTGTCTCTATTAATCCTTGGAATGTTTAAATGAATGTTCTGTAATTGATGGATCAAAGTGTCCATGGCCCATAGCACTCTACTTTCCCTTTGTTGCCTGTTCTCATATTAGATAAGAAGACATCATTTAAATTTTTCCTGAGTTTTTAAATAGTTGTGTAACCCATGTTAATAGTACATGTGCAAATTAGTGAAGCAAAAACTGGTGTTGTGACAGATTCAGTTGCAAGATTGCATTGGGCTCTAATCTCCTTCCTTTCGAATACTTATAAGCATTTGATAAAATGATTAAACCCTAAGGTGGAACATTATTACTTTCTGCTATAGTGCAATTTGTGTGGTAATGGATATTAGTGTTATTTTAATGTTGATTTTCTTTTTTAAGAAAAGTTTTTTAAAGACAGTTTGAGGTACATTTAAATAGACAGAAACCTCCAGTCTTTGTTAGTAAATTAACCCTTCAGGAACAGTAGAAAGAGACTTTCTAAGAAGGGGCCACAAATCTCGCTGTTAAAGTTTAATGTGCTATCTTAAGAATTTAGATAAAGAATTGGATGTAGACTTGATTTTAAAAGATATTCTACATACGTCTTCTTTAAGTTATGTTTTTATCTTTCTCCCTAATAATCAAGCAATAATTTTTTAAACCTTCTTTACTCTATACTAGGAGAATCTTTTGCTTGGTACCCTTGGTTATTTCTTCATTGTAAGATAATAGCTATACAAATAACTAGAATTCAGGATAAACCAAAGGAATGATCTATGAAATCATCATAAAGATGATATTTTAGTTGAGCTTGAAAGGTATTCAGAAGGAAAATCATGCTTTATAGTTGGACGACAAATTAGTAAAGATCATGGGTTTGACTCAGACTAGTGCAAGATAAAGTTGCAAAGATCAGTAGGGTCATTCATTAGCTGCTGGGCTAAGAAGCTGGTCTTCATGGAGCAAGAAGTCTTTGGAAGCACTTGACCAGCTGAGCACCCTCCTATCTATGCTCCTTTAGGAATATTAATTTGACAGTGGATGTGAAGTTCCACTGGAAGCATGAGAAACAAGAACCGGAAGTACCAGATAAAAGGTCTCTGTGAGTGAAACAGAAAAGAAAGTGATGGATGCAAAAAAGCCTTTGAGAGATTAGACATGAATTAGTGATTGATTGATACATCAGTTTGCTGTGGCTGCCATAACAAACTGCCACAGACTGAGTGGCCTGAACAACAGAAATTAATTTTCTTATGCTAATGGACACTGGATGTTCAAGATCAAGTTGTCAGCAGGGTTGGTCCCTTCTGAGGCCTTCCTCCTCGGCTTAAGGGTGGCTGTCTTCTCCCCGTGTCTCCATGTGGTCTTCCCTCTCTGCATCTGTGTCCTAATCTCCTTTTCTTATAAACCACACTGGATTGGGACTCATCCTAATGACTTCATTTTAACTTAATTACCTCTTTAAAAACGCTTGCTCCAAATAGACTTTCTGAGGTACTGGGAATTAGGACTTCAACATATGAATTCGGGGGTGGGGGGGACACAATTCAGCCCATAACACTTGGATAGAGGGGGCCAGAGAGAACCAGAAATGTGAATTTAGCAGATTGGAAAATTGGTGGAAGCTGGATTTATACACACACACATATATATATATATACAGAGAGAGAGAGAGAGAGAGAGAAGTTGGGTTTTAGATGAGAAGAAGAATCTTTCTTCTGAAGCCCTGCCCAGCTGTGTGTCATTCAGACTGGGCTAGCCTGCTGGAGAATGCAGAACTACACAGAGCACACAAATAAATGTGATGATGACTTACCTTCTGCAAGACAACATGACCTGTAGGTTAGACTTAGTTTTAAGCAGAGCCTTAGCAACATCATTTTCTGTTATCTTTATATCATTCTTCATTAGATCCTACTCTCAGCTATCGTAGTAAAGAATTTGGCCTTTCCCAAAGAGAGGTCTGGGCTTTGTACCCAGCTCCCTTGGAATGTCCTGAGTGATAGAAGTGTTTTTATTAGTCACGCTGGGCCCCTTGGGGTGTTTGGCATGAAACCAACCTCTGTGGAAGGGGTGCTGGAGACTGGATTGAACCATGTGTCCATCAAGCAAGCAGGCCTGTGTAATGAGGTCCCAGGGAAACTCTGGGCACTGTAGCTTGTTTGAGTTTCTCTGGTTGACAGTCCTTTTCATATTCTCACACATTGATACCAGGAGAGTGGCACAACCTGAGGGGAGTGGAAAATGCGTTTGGATCCCTCCCACGTTCTGTCCTGTGTATCTCTTCCTTTGGTGTATTCTTTGTTTCATTTTCCATAATAAGCCATAACTGAGTTTAGTAACTCTCTGTGAGTTCTGTGAGTCCTTTTGGCAAATTACCAAAGCTTAAGGTGGTTTTGGAAACCCCTTGAACTTGCAGAGGATGTCGTATGTGAGGGCAGTCTGGGGACTCTGCCCGCAGACTTTACAAGTGTGGCTAACTCCAGCGCAAATAAATGCCCAGGTTTTACATGCTGTGCAGGAATTCGAAGAGCTGGTTTCTCAAAGAGCTGCTTTCATTGTATCATTTTTCCAGCTGCTGCCTGTTAGACTGAACTTCCTAGGATGCTGTACTTCAGTTTTCAGTGAATTCATTAGCTTTACTTAAAGGAAATGGCAGTGCTTTTGCCATAAGAGATGCTTACCATTTCACAAAACACAGAGTTCCCTCAGCGGACCTTTTTCCCTACGGATTTGGTCATCTCAGGTAATCATGACAGCTTCATTCTTTTGCAAGGCAGAGTACTATATTCTTTCCATTGTGCCACAGAGCTGATCTCAGCAGTCCCTCTTTGCCAACAAACTCTGAAGGACTTTGAGGAGGATTTAATTAATTTTATCTGATACAAGGATTCATTTGGGTATGTCTTGGTTACAGGAGATGGAAGCTTTTAAAACTGCAAATTGAAGGCAGTGTTATATACCGGATTGTGGTGGGGGGGGCGGGGTCAACACAAAATCACTTTAAAGAGAAAGAAAGCTAAGAGCATTTGAGGCCGCATATGATGAGCTCCAGTCACAGTGGTGTATTCTGCTAGCATAGCGAATGGGATAATTTTAGGGATGCTTAAATATTAACTCACTCCCAAGTCCCTCAGTTCATAGTTTTGGCGGTAAACCATTAAAACACTTTAGATTTAATGGAATTTTTAAAATCATATTTTATCAATATGTCATTCATTCATAGAGCTCCTCTATGCCCTTGACCGAGTTCTGAATGTACAGCCATGAAGGAGACAGGTAGGTCCTCCCAACATGGAGCTTAGAGTTTGTCAGGGGAGAGTGAGAGAAAGACAGAATTTTAAAATAAAGAGCTTTTGAAGAATCCAAAGTTAGTCCTATGGGGATGGGATAATTGCATCCCTAGTAAATATCAAGTTATTAAAAACATCTACCATTTTTTTCAGTGGGAATTAAACACTTTAGAGATAATTTTTGCTGTTTCTTTTCCTACAAAAACTCTTTCCCAACAATAACTTAAAAATTTTAGCTATAAAACCCAAAGTACTAAGCAAATCCAGCATTTTTTTAAATATCTGGCTTTTAATCAGAAGATAACCTAAAACAGTCATTATCAGAACTTCATATCAGGTTTATCACCCTTTGTGATTATCTTAAATAGAACAACTTAATGGTGTAGTTCTTGCCATATGGTCCTAGTACCATGTTACAGCTCAGCATATTGAAAATTATGTTTTGTATTAATCCTTATTTTCTACCTTATAAGTAACTAGTTAAAATATTATATTAAATAATGTTACACTGATTGTGTTTAACAGTTCTAGCACAAGGTAAAAGCTCAATGCATACTGGATTTTATTATTTTGATTTATATGTTATATATAGTTATAGTATTATTATTTTATTATGTCCAACTCAAGTTATGAAATTATATGCCACAGGAAAAGCTTCTGTATTTGTTTCCAAGCAAAATCTAGAAACTATTACCCCACAACCCTCCCACTAAAAAATAAAGGAAATGACACATTAGAAAGAGTTCTTATCCTTAGGGAGCTCACCGTCCAGCCAGAGGAGAGCATATGAAGCCCTCCTGACAGGACAGCACAGTTAAGGATGTGTTAGAGCTGAATGGACAGATGCCACAAGGGCCCTATTCTTGGTCAGCATCAGAATCAGATCTCTCTAGGTGGATTAGAGCTAGTGTGTGAATGACACCTGCAGAGAGGAAATGTTGTTACCAGAGTGTTCGGTACATAAGGTTTTTTTTAAATATAAAAACAAATATCAAGTAAGTGTAAGGCAAATGTCATAGAAATATAGAATATTTTAAAGGCAACATAAATCTTGTTAAGAAAATGTAATATCAAACAAATGAAAACCATTTAAAAGATGATTGGTGTTTCATTCCCATGCTGTCTTTTAGATCATGAAGTGGCCAGATACTACCTTCCTTAAAGGAAAAATATATATATGTGGGAAGTGACATAGATCTTTTGAAAATATTTTTAGAATGCCTTCATTAGAGGTGTAACTTTTTCACTTGGTTTTAGTTTCTCTGAAAGATGAAGTGCCTGTACAGGAGTATGATTCTATGAAATCATATATGAATACCAGTAATACTCCTTTGTGTGCCAGAGTTTCGAAGGGGTTTTCACTTTTATCTTTGAATGAAGCTGTTGAAATCTGACTTATAAAATTTAGTGTCTTGGAAGAAGCCTGAGTTATCCTTATGACAAATTAAAAGATTAGTTACCCTGTGGAAGAAGTTTAGGTGATTTTAGAGTATTTGGGGAATGCTATGCAAAACTCTTACAGATAAAATGGATTTTATAAGTATTACTATATATTCAAAGTTTTCTTCAGTGTAAAGTCCTTGAACTTTAAAATGTCCTTAGTTTTATTAGGGTTTCACTTTGACTGGTATAGTAGAACAGTTTTCCCTTCTTCCCTTCTAGGTTCTTTAGCTGGTCTAATAGTTAAATCAATAGAAGACAGATGAATAGGAGAAAAACAAAAGTTAGTAACATGTACACATGGAAGAGAGCCAGAAAAACTGAGTAACTCTCTGAAATGGCCAAAGCCCTCACCTTAAAAACCATTTCCAGCTAAAGACAAAAGATGCGGGGTAGGGGGCCAGGTATGTGAGGTGACCTGGAAACCTGCACGTGAACAAGGGTAAGATTATTACACAGAGTGAAGTCCATGCCTTCTCCATGATCGGCTTCTAGAGATTTAGAGTCAAGCCCCTCCTGGTACAGCAAGGGAGACAGTCCTACAAATAAAGATTTGCCTTGTGCATGTAAATGTCTCTCACAAAAGGATAGCTCCTACTTGGTTTTCAGAGCTTCTCCTGTGTTTGCAATTTCTTTAAAATAATCCTTATGCTAAGGAGGCATACTTGGGGGTGGCACGTTGTGCTCCTCTGTGCTGGCAATGCTGTTTAGTTTCTGCTGAGATGTGTGATTTTAATAGCTATACTATGAATGAATTAGTGGAGCTGAGGATGACACGCCAGTGTTATCAGCAGGTGAGTTTCCCATGTTCCCTACAATTAAACATATGGATCATTGACAGTTTTAAGCAACAGTGTTTAAAGATCCTGCCTAATTGGCTGTAAAGTAATTAAATAAGGTTTTGACTGGCAAATTTATAATTCTGTTAGATGCACAGGCCAATGTGCCTGAATGTCATTGTGACTTCAATTTGGAAATATTAGATTAATAGAACTAATTGTACTGCAGGTACAAAGTTTACTTTGATTAATAGTCTTAAAACTCTCCTAGAAGTTTAGTCAAATAAATTTACATTATGTACCAATCTGCTTAAACTTTTGATGAAAACTTATTTCAAAAGTTTGAGCTCTTCAGTTTTTCTGTGCTTCTCTTTTCAGTTCCTTCAAACTTAAGCACCTGCAGTTTTTTAGTGACTCCAGCTGCCTTATTGAATAACTTGCCTTATCAAAATGATTAAAATTATATACTATTATATGTGTATTTGTATCTGCAGCTGACAGGTACCCTGCACATCGTCTCTAACACTTATTGATGTCTGCTTATAACGTACTTTAGTACTGTGTGAATGGCTCTGATATTCCACATGTACATGATAAATGTTTTATCTCTGATTCTCATTGATCAATTTCAAAATGATCAAATGATTTATCTCAGTAAGACACTAATTCACATTGATCAAATTCTAAATGACCAAGTTGACTTGGTTTCTGCTGAACACAAATTGTATTAAAGCAACATTACTTGAACATGCTGTCTTTTCTAATGTAGGAGTTATGTTACCAGCAGTTACATTATAACTAGAGTTATTGTATTATAAAGATGTCTCCTTCATAATGAAAAGTTTACACAAGAAGAAAAGAATGCTATATTACAGGAAGAACAGGGCTTTGGGCAAGGATTTGGGCTTTTTTACTAACTAATTAAATTCTGCATTTATATTGGGCCTTTCTTCCCCCTTTTTTAATTTGAAAGGTTGTGAGGAGGAAATCCAGCAGCTGCTGTGGTGACATTTTATTCCCTGTTGTCCTTGGAGCTAAGTAACATCTTGATTATTCAGTAAGAGACTTAGTAATTGAGGAGGCAAAATCCTAGATAAAGTAAATATATCTGTACCTTTTGTGCAAAAGCCTCGTTACAATTGCCTATTTAAAAGTTTATGGTTACTTGTTTTTGTTTTTTGAATATCAGCTCACCTAAGTCAACTTCCACAGTATTTCATATACCCTCAAGAGTGTGTCCATGTCTTGCTGGAGGAGGATTTGAATTCTAAAATTGAAAAGCAGTGTTTATGAGCTTAAGAGTAAACTTTGTATGTGAAGCTAATGGCAAATAAATTTGGCTGAAACATAGTCTTAGTTATTTAGAACACCCAATTCCTTAGACAGGTTATTTATTACACCCTTGACTTGTCTCTTCAGTCTGTAAAATGTAGATCATAATTGCCTCTCTCATTAGGGCATTCAAGATGAGAAAGTTAAAAAAGAGGAAGAAGTGTCATTGATCCTCATCTAAAAATGGCCTAAGTAGTTGTTTTACCCCATTCTAAGACACTGGTTGCTCTAGATGGCGTGGGAGTCCCTTCTTTACCTCATCATGGGACATGTAGAGAGGGGTCTGCCACCTCTCAAGCTATGAATCTCTCTCCCCCAAACCCCCATAGCCCACCCACTTGCAGCAATTATTAGTTCCAAGTAAAGTGAGACCTGCTTTGGATCACATCAGTATTTGACAATATTGCTTAGGATGGGCATTTGCAATTGGTTAGATTTGCAAAGAGACCTTCAGGCATTAGTGCTTTTAATTTTCTTTAGGGTTTGAGCTCTTCTATTCAGGTCTGCCTAGGTATTTCTTTAGTTTCTTTTTATTTCTTGGGTTGGATCTCTATACGTGTCTATACTATTCTCTTAGGTAGCAGAAGTAGATGACAAGAGACATAATACCACTTGAGAGTTAGGTTTCTGCCTAACTCTACTTCCTAACTGTTCCTCACAGCATTCAGCTCAATCTGGAGATGTCCACAGAAAGGGACAGGGCAGGACGGCAAAGTTGATTGGGATACAGGGCTCAAAAAGGGCAGGAGCAGGGGTCTGTTTTACAAAAAGAAATGAAAACTGCAGACATCCGTGAACATCTGCAGTGGGTCACAACGTCAAGACAGCCACTGCAGGAGCTTCCTCATCACTTGAAACAATATAACAATATATAAAGGAACCTCAAGTGGTGACGCAAGCTGACCAAAAGTACAGTCAGATTAGCCACATCCTATCATTTGACAGAATTCTCTTCTGTTGGGGTTTGTTTGGGTTGCTCTGGACATCTTCTGAACTGTAATATATTATTACTTTAATATAATCCATTTATTTTTTATATGTAAATTATCACGGCCAGTCTTGTTGCAGCCCTTAGGTTTGTGGCCATAGCTCCTGAAATCATGATTTGTTCCGTGTGAGACAACAAATCATTCTGGTTTTGCCTACAGAAACATTAGCATTGAACTTTCTTCCTCAATCAATGCAATCCGTTAAGAATCCAGCACACCCTACATGGTTATATGAAATATTAATTACACTGTTAGATAAATGAAGATTCTGCCAAAACAACAGCTTGTTTCTTTCCTTGTATCATAATATTTTAAGAGAACATTTTAAGTTCTAGGGTGCACAGTATTTTGGAATTTGTTCATTGATCTTTGCTTATTTGAGTAATTAACTACATGACTTCGAGTGCCTGAAAGATTTTGCTAACTGGAACTGCTAAGTTTTTTCCTCGTGCTGATTCTGAATAGTGCCTATTTACTTTTTAAAGGGTCCAGGTGGAAATAATTTCTTTGATTTTCCTTTGATGTGTTCAAAGATAAGAAAAAGTTATTTTGCTTTCTGAGTGCCACTCAGCCGCAGGTAGAAAGCAGGAGAGCTTGTAGGAGGGCCAGTTAGACTTGATTATTGTCTGACTGACCTGCCATGTTTTAGAACATCCAGGAAGACTTCTAGGATATAGATTTTTAATTCTACTCTTGTGTCAAAATGACAAAGTTAACCATCTTAAGTTCTGAGCATAACTAGAAACTGTATCAAAGATGTTACCTACACTTCAGAATGATTGCTCTCAGGATAGTCTCTGGGAAGTTGTATATGGTCAGCCATATTGTGATATCTAATTATGTTTTGTCACTCCACAGTTTGTTAGCCTATTCCAAATGCTGTCAACCATCCCTACTTTCAGGCAGGCAATTAACTTACAGATGTCTGTTGGATGCCCTTTCACTTATGCCTGATGTAAAACCATAGTACTAAAATTGCAGCCAGAACTTTCAGGATAATACTTACACATGTATTCCCACTGTTCATTTGAATGTGTAATTACCATATCCTTTCTCATGGTTTCCGTCTACCAAAGATTCCTATTTCTGGCTCTTTCTATTTTTCTTAAGATAAAAGCAAATAAAATACAAAAATTGATAAATTGGACTATATCACAATTAAAAAGTTTGGCTCATCGTAATACCACATTAAGAAAATTTTTTGAATGGGCAAAAGACGTGAACAGACATTTCAAAGGAAGGCATAAGAATGGTCAATGTGCTAATAACATCATTAGTTATCAGGGAAATGCAAATTAAAAATTTCAGAATGGTGAAAATCCAAAAAATTGACAATACTAATTGTCTGAAAGGATGTGGAGAAACCAGAATTCTTGAGCTTTGCCGGTGGAGGTGTAAAATGGCAAAGTCACTTTGGAAAAAATTCAGCAGTTTTTTATAAATTTAAATGTTTGCTCTTCAACCCAACAATTCCAATCCTACATATTTACCCAAGAGAAAAGAAAATACACATCCACAAAAAGATTTGTGCATGTACTTATCAGGTGTATTCATACTAGTCAAAAACTAGTAACAATCCAAATGGCCATCAGTTAGAGAATGGATAAACAAATTGTGGCATATTGATACAGTAGAATAGTACTCAGCAGTTTTTGTCTTAAATCCACCTATTGATCCAGGTAAAAGCATGGATGAATCTCAGAAGCATTATGTTAAGTAAAAAGACGTCAGACACAAAGCAGTACTGATTGTGTGATTCCATTGCTATGAAGTTCAAAAATAGGAAAAATTAGTCTATACTGATAGAAATCAGAAAGTGGTTGATGGGGATAGAGGGAACGTTTGAATAGAAAGGGATACAAGTGAACTCTCTGAGACATTGGGGATATTTTTCTGGGTGATTTTTTACAACAATATGAACAAAAGATCTTTGCATTTTTAAAATGTTCATTATACATAAAACATCCTAAACTCATTGTTCTTAATGTTTTTTTTTGCTATCATTAATACACACTTACATGAACAACATTGTGGTTACTAGATTCCCCCCATTATCAAGTCCCCACCACATAACCCATTACAGTCACTGACTGTCAGCATAGTAAGATGCTATAGAGTCACTACTTGGCTTCTCTGTGCTATACTGCCTTCCCTGTGCCCCCCCTCCTACATTCTGTGTGCTAATCATAATGCCCCCTTTTCCCTTTATCCATCCCTTCCCACCCATCCTCCCCAGTCCCTTTCCCTTTGGTAACAGTTAGTCCATTCTTGGGTTCTGTGAGTCTGCTGCTGTTTTGTTCCTTCAGTTTTTTCTTTGTTCTTATGCTCCACAGATGAGTGAAATCATTTGATACTTGTCTTTCTCTGCCTGGCTTATTTCACTGAGCATAATACCCTCTAGCTCCATCCATGTTGTTGCAAATGGTAATATTTGTTTTCTTCTTATGGCTGAATAATATTCCATTGTGTATATATACCACATCTTCTTTATACATTCATCTACTGATGGACACTTAGGTTGCTTCCATTTCTTGGAATAGTGCTGCCATAAACATAGGGGTGCATGTGTCTCTTTCAAACTGGGTTGCTGCATTCTTAGGGTAAATTCCTAGGAGTGGAATTCCTGGGTCAAATGGTATTTCTATTTTGAGTTTTTTGAGGAAACTCCATACTGCTTTCCACAATTGTTGAACTAATTTACATTCCCACCAGCAGTGCAGAAGGGTTCCCCTTTCTCCACATCCTCGCTAACTTTTGTTGTTGTTTGTGTTTTGGATGGTGGCCATTCTAACTGGTGTGAGGTGATATCTCATTGTGGTTTTAATTTGCATTTCTCTGATAATTAGCAATGTGGAGCATCTTTTCATGTGCCTGTTGGCCATCTGAATTTCTTCTTTGGAGAAGTGTCTGTTCAGATCCTCTGCCCATTTTTAAATTAGGTTATTTGCTCTTTGTTTGTTGAGGTGCATGAGCTCTTTGTATATTTGGGATGTCAACCCCTTATCGGATATGTCATTTATGAATATATTCTCCCATACTGTAGGATGTCTTTTTGTTCTACTAATGGTGTCCTTTGGCGTACAGAAGCTTTTTAGTTTGATATAGTCCCACTTGTTCATTTTTACTTTTGTTTCCCTTGCCCAGGGAGATATGTTCATGAAGAAGTTGCTCATATTTATATTCAAGAAAGTTTTTTCTATATTTTCTTCTAAGAGTTTCATGACTTACATTTAGGTCTTTGATACATTTCAAATTTAGTTGTGTGTATGGAGTTAGACAATAATCCATGTTCATTCTCTTACATGTAGCTGTCCAGTTTTGCCAACACCAGCTGTTGAAGAGGCTGTCATTTCCCCATTGTATATCCATGGCTCCTTTATCATATATTAATTGACATATATGCTTGGGTTAATATCTGGACTCTGTTCTGTTCCAGTGGTCTGTGGGTCTGTTTTTGAGCCAATACCAAATTGTCTTGATTATGTGGCTTTGTAGCTTGAAGCTGGGAAGTGAGATCCCCCTGCTTTATTCTTCCTTCTGAGGATTGCTTTGGCTATTCAGTGTATTTTGTGGTTCCATATGAATTTTAGAACTGTTTGTTTGTTCCAGTTTGAATTTTGTTGCATGCTTTTTCAGCATCTATGGAGATGATGATGTGGTTTTTGTCCTTCTTTTTGTTGATGTGGTGGATGACAATGATGGATTTTCAAATGTTGTACCATCCTTGCATCCCTGGGATGAATCCCACTTGATCATGGTGTATGATCCTCTTGATGTATTTTTGAATTCGGTTTGCTAATATTTTGTTGAGTATTTTTGCATCTATGTTCATCAGGGATTTTGGTCTGTAGTTTCCTTTTTTTGTGGTGTCTTTGCCTGGTTTTGGTATTAGAGTGATGCTGACTTCATAGAATGAATTTGGAAGTATTCCTATCTTTTTTTATTTTTTGGAAAACTTTAAGGAGAATGGGTGTTATGTCTTCTTTAAATATCTGATAAAATTCAGCAGTGAATCCATCTGGTCCAGGTGTTTTGTTCTTGGGTAGTTTTTTGATTAATGATTCAATTTCATTGCTGGTAATTTGTCTGTTTAGATTTTCTGTTTGTTCCTTGGTCAGTCTTGGAAGGTTGTATTTTTCTGGAAAGTTGTTCATTTCTTCTAGGTTATCCAGTGTGTTAAACCTATAGATTTTCATAGTATTCTCTAATAATTCTTTGTATTTCTGTGGTGTGCGTCGTGAATTTTTCTTTCGCATTTCTGATTCTCTTTATGTGTGTAGATTTTCATTTTCTCTTAATAAGTCTGGGTATTGGTGTATCTGTTTTATTTTCTCAAAAAACCAGCTCTTGGTTTCATTTTTTTTTCTATTGTTTTATTCTTCTCAATTTTATTTATTTCTTCTCTGAACTTTATTATGTCCCTCCTTCTGCTGACTTTGCACCTCATTTGTTCTTCTTTTTCCAGTTTCAATAATTGTGAATTTAGACTATTCATTTGGAATTGTTCTTCTTTCTTTAAATAGGCCGGGTTGCTATATTCTTCCCTCTTAGAACTGCCCTCGCTGCACCCCACAGAAGTTGGGGTTTTGTGCTGTTGTCATTTGTCTCCATATATTGCTTGATCTCTGTTTTAATTTAGTCACTGATCCATTGATTACTTAGGAGCATGTTGTTAAGCTGCCATGTGTTTGTGAGCCTTTTTGTTTTCTTTGTACAATTTATTTCTAGTTTTATACCCTGGTGATCTGAGAAGTCAGTTGGTAGAATTTCAATCTTTTTGAATATACTGAGGCTCTTTTTGTGGCCTAGTATGTGGTCTATTCTGTAAAATGTTCCATGTGCACTTAAAAAGAATGTGTATCCTGCTGCTTTTAGGTGGAGAGTTCTGTAGATGTCTGTTAGGTCCATCTGTTTTAATGTGTTGTTCAATGCCTTTGTCTCCTTACTTATTTTCTGTCTGGTTAATCTGTCCTTTGAAGTGAGTGGAGTGTTGAAGTCTCCTAGAATGAATGCATTACATTCTATTTCCCCTTTTAATTCTGTTGGTATTTGTTTCACATATGTAGGTGCTGCTGTGTTGGGTGCATATGTATTTATAACGGTTATATCCTCTTGTTGGATTGACCCCTTTATCATTATGTAATGTCCTTCTTTGTCTCTTGTGCCTTTCTTTGTTTTGAAGTCTATTTTGTCTGACACAAGTACTGCAACTCCTGCTTTTTTCTCCCTGTTGGTTGCATGAAATACCTTTTTCCATCCCTTCACTTTTAGTCTGTGTATTTCTTTGGGTTTGAAGTGAGTCGCTTGTAGGCAGCATATAGTTGGGTCTTGTTTTTTATCCATTCAGTGACTCTATGTCTTTTGAATGGTACATTCAGACTATTTACATTTAGGGTGATTATTGATAGGTATGCACTTATTCCTCTTACAGGCTTTAGATTCATGGTTACCAAAGGTTCAAGGGTAATTTCCATTCTATCTAAGAGTCTAACTTAACTCACTTTGTATGCTATTACAAACACAATCTAAAGGTTCTTTTTTTTTCCCCTCCTCTTCTTCCTCCTCCATTCTTTGTATATTAGGAAACATATTCTGTACTCTTTGTCTATTCCTTGTATTAACTCTGGTGACCATTATTTAACCTTAGGAACACTTCCATCTATAACAGTCCCTCCAAAATACACTGTATAGATGGTTTTGGGAGCTGAATCCTCTCAGCTTTTGCTTATCTGGAAATTGTTTAATCCCTCCTTCAAATTTAAATGATAATCTTGCTGGATAAAGTGTTCTTGGTTCGAGGCCCTCTGCTTCATTGCATTAAATATATCATGCCACTCTGAGAAGTCTGATGATAGCCTGATGGGTTTTCCTTTGTATGTGATCTTATTTCTCTCTCTGGCTGCTTTTAATAGTCTGTCCTTATCCTTGATCTTTGCCATTTTAGTTATTGTATGTGTTGGTGTTGTCCTCCTTGGGTCCCTTGTGTTGGGAGATCTGTGCACCTCCATGGCCTGAGAGATTATCTCCTTCCCCAGATTGGGGAAGTTTTCAGCAATTACTTCCTCAAAGACACTTTCTATCTGTTTTTCTCTCTCTTCCTCTTCTGGTACCACTACAATATGAATATTGTTCCATTTGGATTGGTCTCACAGTTCTCTCAGTATTCTTTCATTCTTAGAAATCCTTTTTTCCTCTGTGCCTCAGCTTCTTTGTATTCCTGTTCCCTAATTTCTATTTCATTTATTTTCTCCTCCACCATATCTAATCTGCTTTTAATACCCTCCATTTTGTTCTTCAACGATTGGATCTCCATCCTAAATTCGTTCCTGAGTTCTTGAATATTTTTCTGTACCTCCATGAACATGTTAATGATTTTAATTTGAAGTTTCTTTCAGGAAGATTCATGAGGTCTTTGTCATTTGAATCTTTCTCAGGTGTATTCATAATTTTGTTTTGAACCAGGTTCCTTTGACATTTCATAATTTGTCTGTGGTGCCCTCTAGTGCCCAGAGCTCTAGAGCTCAGCCCCTGGAGCAATATCAGGGTTCACAGGGGAGTGGTGTTGGTGCTTGAGGGGAGGAAAGAGCTGTTTCCTGCTTCCCGGCTGCTATGCCTGTCTCCTCTGCCAGAACTAGTGGGCCGAACACACAGGTGTAAGCCTCTATGCTTTGTGTTTGTAGCTGCCATAAGCGGGGCTTCCCTCTGGCTGGCCTGGAAGACACAGCAGGCTGCGTATCATGGTGGAGGTCCTTGGAGCTGCATAGCCAGCCAGCGGGATGGAGCTCCTGAAGGTCGTTTAAACTCCCAACCTGTTGGGCAGAGGGCACCCGGACAATTTTGTCTACCTGTCCTTTCTCCTGAGCAGTAAGCTGTGTGCAATCCTTGCCCCGTTAGCAGCCCTCTCGCTTTTAGGAAGTCTCTCAGGCTGCCCACCCATATCAGCCAGATATGAATCCGTTTTCCACAAGCAGCCGGAATCTCTGTCTCTCCAGGTATTCTGCCTGTCTTAGCTTTCCAACCCCACTAAATCACCAGAGCATCATGCAATGTAGGTTCATACTCCAAGAGCAGATCTCCAGGGCTAGGTGTTCAACCGTGTCAGGCCTCCACTACCCCCCAGCTCTGTTTCTCTTCCTCCCACCTGCCGGTGAGCTGGGGCAGGGGAAGGGCTCACGCCCTGCTGGGTCACAGCTATGGTACATTACCCTGTTCTGTGAGGTCTGCTCTTTTCTCCAGGTGTATGCAGTCTGGTGCAGCCTTCTTTCCTGCTGCTCTTTTAGGATTAGTTGTATCAATTATATTTTCATATTATATGTGGTTTTAGGATGAGGTCTCTGTCTCACCTCTCACCTCTCATGCCGCCATCTTTAATCCAATCCCCTCGTTGTTCTTAATCTAAATTGGGAAGGAATGCTTAAATTATAGGGAATATGCAACTTCTGGCTGTAATTTACTTAGGGTAAAATAAGTTTCTTCAACCACTGTCTTAAAGAAAGTTAGGATTTCTAATCCTATTTATAATCATATTTTTTCATTAGAATTTGAATCCCTAATCTCAAAGTCAGGGCTATTCATTCAGTATGTTTCATTACTGTAGAAACAGGAGTAAACTTTGCTTTATTTTATTTGTTTACTTAAGAATTAGTCCCCCTTTATTAAATTACACTTGCCTATTATAACCTCATCCTTGTTGGCCTAGAGTCTGGTAGACAGGCCTTGTTAAATTTTCAAAGTTATTTTTAATAAAGGGATTTTTGAAGGCAGTATTTGTAAATGAAGCATTTATACAGTAACACTGATATTTTTTTTGGTATCATTAATCTACAATTACCTGTGCAACATTATGGTTACTCCCCACTTCATCAGGTCCCCCCCACCTACCCCATTACAGTCACTGTCCATCAGCGTAGTGAGATGCTATAGAATCACTACTTGTCTTCTCTGAGTTGTAAAGCCCTCCCCGTGCCCCCCCAACATTGTGTCTGCTAATCGTAATGCCCCTTTTTCCCCCTTGTACTTCCCTTCCCACCTATCTTCCCCAGTCCCTTTCCCTTTGGTAACTGTTAGTCCATTCTTGGGTTCTGTGAGTCTGCTGCTGTTTTGTTCCTTCAGTTTTTTTCTTTGCTCTTATACTCCACATATGAGTGAAATCATTTGATATTTGTCTTTTTCCACTTGGCTTATTTCACTGAGCATAATACCCTCTAGCTCCATCCATGTTGTTGCAAATGGTAGGATTTGCTTTCTTCTTATGGCTGAATAATTTTCCATTGTGTATATGTACCACATCTTCTTTATCCATTCATCTACTGATGGACACTTAGGTTGCTTCCATTTCTTGGCTATTGTAAATAGTGTTGCGATAAACATAGGGGTGCATCTGTCTTTTTGAATCTGGGCTCCTGCATTCTTAGGGTAAATTCCTAGGAGTGGGATTCCTGGGTCAAATGGTATTTCTATTTTGAGTTTTTTGAGGAACCTCCATACTGCTTTCCACAATGGTTGAGCTAACACTGATACTTTTTAATACAATAATCAAGCAGCACTTTGTTCATGCTATGTATTGAGTCCTGGCAAAATGCTTTGAAAACTGGTAAAAGCTTACATCTTGGCCCTTCCCTGCACGTTGAAATGAAAGCACACATGTTCCCATGTTAAAGTGTCGCCAAGCATCCCAAACTTGCTCACATGGCTGCCTTTAGCTATTTTATGTGCTTCCTCATTCAGTAGCCAACTGTTAAATTGCCATATTCCTTTTGTGAGTGTATATGTCTAAATGCTGGTAATCAACTGCATCCCTTGAAAATTGATAGATGTGCTCATTAAGGAGAGTTCTTGCTCTTGGCCCCCGTCTCGCGTCACCCCAGCTACCATTCTGGATGAAGCTGGCAAGAAATACTGTGCAGTCGTACGTCTGGTCTTACACGTCTTTTCAAGGACTAAGACCTCCTTTTTTCAGTATGTTAAACATGCTTTGTAGGGATCTTACAAGCACAAAGAAGTCAGCTATTTGCCAGTTACGGTATTAACACAAGAAAGGATAAGGGCTGTTGTTGTGTGATGGGATTTGTGTGTGTGTGTGTGTGAGATTGTTGCCATTTGCTCTTCATTTCGTTCTCTTGTGCCTCTGAGATTACAAAAATATCTATTTATTTGTGAGACAGAGCCATCTATGGAGACTCTGAAGTCCACCAACCTGCCCCTGACATAGATCTCAACAAAGCTGCCTGTGTGTGAGGTGCATTCTGCATGGTTTATGATTGGGATTTTGAAGGTAGCATACACCTGTTTCTGCTTCCAGGATGAAAAATGAATTGCCAATTACTGTAGACATGTTCAGACATGACACTTCATATGGTAGAAAGCTTGCTTAGCCTGCTTTATGCTGGGCCCCTAACTATGAAACCATCATTTCTGAAAAAGGGGTGTATTGGCAAGGAGGGGAAGAGAGAAGAGGATCAATCCTTGATCTGTTAGTGTTTTTTGTGCTTGTGCAAGCTGTGGGAAGGAGGTCAGTGCCTCTCACCTTTGTTTCCTCAGCAGAGCTCTTGAACAAGATGAAGTGATCAAAGCTGGTGCCAGTGCATCATCACAGTCTCATTACTTTGCCAGCTGCACGCCCAGATGCTGCTGTTTACTGCATCAGGCTTCACTGACACGCATTCCTAACACCTCCATTAGGGCTCATGTGGTACTACTCATGATTCACCCGTTCTTTTCTCTGCATGACAGTGTTTCTCCAGTACAAAAGACGCTAACATAAAGAAGAAAATAACACTACTGGGTGTAGAATACATCTTTCAGACATTGTGTGGTTAGTTGACAAGCAGGAATCAAGTGTTTTGTCATTATTTACATTGTTTTGTTGTTTGCTTAGTTGACTGTTGAAGATTTTTTTTTATATATTTGAAGATTTTTGAAGTCTTTGAATTTGAAATATTGGATTTTACCAGTGGAGCAATTTCATCAATTCCCTTGTCTTGGGAGTTCTTTTCAATAAGTGGATTGTGACCCAGTGTCCTCATTTTTTTGGTTTCTTCCCCTAGTGGAGAGTTCAATGACATGTATTTAATTTGGAAGATTAGTGTGACAACTTTGCTTTGGAGAATTAATCATCAATATCAACAGTATGACCCTATAAGGGTTTCTGATGCTTCATGCTATGTGGGCACTGGAAATAAAGAAATGTGAGTCCTTGCCCTCAGAGGTCTTACGCTTGTTGAGATCATCAGCTCAACTGTAGAGATGTCAAAATTTCATACAGGAATTGTAACTTTCACATTTGCTCAAGAAAAATTGTTGAGTTTTTCATGTGTTCCAGGTGGTTTTCATAAACTGGAAATAGAAAGATGAAGAAGGCATATTCCCTGTCCTCAAAACACTTGCAGTGTACATGGGGAGACAGGTTAATACAAAAGTGACTAAAATGCTAATATAAAGGTATAAACAAAACACAGGAATAAGGAGGGAAATCTGGACTGCAGGCCTGGTGTAGGCTGGGTCTTCTCACCTTGTGAGGGAAAATGGCTTTCCATGAAGAGGGAATCAAATGCTAGAAATGGTCGGAATGAAAGTGGTTGGAGGCGTGATGGACTATGAGGCCATAAAGGAAGATTAGAGTCAGACCTTGAGGGACTTTAAATGCTGTGTTTTGAAAGGCAGATTTAATGGGGTGTAAGGATTCAATCATAAGTTTTACCTACTTGGGAATATTTTTTTCTATCACCTATCCCTGCTGCCCATCATTTTCACCATTAGAATTTTGCCTTTTGAGTTGGTCATTGTTTCTAGACATCTGTCAAATCTGTAAGTATGATATTTGGTGCATATATGTATGTGTGTGTTTTCAAAATAATCACAAATTGCTAATCGTATTACTATTATGTTAAGATTATTAATATCCATTTTTAAAAAGCACATGCTAGCATATCCTATTATTTGTTTATTAGCAAAGTTAAGGGTCGTGCAAGAATGGGACAGGGAAGAGTAGTTTTAATTGAAAAGCTAGGGAGGTAGAATTCAGGAAAGGTTTGGCTTATGGGGTGCCATCTAGGGAAATCTTAGGGCATTTTAGCAGAGAAAGAAACTTAGGAGATAGAGGAGCACCAATAGCCAGTATGTGGTATAGGTTCCTTATTTTAGTACTGCTCCTCTAGTCCATGTAATGGGACCATCCTTTCATTGCAATGGTATAATGGTGAACTTTAAAAAATATTCCTAGCCATGATTTCTTTGAATGGCATCCTAAGAATTCACATGGTACCAAATTTTATGTGTTGCAAAGAATGTATTGGAGACAAGTTAATGTGGTTTATTCAGATATGACCTATCTAGATGTACAATTTTTGGTGTATAGTCTGTAACTGTGATTGTGTGCACGCAAGGTACATAAGATGAGCTTATACATTGCTAGTCCGCTTGAAGATCCTAGTATTATTATCAAATGAATCTTTTAAGTATTTCTTGTCCTTCTCATTGCATTCCGTGATCAACTTTTGCCTTTTGATATCTTCCCTGGAAGCTTAGTATAGTGAAAAGATATGAAATTAACACATGCTTATTGGAATTTTTTAAATTATCAAGGTAGTAGCTTTATTTGGCATTGGGGAATGCGGTGGGGGGAATGGTAACAAGGCAGTGTAATTTTTCTTCTCTTTTCTTCCAGGTCAGTCCTTAAATGTAAATTATGTGAAGTTATAGTTTGATAATCATCCTTCCACACTTATTTCTATCCATAGAAATGTTAATAAAAATAGATTTTGTTTTATTTTTATAAACAATACAGCATTCCATATGTTTTTTTAACTTATATTTGCGATGGATATATCCTCAACTGGTCAACACATATAAATCCAACTCATTCTTTTTAATAGCTACACAGTATTCCATGGCATTGATCTATCATAATTTATGGAACACATATCTTACTGACAGGCATTCAAGTTGTGTTTCAAATGATTTATTTTTTTGACCCAGTAGAAAAAAAAGCTGCAGTGAAATGAATTTGTACTTAAAGCCATAGGAATTGGTGCTTTTGTTTCCATAACATGGATGGAATTTGAATTGTGACCAGTCTTCATAACTATGTGGCACTGGACTATATCCTCTTGGGCTGCTTTTGGCTGATGTAACAAATGTATGTATTATAATTCATGGGGTTGTTTTAAGGGGTGATGGATAATGTGGGTAAACTCTTGGCATATACTAGGCTCTCAGCTCTTTTGAGGGTCAATTTCTGTAGGAATCTTAGTGGGGTTAGAGTTGGCAGAACCCAGGTTACTTCACTTAGAGGTTTTATTACAGCATGACTCTAAATATGGCCTCCCAAGTCTCCCTCTCTCTCTCATGAAAAGGAAAGCCCATTTTGTGAAAATTTTCAGCTTTTTTGACTTGTGTAATTTAAAAATATTACATTTTGGCACAACCTTTGCAGTTTTTGCTGCTGGTGTGTAATTCCCTAGAGGTGAATTGAAAAGATTAGTGGTGGAACTTTTTCCATTAACTCTGGGAAGAACTACAGAGCAAAAAATTGTCCTTTGGCAGAAATGTCAATCCATACCTCTTTTGGAGCATTTGGAAACTGAAGCTCTGAAAAGCTGATTTAATAGTAGAATTGAAAACCAAAGTGTATACACATCTTCACCTTTTCTAACTGATGACAAGACAAATGAAAAATATACTCTCAAAACTTGATAATGCAAAAAAAAAATAGGATGTTGCTCCAAGAGTGCATTAAGGCTAGATCTTTGAAAGATTTGATTGCTAGGCTTTTGGCCACATTCCTCAGAAGGCTGATCCATTCTTATTAATGATACATCTAGTACTTAGTGCCATAAAATTTCCCTTTTATATGGTATAGTTTCTAGAAAGTAGATTTTAAAAAAGGGTGTGTTTAATATGCTACAGATTTTGCTGTAACAACTACAAAGAAAATATGCTCATTTTCTCTTGTTTGTGGTTCTTGGTCTTCCTGATTTTTTTCTTTAACTTATTAGAACTTCTCCTAATTTTTCCATTTCAGAATGTCAATATAGCTGCAATGAAATAGTAAATGTCCACATGAGCAAAAATGTTACTGGGTATAATCTTTGTAGATACCCTTCACATAACGCAGTAGACTTGTTCCACCAAGTTACCTGTTCTTTGCCAATTCTGTCTTAGTTTTCTACTTCGATAGATAATCACAGAGATATTATATAGGAATTAAATGAGGCCCATTCATGTTCTTGGCATATCCCAAGCCATCAGTAGTTAGTTAATTATCGTAGTCCTCAATAGTTCAAGTTTCTGTTGAGTGAATTTTGTGTGTTTTTAAATTGATGCCCATAATATAATTCAGTATCTATTTCCCTAGGGGATAATCCCTGAACGTATACATTTCCATTGAGAATGTACCTTGCCTCTTTTTTAAAAGTTCTGTCAAATCATTAGCAAACATTTATCAACACTACTCAAAATAATAATTATATTTTAACATGCTAGGACGTAAGTAATGTAGTTAGAAATTCCTATGGGAGGCTATACTTGGATAAATGGAGCCGCTGTTTATGGTATAGTTCTTATTGAGTAACTTGTCATACCTTTTGAATATTTATGTTAATTGGAGATTGTAGGCAGTTATAGGTTGGTAGTCTGTAGTGAACAAAGGAAATCCTTCCTTCCTAAAGATTGTTCTGAAGTCAGTTGCTTGGCATTTGGACTATAATTTTTCCCAGAAATAAAAATGACACTTGTGGTTAAGTGCCTAGGTTAGTCCTCAAAAACCTATTTAACTCATCTCTAAATGTTCACAACAAAGAATGGAAAATGGAGGTTTGAAGGTGTGTAGGGGGAGAGGGGGAAAAGGAAAAAAAAGTACATTTGCCTGTGTGAGTGTCTAAACTACATTCTGGATTTTTAAAGCTAACCTAATCACAGGTATAACCTTGTTTCTGTGACAACATGTGGATCCCTGTAGGTAATGAAAAGGGAACGCAGAAACCTAGGAAAGAGCAGCTCCCTCCTTACCTCCCAGGCTCTCCTATAGCTTTCTGACATTTTTTTTTAAACAGTGAGTAGAATCCTGTTTTCAAATGAAATCTTGTGTGAAATTCTAACACTTACAATTGATAATATGCTATTTTATTAATATAACTGTAGTGTATAAGCTTATTTACAGCCTTTGCTTATTATCAAGAAACAAGGCTTTTTTTCATGAACACAACATTTAAAAACTAGGGTCTAAGGGTTATGCCTACAGTCCTATATCAGACTCAGCACCCAAGTTTATTTATTGGGTTGCCTGATTGGCAGTGATAAATAGTGGCAACTGATCCTAGTTTTTTTTAACAGCTTGCCTTGCAATCTGAAGATACTCATCCATCAGTCTGATCCATATGATTAAAAGCAAAATAAGTTTCTGCTTCAAAGTTGAATAATTGACAGTATCTAATAAATCATTAGATAGAAGCTAGGACCCAAAGCTTAACAATATTAAAGCATAATATGAAAATAACCTTTGACACCAACTCAGCCTCATCTTTTGCCATACTCTTTCACGGACTCAGAGCTCATTCATTGAAGAGAGACTATGCCGTCCACCCAGTGTTTCTGCTGCCTCCGTAGTGCAGCGCGCCTTCACCATAGTCATCCATATGTCAAGACTGGTCCTATATGTAAGTGTCTCTGAAATCTTCCATGATGCTAACCTTCTCACTCCCCACTTCTAGAAAAGCTGCACCATTAATTGCTCCCTCACTGTTTGTGTAACTCAAGTCCTTGTTACAGCCCAGTAGTATCACAGTTGCCAGTGCACCTCTCACCCTTCTAATGCAAGAGCCCCTTAAGGCATGAGCTGCATCTTAGCCATTTCATGGCACCAGTACTCTTACCAGGTGTTCAATTAATATCAATATTGTTCTTCACTAAATTGAATTAAACTCTTAAAAAGCTTTTTCCTGCTTGTCAGTTTCTACTCTCAGATTGTTTCTGCTCTAAAAGGGACCTTGAATTTGCAGTGTAGACAATGGTCTAAAAAGCTGGAGAATTAGAGACTCTTGCACGTTTGAAGGGCCAATAGCCGAGGTCATATCATATATCATTTACAGTATGTGAATCTCATTCCCAGTTGAAATGAAATCTTCTTGAGGGCAGGGATTGTATTTTATTTTGTTTATAGGTCTCCTCCTGTACCTAGCACATGTACTGCACTTAATAAACACATCTGAAATAAATTCAGTCAGAAAATTAGGGAACTGTGGTTATGTGACATGTCTGTGCCTGGCCTAATGGTTTGATTTATCTGGTTGCTGATGTTCTTCATTACAGGCTGTGAATACAGGGCTGATTTTTGTTGGACATTAACTAATTGCCAGAGATCATCTTCAGTACGCACCAGAGAGAAGGTGCGCTTTCCTCTGGACAGTATCAATAGGGTAGTTAAGACTATAGCAAAATTCAAAATACAATGGAGTATTGTTTATTAGATTAAGATCTGTCATTAATTGGGAATTCCTCCAGGTTTCTGTACAGTGTGAACTTTTGTTAAGGAATGATTATTGTTACTTGAAAACTTCTTAACCTTTGCTGTTTTTGAGGACTCTTTTTCACTTATGTGAATGTAGGCAGATTTATGTATTTTCCAAAACTAAAATACATCTCATTGACATTTCTAGTTGAACTTGGAAATATGACACCTTCAAGTCAGGGTCACTCTTTACGAAGAAAGCCAATTAAATACTTCATAACAAGTTACTATCTTATGAAAGCCATCTTACTTACCTGCTTTCCCCATGAGGTCTCTGTTGTCTGCTATAAGAGCCTTATTAAGCTTGATTATAGGCATTTTTTTAAGCAAGGCACTTACGGAACCAAGGCATAGAGGAGAAAACTCCTATATACTTTAAGGGTAAGAGCCACTTCTTCTTCTGGCTTGGTTAACAGTGTACTGATTGCCAAATCCCGTTAACCCAGTGGATCACTACCTTGTGTGCATTAACAGCAGCTGCACCATAATGTGGAGTTGTCTTGTTACATCATGTACACATTTATGAAGACTGATAATAGTTAAGGTTTAGTGTTAACTTTGTCAGGCAGGCTGTACAAGAAACTGCCTGGCATCAAACCAGTATGGTCCTGGCATAAAAACAGATAAATAGACCAGTGAACACAATTGAGAGGCCAGAAATAAACAAAAGCATCTTCTAATATGTGACAAGGGAGCCAAGAATACTCAAAGGAGAAAAGATAGTCTCTTCAATAAATTGTGCTGGGACAATTGGATATTCACAGGTAAAGAATGAAACTTGATCCATATCTTATGCCACTCACAAAGATTAACTAACTTGAGATAGATTGAAGACTTAAATGTAAGACCTGAAACCATGAAACTCCTAGAAGAAAACATAGGAAGAAATCTCCTTGACATGGGTCTTGGCAATGATTTTTTACATATGACATCTAAAGCACAAGCAACAAAATAAAAAATAAACAAGTGGAACTACATAAAACCAAAAAGTTCTGCACAGCAAAAGAAACCATCAACAAAGTGAAAAGACAGCCCATGGAATGGGAAAAAATACTTGCAAACCATATATATATGATAAGGGGTTAATAACCAAAACATATCAAGAACTCACACAACTCAATAGCAAAAAAAAACTCAAGTAATCCAATTTAAAAGTGAGTAAAGGACTTGAATAGATATTTCTCCAGAAAAGATACAGAAAAGGCTACCAGGTCATAAAAAGATGCTCAACATCACTAGTCACTGGGGAAATGCAAATTGAAACCACAATAGATAACATCTCATGCCTGTTAGAATGGCTGTCATCCCAAAGACTAGGGATAGCAAGTACAGGCGTGGATGTGGAGAAAAGGGAACTCTTGCGCACTGTTGGTGGGATTGTAAATTGGTACAGCCATTGTGGAAAACAGTTAGAGGATCCTTAAAAATAAAATATGGAACTACCATATGATCCAGCAATCCCACTTCTGGGAATATACCCAGAAGTGCATTATTTACATTAGCCAAGTCATGGAAACAACCTAAGTGTCCATTGTGAATGAATGGATAAAGAAGTTGTGGTATGTGTGTGTATATACACAGTGGGATGTTATTCAGCCATAAATAAACGAGGAAATTGTGTTTGTGACAACATGGATGGACCTTAAAGGCATTATGACAAATGAAGTAAGTCAGGCAAAGACAAATACTGTATGATCTCACTTATATGTGAAATCTTAAAAAGAAACAAAGAAAAACTCAAGAAAAGTGATCAGACTTGGGGTTACCAGCAGCAAGGGGTGGGGGAAGGGGAAACTAGAGGAAGGTGGTCAGAAGGTACAAACTTGCAATTATAAGGAAATGAGTACTCTGGATGGATTAATATGAAGCAATGACAACAGTTAACACTGCTATATGATATATGGGAAACTTGTTAAGAGTAAATCCTAATACTTCTTATCGCAAGGAGAAAAATGTTTTTCCCCTTTATTCATTTCTTTTTATTGTATCAATATGAGAAGATGGATGTTAGCTGAACCTATTGTGTTAATCATTTCACAATATGTGTAAATCAAACTATCATGCTGTAAGCCTTAAACTTATACAGTGATGTATGTCACTTATTTCTCAATAAAACTGAGGGGGGAGTGCGGAATGTAGCTCCAGTATTGGCTTTTGCTTTGATTTATGAAAAGATTGCCACCTGAAGAAGACATACCATAAAACAGCACTGCTGGCAGCAGTGTTAGTAGATGTAATTGTAAGTATAGCAAATAAAAACTGATTCTAATTAGGTTCATCCTCCCCTCTTGCTACATTCTGTACTTGTGATGTGGTGGGCCCTCCTAGCAATCCAGTGTCTTCCCAGAGGAATGGGTCACTTCCTTGCTTTCACTTGGGTTAGCATGGTGCTCCAAAGGTTTCCTTCTAACCTAATAGTAGCTAGTGGTGTCTTGCAGGTCGCCTAAGAGGGGATCATTAAGTAGTTGACTTTATGGTTCAGTTATCCCACAGTGACAGCATGGAATAATTACCTATTGGTTTTGCCTAAGGGTGCATGTGCCTGCACGCTCTCCCACACAAACCCCGTAGCCGGAAGGCCTCTGAAATTCTGGCTCCTGAAAATATGCAGTAGCTCCAAATAGTAGCAGGTGGCTCTTCTGGGAAATGGCACCTATAGCATCCTGCTCAATAGGACTTTTGTCCCCAAGGAGAATAGTCATTACTTTGCCTCCGTTTTTTAGTTTCAATGCACTTTGGTACGGTAGAGTGTCTTTTATGCTGTAGAAACTTTCCTTCCTTTTGAAATCTTTGTTCTCCAGTTCCAGTTGCATCTTAAAATGTAAAAAAGGCAGCTGTGTTTTCCTTTAAGCAAATATAATTGTGGGGGAAGGCATCTCTGTTTATCCCATGGACAAACACATTATGGGTAATGCAAAAAAAAAAAAAGCTTGGGACCCCAGAAAAATTACGTAAATCTTTTCAGTTCTCTGCAAAGCAGACGAGTGCTGCCCTTTATATGGCCGCCTTCCGCAACTAACATTTTCTGTAGACCCAGCAGCTGTGGCAGAGTAGGGACGAGCAGCAACACACAGGAGAAGCCACCACCCTTCTCTCGGTTCCCAGGCATAGACAGAGACATCCTGCGTATCTCCTCCGGCTCCTGTCTGGTTTTCAGGCAGCTGTATTTCTAGTCATTAGGGCCTACTTCCATTTTGATGTTCCAAATTATTTTGAGGCTTTTATGTGTCAGCTGTCGAATTTAATTCTGGCAAGGTTTTGCCATTCTCTGATCTTCTCTTAACTTCTTTATCCAGCGGGATCCTTTGTGCAAGTATAGAGACAGCCCTCTCTTAAGCTGTAGAATGAAGGAATACAGGCAGAAGCACATATGAGTTATGCCTGGGAGCAGAATGTGGCCCTGGCCCAAGCAGGTTGCATCTAATAGCTTCTTGTTGCCTAGAAGGCCTCTGTGCCTGGAATGGCTCGGAGTGATGAGGCAGGCCCCTGTCATAAAGCAGAAAGCACAGCAGCTGGGGAGAATCACATTTGGCCCACAATGGCAGGCAGTAAGACAGTGCCCAGGAAGCCCGCTTTCTGCCTTTGGGGAGCCAGATTGTGGAGGCTGAATGTGAGATGGTATCATTAAGGACTTTCTGGAGAGAGAATGCAATTCAATTCGAAGCCAGATGAACGAGTATGTTAATATATGGGCAAGGTGCTCCTGAAATGCTCATGCAGGTGATCCAGTGACTATAATGAAACTTTCTTTTAAACACATACTTTTAAAAAAGGGGTAAATGCTGAATCTGAACCTAACATCGGCTTTAAAGCAGACATAGTATAAAGATCATAGCTTAAACATTAATGGGGCCTACTTTTTCTCCAGGAAGTAAAGACATAGACTGCTAAGCCCAAATGATCCTTCTTGGCTTTGCTGCCTTTTAGAGGGATGTGAAGTGAGTGAAACGGTTATTACCTGGTTTATTTCTTACCTTCAGAAGCCTTGGATTTTGTATGGCAAAGTGCTCATTGGAAGAAAACCAGGCCTTCTGTGAATTTCAACATCCCAAAATACTCAGCTGTAAGTAGGACCATAGGCGATGTGCAGGGAGGAGAGCCCCATGCTAAAGCTAGAATGGGAGAATCCTGAATGCCAGGAGAGGCAGATACATTTGGTTTTGGGCACCAACTCCAACTGATGGTGTTGACCTCCCGGCAGCATTTTGTTGAGAGGGATTCTGAGTCTGTGACAAGGCTCAGCCTGGAGTGTCATGATTGGTTGGTGACAGATTGGTTAGATTAGAACCTACCTCCATTTTGGTAGGTGATGGTTAGCGATTGGTTAGTGATGTCTGTCATAGGCATAAGTATTGAGAGAGCTGGCATTTTTCCTTTATATTTGCTACCCCTGTTTTAGAAACATGTATAAAAATCTATTTACCCCTTAATTGACAGTGCCTACACCAGAAATAGGATGAGGGGGAGGAAAGGCTGTGTAGTGTAATTTTCATATCTTTTCTCTCTTCACTTTTTCTCCTACCAATAGGTTTGGTGAAATGAAATACCACAAAACAGGATTTCTTATTTTTTGTTGCCTCTTATCCTCATGTGGCCCCATTTCTTCTCTCACTTCGGGCTACCTGAGCACTAGCAGAACTGTGACTACCTTTGCAGAGACCTAAAAAATAATCAGGGTAGAAACAACTGTTGGTAAAATGTTCTTAATTCCCAGTCATGTCTGCCATTTTCTTTGTAATGAAGGAGAAAATATATTAATATTCCACTTTGATCAGCATTTGTAATACATACAAAGATATTAACCTTCAGTGCAGTTCTGAAATAGCATCTCATAGGCAGAAGCTTTGGTTTACAAGAAGGGAAATAAGACTTCAGTCAAATGACCTCTTTCCTACTTCCTTCAGTCTAACTATTGGTGCTTAGAGCTACTGTTGGAGGTCTAAAAGTGGTAAACATTGATGGTATTTGGTAGAAACTAATATTATAATTGATTTACCATCATGTCGAAAAGTTTTAATAAAAGCCCTCAGTACTTTACTTCATTATTGTTGTGATAAAAATTACCTCATTAACTCATCCAATTTGGATAATAAACCCATAATTCAGACCTTTAAATGAAGTTATATTCCTGAGCAGTATATAAGATTTTCCTCTTTCAAGACTCTTAGTCCTAACTTAAACTGAATTTGCTGGCCATAAACAGCCAGTTTTTGTCAGTTTACATTAATCAAATTAGGCAGATAAGTACAATTTCTACATCATGCCTTGCTATATATCCACAGCCTTTATATACTTCTTACCATGATTTGAAATGATATATATACAACAAAACTCTCAACTTTACAAGCTTTTTCCATCATAAGTTAGTCATGTGCAATTAATTTCTGAGCAATAATCAATCCACAAATATTTACTGTGGTTTCATTATGTGTAAGGTTCCAGGTTATCATTTTTCCTACACAAGGGGTACTCATTCAGGCACAGGGAAGACCATCTTTAATTTCTGATCTGGTTTTCTTTGCACCCAAGTATTGTAGAAAAGAGACTCCTATCCTATCCTTTTCTCCCATCCCAGCGTGTGGACCGGGCTGCAGGTACATACATGGTGGTCACTGCCTGGTTATTTCAAACTATCCTGAAAGTGAAATCACAGATAGTACTCTCATACTTCTCCCTGTTTCTGAGTGACCTTTGGTGGTTAAGGTTTTTGCGGGTGGGGCAGGGAGCAGAGATCTCACAGCATGAATAAACTGAAAAGTTATCTGACATTTTTAATTAACACTGGCACTTCTTGGCTTCCTGCTGAGGACTGCCAGCTTGACTTTCCAAAATGACATTTGTGACACTAAAGATACAGAAACTCAGAGAGCGGCTGAAAACCAGTTTGTGGCCTGTTCGAATGCTGGTTTAATGGTACTAGAACTTTAACTGTGTGGTGTTGATTATTCTCGAAGTGTCCAACTTGTTTTAGACAGGATTTTGCTACTATTAAAGTGAATTAAAGCAGTTTGCCATCAATTCTGTCGAGTTGCCCTCACTGCTGAGTCACAAGCAGCAGCCCTGCCTCCAGTAGTGGGTGAATCTGTGCCAAATGTAATTACTTCAGATACAATACCATTTATTCATAGGGAGGGCTGGTGCTCCCCAGGAGAACTTCGTTTAGCAAAGGAAAGATATATAGGTTTATGTTAATTATGTACCACATGCTGGAGGTTTGATTTTAACGTGAGTGCAGCTTTTAATCCCTTCATCAAAAACACGCAGCAACCTCCTTTTGCCACCACCAGGACGCTTTGCGGGCACCTCTGAGTCGTGTGAATAGTCACCAGCTCTCACATGGATTGTATTCTAAAGCTTGGTTTCTCAGTTGGCTGTTAGCAAGTGGAAACTCATTTTCCTTTGGAAATAAGGTGGTAATAGTTAGGTTCTCAGATTAACCTCCTGAAGTTTATGTGTTGAAATAAATAATAATAATAATAATAACAATGGCAGCTGTTATTTATTAAAAAGTTTACTGTATGTCATGCATTGTCGACAGTTTAAATATTCTCTTACTAATCTTTACAACAATTTAAACAGTGGGACTCGATGAAGAAGCTGCACCTTAGAAAGACTGAAGCAGCTTGCTCAGACTTCCACAGCAAGTAAAAGGTGGAGCGCAGATTTGGACAGAGGTGTTTGAGATGCCACAGCCTGTGTCAACCATCATAGTAAACAGCTAAGGTCTAAGTAGTGACTACTGCTAGGGAACCTACCCTTGATCATACAACCTTATTGGAATACTCATTCCTGCTCCAGCTTGGCTGTTCAGAGCATTCTCCCCTGCGTCGTTCGGTCACTCTGCTTCACACACCCACCTTGTCCTCCCCATACACGCCCTGATTTTGGAGGGTCTGTGTATTGAGATGGGGAAGAAAAAACAAAAAGGAGGTAGAGAAGGGAGTTAAGAGTTCAGCTTTAAACGTGCAGCCCCTGTACAACCTTCCACGTACATAGTAGTAGTACGCAGTCACCTATAAGAAGGCAGGACCAGAGATAACAAATCTGATAGCTGTCAACATGCAGGTGGAATTCAGGCCAAGGAGATAACCATAGAGGGAGTAGAGAGGGAGAAGAACAGAGAGACCTTCCAGACATGGCACTGCTGAAATCCCACATTTAGAGGTCAGTTAGAAGGTGAGCCACAGAACTAGGAGGAAAAGCAGGAGAGCACAGTGTTGATAGAAGCCAAGAAATTCCTGTCAAGAAAGGAGAGTAGTTTACTTGAACTAATCTGTCCTGATTGGTCCTATAAGATATCTACTAAGAATCATTATATTTGGCCACGTGGATAGAAGGTAAGGAAGTGAGGTGGCTGTTTGTTGTAAGGATAGTATTTGCTAGAACTGTGCTTTCAACATGAGAGTCACTAGCCACAAGTGACTGTTCAAATTGATTAAAACTAAAATTTAAAATTCATTACCTTTGCATTAGTCACATTTCATCAGCAACAGTTAGCTGTGCCCACTGTTGGACTGCATTGATACAGAATGTTTCCATCGTAACAGAAAGTTCTGTTGGATGGCACTGTTCTAGAGAATGTTGGAATGCTAGTGAAAATGGTCTAGTAGAGAAAGAGATTAAACATAGAAGGAAAAATATCCCACTAGAAACCAGGGTTGGAGGAAGGTAAGAATCGGACCAATGAGTAGAGATTTAGATTGCCTTTCTTTATATGAGAGGCGCTCTTCTTCCAAAGTAGCAGTAAAGAGACACCTATCTCAATTTTATGATGGGAAGATGAGGGAATAATTTGTTGGTTTCTGTTTTTCTGAATGAAAAATAGAAAAGTGGCCAGAAGTGAAAGAGAAAGAAAAGGAATGAAGATTTTTGAGGTGGTTGGAGATGAAATGAAATAATCATTGTAAAGACAGAGTGAATTCACCACAGAAATGTAGAAACATAGTAGGCAGCATTTAGTGTCTACTTATGAATTTACAATGATTTGAGTTTCCCTGGTTATGTGATTTTTCTCCGGAAATACTCAACTTGGAGAGTGGGGTTAAGGGATGCCTGTAAGAAAGGCGTTTGTAGGTGGGACTGTGTGTAATGATTTAGATTAATACTGCTGAAACAGAACCCTCGGGGAGGAGCTCAGCATGGTGAATCCAATCCAGCCATATGAACTGAAAAATGCGTTGTTCGGTCCTGCAATAATACATCATTATCCCTTTACATAGGAGTCACTGAGATTCTACCTCTAAAATACTCATGTATGTAGCTCATCACAACCATTTGTAGAATTTGTATCATAGGCTGTTGCTTCCGATCCTTCATGGTCGGTCTTGCTAATTTGTCTCAGCAGCCTAGAGTGTTAAGCCAATTTACCACATCTTGACTGTCCTCTGAAAAATACTTAAATCCATTTATGTAGCACAAGGGGTTGAGATTATATGCTGTGTTGGAATTTAATGCCACCATTTTATGGCATCAGTACTGGATACATGAGTTAATCAGAACCCCAAAAAAAAGAATTTTTAAACTAAGGAGTAATTGTGGGTGTTTCATAGATACACATGTAGTTCGGTGTGATCATATGTCCCATACAAACTTTTCGCTTTTATTAGCTCTAAAATGCTTTGGAGGTGCTTCCCTGACTTATGGGGCACTAGGTAGCGAAGTCTCGGCTACTTGAATTCGTAGTGTTACCTGTCTTCCAAAAATTGTTAAGTAGTGTTACCATGTTGTAATTCATTATGCTTAATGCCAGAGAAGAAACAGATTGAGTTAGCAACTCACCTTCCAAATTTTTCTTTTTCCCTACCAGTTACTTTAAACATCCATTTCCCAAATGCAAAGAGACTTTTTTCTCATTTCTAGGGCCTTTCAGGGAATTAAGAGATTAATATTTATAATACTGTGAATGTCAGAGATGCGAGGTACTGTGTACAAAATCATGTTGTTTGAGCATCTTTTTAAAGCCTTTATGTTCAAACCTTTTGAAATGAATTTAGTTCCTGTGGAAACTTAAATCACTGTTGTAGATTGGGCTCTTACCCACGAGTGAAAAATAAAATCAATTCAGCAAATGATTTTATAATTGTATAACATGGCTTGGGAAGTGGACATTTGGAATATGGGTAGTTGTACTCTTTGGCTATTATGCTGGTTCTTATTAGATTACGTTTGAAAACAACCTTGCAGATGTCACCCTCTGTCCTTTACCTTGAGGCCAGAATAGGTAAATAGTGGTGTAGTAGAAGTTTCAGTGGCTCTCTTTTCTCCCAGCCCCACAACTAGTAGCTTGTGAAAAAGTAAGGAATGAGAAATATCTTTTAAAGTAAATTGAGTCATGGGAGGTGAAAGGAGAGAAGGAAGAATCCCAATTGAGTTCTAAGAAAGGTTGGCGTTTTTCAGGGTATGCATTTAGTAGAATTCGTACTGATGAGCTTGAAAGGGAGCTGGCCAAGGGCAGAGAGACTCTGGAGGCTAATACTAATAGCGGTCTATGCAGGAACTGGTCGCTTAGCCTAGGGTGATGTTAGCAGGGGACTGTGGAAGGGTTGAAAGTGAAAGACTTTTTCAAAGGAAGAGCAATGTCAATGACCTCTTGAATGTAAAAGTATTAAATAAGAGCAAAAGAGCCAAAATGTAATGCATGATGATAATAAGCTCACAGTCTTGCTGTTGGTGGAAACTGAAAGGACAGTCTTGTTTGGATACAAAAATGGAGATCAAATAAATTGTCCATCACCAGTTGCTGCTTAGTCTAGAGGTCTTAGAGTTGGAAAGAATATAAGAGTGGTGCCGGGGCTCCTGTCCTACTCCGTCTAAGCCCATGGTCCCTGTCTCAAGAGGACCATCAGCTCGAGTCCCCAGCTCCCGATGAGTAACATCCCCATCTGCCTCTTTTATGAAGAACTGAAACCCAAAGAAACCTTAGATCACACAGCTGCTAACTGGGGGCAAGCAACTGGAAAAGCCATCCCGCCCACCCAGAGCAGTAGGAGAACCCCAGGGAGGGGAGGATGCCTTGACCGGGAGCCGCAGGAGAGCAGGCCAAGCTGGAGCTGTGGGGATCACTCACCATCGTGAGAGGGAGGGGAGCTGGGAGAGGGCAGTGACGAAGCCGGGAGGGACCAGAATTTCACGGGTGGGGAAAGCCTCCAGGCTTTTCAAGCTCCCCTGTTACATTTGACTCCCAGTGGCTTGCCCTGTGACTTAAAATAATTGGGCAGTTTCTTTGTCTTTTTTCTCACAAAGTTGCTGAGATGCAAAATCACAAGGGCTTGTGTTGAAGGCTGGCATGTATGACGACATTTAGAATGTTTTCCCAACTTAAGTTTTCATCTTTTGTAGAATCTGCCCGTGTCATTTCTTATCTGTTGTTGTGGTATTGTCTTACGTGTTCAGTCTGTCTTCTGTTTAGTGCCATAGAACTGGGTTATGGTGCCCAGGCATCTGAGGGGGAAAGCAAGTGTTCTTACAGCAGTTTCTCAGGGCATACAAACTATGTACACATAATATGGCATGTAATCTTTAAAATGAATTCTTTCTTTTCTTTTTAGTGCCTCATCAGGGATTGGAATTTCTTAAATATGTTTTTATTGAAGCATAGTTGATTTACAATACTGTATTGATTTCCAGTGTACAACATAGTGATTTCACAGTTACCTATGTAGTATGTATTAAATGCTTGCCCCAATAAGTGTAGTTATTATCTGCCAACATAGAAATATACTATATTATTATTGACTATCTTCTCTATGCTGTACTTTCATCCCCATGACTAATTTATTAAAATGGATAAGTAACATATGCTCATGATAGAAAATTTAAATATCATGTGCAAAAGTAAATCTCCTTCTTAAGTCTATGACCTCCTAGCCAAGTGCCCTCCGTGGAAGAAACTGCTATTAATAATTGTGTCTTTTTCAGATATATTTTATGCACTGATCAGCCATATACATTTTATTAGATTTTAAATTGAACCTGAGTACATCATGAGCTTATGCAGAATAAGTAATTATAGTTGACCAACATCTGTAAACTCCTCTTTTTCAAATATATTTCGTGCCAAGCTTTCTCTGTTTTCCGTTAAGCATTAATCAACCATTAATTTCATGATACATCTATTTTGGAGAGTAGAAGGGGGCTCACACTGAAAATACTAGACATGGCACAAGTGTGAGGACAAGACCTACAGTAGATGCATAAATATGTCCCTGCCTTAAATATGCTTACTTTAGATGTGGAAGACCGTGCTGTAGTAAGAGGTCCAACTTGGGGGATAGAGGCCTCTGGCCTGTCCCTTGACAGCTTTGAGCGTCTCCTGTGTTGGAATCCCCTAAGCTTCTAAGATGTCCCTGCAGGCCTGGCAGTTCAGCCTCTCTCCAGGTTCACTCTCCCACCCATCTCTGCTCTTCTGTCACCAGCACTTAGTGACAACTTTAGGAGGAGAATCCCTCTTCTCATGTATTGCTTCTTTTCTTGCAAGAATTTCCATTACCATCTAGCTTCGAGGTTTCCTACCAGACTATTGCCTTCCACTCCTCCTGCACCTCATCAACCTGATTTTTTATATTCTTCACTGGGGACATCCTGCTTTAACCTGTGCTCTGCTTTCTGCCCTTCTTGCCTTTCTTTAAAAGACTGTTGAAAACTCCTTTTTTCACAGAACTTCCTTTTGACTCAGCTTCTGAGCACACCTTTACTCATCACTGTACTTTATGGGAATTCCCTCATCTACTTGTAGAACATGTTCTTGCGGACAGTATTGGGCTTTCTGACCTGGGTGTAAATTTCCATATGAATCTTAAAAAAATGTCAAGTTAGTGGTGTCAGTGCCTCTAGCTCCAGCCTTTTCTTCTCTTTTCCTCCACTGCCTTTACTTCTCTCCCTTTTCTGTCTGGAGTGCCCTTCCCATTCCTTAAGACCTTATTGAAATTCTGCCATCTCATCTAAGACATTTTCTAATAGTCTCCAGCCAGATTTAATCTCTCCTTTTGGAGTTTTCCCACTGCCAATTGTACCCCATTAAAGCAGCTCTTATTGGATGTCGTCCGTTCCTCCCCCAACCACCCACCCCACCCCGCACACTCAGTGCCTGGTGTATAATAGGCACCCGGTAAAAGATTTCGAACTGCCCTAATCCCACTATCTCCATTTGTTTACTGCCCATTTCCTTATTTAGCAATTTCCTGCCCTCTGGCTTCTGCCTTATGTACTATACTGAAATTGTTTCTCCAAATTGCTAGGATCAAATTCCATAGCCTTTCATCAGTCTTCTTCTGTTTGACAGTCTTCTCGTTCATGAGACTGATTTCCCCGGCCTCGTGGTGCTGTGTCACATTCCTCACTCCACTCCCTGCTCTCCGACTGTTCAGCTCCTCCTTGGCCCAGGCCCAGGGGCCCTTTCTGCCGCTGTGTCAGCACTCCCCACGGGGTCCTGCAGTGCGTGGTGCCCAGTCTCTGCGCCTTGCCCCATGCTGAGCCCAGCTCCACACTCCAGATGGCAGTGGCTCGCTTCCACCAGGGCTTCCTGGCATTACTGGGGCACCTTTGTTCTCTGACTCCCCAGGCCTAAGCCATGTGTGCATCCCCTGGCCTTGGCTCTTAGTTGCCTCCATGCCTGTCAGTTACCACCTCCTTCCATTCCTGCTTTCCAGTGTCTCCCTGCTTGGCTGCTGTTAGAGCTGGGAACTACTCCACTGGCCTCCCAGCCTGCACAGCTCCACTTCCATCCATGTGGTCCATTCACATCAGATCAGCCTTCTAACATGGCATCTTTATAAGTCCACTCTCTTATTTGGAAAGGCTGGTGACCTGCCATCGCCTGCAGAGTAGAATCTAAGCATGGGGAGACTGTCGGTTTCCCAGCCCTTCTCAGCACTTCCTCAAACCTCCGCAAGACCTTCCTACAACTTAATTTCATGCACATGCCTGGCTTGACTGAGCCTGGGCCTTGGCTCACACCGACCTGCTCAAATGGCCTCTCTGCCCCTTACAGTCCCACCTTTCACTCAGGGTCTTTTAAAACCCCATCTCCTCTCCTCCAGGGTCTTCCCAGACTACCCCCAGCTAGAAGTGGTCACTTGTCTTCACAACAGTGTGGCATCCTCTGCTGTGCAGTTTCCCTGACACCTGTATTGCCTTGTGTTACCTGTGGCCTCTACCAAGTGTGTGTTTTGCTTCCTCCTTCTGTTCCTACACATTGTTTACCACACTTTCACAGTGTGTACGCAGTGGCCACCACAACGATGTCCATGTGGCATTTTTCTGCCTGCTGCCTAGTGTCCCTGGGGATTGCTGGCCTGGCCTGTCGCACCCATTTGGGGATTTCCCTCTTCCAGTGACAGTTACCATGCATTCTCCGTTCAAGTCACCAAATGGATGTAAAACAAACAGAAGGCTTAATTCTACGCTCTTCCCAGTGGCTGCTTGCCCCAATCCTCATTTTTAGTGCTCGGACGCTTCAGGGGCAAATCAGTGTGGATCATCTTTTCCTTCACTTCTCAGTGAAATAAATACATCTGCGATTCTGTCACTGAGGGGGCCATCCATTTCTCCCTGGGCAGTAGGGTGTTTGGATCTTGCTCACAGAAGGAGCAGGAACCCAAAGTAATGTAGCACATTCTGCCACTACAGGCTTAACATCTGGTCTTAACCTAGTTCTGTAGGATGTGTCACAGTCCTCGGTGAGATAGCTGACAGTTTTGAAATTTTAAAAATTAAGCTGTTTTTGACTTCTCCTAGTATTAAGAGCACTCCCTCAAATTTGATCACAGCAGGGAAGAGATAGCAAAACTGAATATATTTTTATGCTTGGGTGCTCAAATGGAATTTCACCAAACTTTTCACCCCCCCAAGTCACCCCTCAGCTGAGAATGGGCATAAAAATTCACCCCAAAGGGTAATACTTTTTAAAAAATTATAAGCTTCCAAACATAGGAGTGTAACATGAATGTGTATGCTCAACCATATCTCTGCACAGGCTACTCATACCATACTACTCAGCTGGAGGGTTCTGTGATTCTGTGCTATTGCAACAGTTAGATTTCACTGATGAACATGACATAGTAGGGTCCATGAAATAAATATTTCTCCACATATGGAAGGATTATCTCTGGGAGATTGTGCTTGGTATTCTTTTAAAATTTCTCAGAAGGTTGGGTTCATTGCAAGGTGTCATCTGTCAGAAAAACCTGCTGAGTTGCCAGAACTGGTGTCCTTGGCTGTACTGGAGACAATCACATTGGCTATATCCAATTCTTCCTCTTGTGAACTTGAAGACTTTCTGCAGGAGGAGTGGGTGATGAAGGGAGTAATGCCCTTTAGTTCCAGAACTTGGAATTAAAATTATCTTTAAAAACAAATGCCCCAGTTGCTTGAGTTCTGTTGTCCTTCCCCCGTGGGTTGGTTGGAGTGCTTGGCCAGTCCCTCTGCTATTTCTCCATCTGAATTTACTGCACGTAATGCGACCCCTTTCTCTTCCATGATTCCCTCTAATTCTGGTAGGTTCCCAATGTCTTTCTACCTTCCCCATCTTACCCTACTTCCTCCTCGCTCCCTCTTGCCTCCAAACCCAGGCATTTACCCCAAATCAAACTATCCAGTTTTCTCATCCTTGACCCTAAGTCATAAAGCAATAGAGGGGTTACACAAATCACTCCCAACCAGGGAAAGTCATGAAGGCTGAGATTAATTGTAGCACCAGATGAAATTAATCGAGTGCCTCTTACCGGACTTAGCAATTGGGAGCTTGTCTCAACATTCATTTATTGTTGGTAAGTCTGCACCTGTGCTTCTGGCCTCTGATTATTTCCTTGTGATTCCTGTGTAAGGAATTCGTGAGCTCTTACTACAGCCATCTACTTCCGCCTCTCAAACCAAGCCTTTGTTGACAAATGTCATGAACACAAAACACTAAATTTTTCTCTGTGGGAAAGCAGAGAAGTTCAGAAGGCTTGAGTCACCAGGTTATGGGTGTATTCGTATCCCCAGGGTCAGAGGAGGTCTCTCTTCTTCATGTGTGGGTCTGTGTCTGTAGATACACTGGACAGATCTTCCTGCTGACTTGAGAGTTACTTCAGTAGAATCCTGAGGCCAGTTCTCACTTTCTGTTCACTAGTGATGGATGGCGTCTGCAACACTGTATGTTCTGTTTCTATCATGTCCAAAACCAGATCCCTGGGTTTCCTTAGCACTGTTTACAACTGTATTACCTGCATAATGTAATAACATTGCAACACCTTGTATGCACCTGTTTCCCCCACTAGACTGTGAGCTAATGAAGGCAAGGATCACATTCATTAAGCATGTAATGATCAATGTCTGTGGCTTAAGAATATTTGTTGTTGAAGTAGCAGAATGGATGAAAAAATGCATGAGCCAGTTGTCCATCCTTATTTTCTATTCTTTGACCAATTTTAGTGAACACTTCAAAGTAACAGGATAGGGGGATATGTAAATAACTCACAAAGCATAGGGGGCAAAATAAATTAATTTGTGTCAGTGTAAGTCCCATGTATTATATAGATATGCATACTTAAAAGAAATCCAAGCGTGTTACATTGTATATGTTCAAGATTAACATTTTCTAAGTTGTCTCATTAAAGTTACTTTATAAAGTCAGATAAGAGTAAATGCCTTGCTTTTCTTTAATAGTAGTAATAATAATGCTTTTCCTGGCCTTGAGGCCTTACTGAGATATTTCAAACAAAAATAATTTAGTGTTAAGATGACTTTATCTCATTCACATATTGCTGCAACCTTTGAAGATTTAAAGTTAATGTTTAGCCTTGGACATCTCTTCATTCCATGGCTTGTAGTTCTTTTGAAGGGTCAAAGAGGATACTTCTCCAGACACTGCAATTCTTATAACCAAGGGCCACTCTTGTGAACTGGGACTCTGTGTTTTGTTCCTAACAAATACTTTTTATAAACTACTGCTGTCTCTTGGTCACTATTAAAGCAAAGAGCTGCTTCGTTAACCCACTAGTCGCTGTTTTTATTACAGCATCACTTGACATCTGTTAAGCAACAATAATACTGCAAGCATCATTAAGAAAGAAAGGGAGAGAGAGAAGAATGTCTATACCTGTCTAAATCAAGGCTCACCCGGACTAACGTGTAATGTGTTAGCTGTAGAATTTCACCTGAGAACACTTTGTGTGAGTTTGAGAAAATAAAATCTCTTGAGTACTAGGTTGTCCTAGGGGAAGGGTAATCAGAAGGTGACTTGAGTCTTTCCAGGTTGACCTAATGTTGGTACCAACTGTACTGTTTCCCAGAACACTATATGATTATTGCCTTTTATTCCATATATCTTTCATGTAAGTAAAAATGATTTACCTACCTTTTTAGAGACATAAACTTTGCTGCACACAGCCCATATATGTCAAGGATACCATGATATGGTTGAAAATGAAAATTAGCCAACTGATTGGGGTTTTTTGCCTCATATCAGGTACCTGGCTTCACATATCTTTTCAACTGAATAAATACTTCTTGTCAAAGACATTATTACTTGGAGAACTTTTCTGAGAAAAAAATTATTAACATGAAGTTGCCTGTAGCCTCTCTAGGTTACCAGATATCAAGAAATTATTTTCAAAACAGTTGGAGCCTTTGTTCTTTGGAGATGAAGCAGAAAATGGCCCCATCTTTCTAAATCCAGACTTACAGTGGGGTGAGCGCAGGTAGCAGGATCCCACCCAAAGTATTATGAAGTTGGCAAGATGCCATTCTCCATGAGGAGTAGAGTAAGGGCTGCCTACTCAGGAGGAGAAACCAGACATGCGGAGTCCCACAGTATCAGAATATGTTAATGTCCACTGAGCAGTAGGAGACGACAGAGCCAGGTAGCCCCCACCAGCCTTCATGTGTTCACATAAGTTCCCATTCTCCTTCTGGGTCTGCCCTAATGCCCCATCATTTCCAAGTATCCAATATTACTGAATAAGGAAGAAAACTATATTGCAAAGTTAAAAAGTTTTCATTCACCTTATATTCTGGTGTGTTTAAGTTCATATCCTTAGGGTATATGAGGCCTGTTGGTCTAAGAACAGTGTACCTGCTTATGTAGAGCCCTGTGTCATTCATTTTATCTGGGGTAGGTGACCAGAGGTCCTGTCTTTGGGATTTTCCTGATATTAGGATTTTTACTCAGGATCCTAAAGTCTGGGGGAAGACCTGCAGTGCCTTCCTGTCCCTCCTTGCATATCACTCTCATTCTTTGGGTCCAGATAATTTAGTTGTGTTGCTGATGTCTTTTCCAAAGTCAGCAGTAGATTAAAGTGAAAGTAATTGAATACTAAAATAGTTCCAGATAAATACTGCTTCTTTAAGGATTTTTCTAAGGGTTTATAGGACAGAATTTTATATACTCTGTTGTGTCTCTAGCCAAAGCTCGGTTTTTCTTTTACAACACCCAGCTTGAATCTGTTGCTTGAATTGTATGGTGCTCATTATGGGTAACGATTTGCTATCAGCTTGATTGATTCATTGATCTAAGTGATGGACAGGTATATAGTCAAAGCCAGTGTTCCCTCCTGATAACAGTGGATGCCTCTTGGCATTTTTTTGTACTGAGATGATAGACAACATCATTTTAGAAAATAAATGTAAGAAAAGTCTTCTGTATTTATTTCACTTTATTTTTGAAGATTTTATAGCAAAGTATAGATGAAGGCAAATTAAAGAAAGCTGGCAACTTTTATAGATATTGTGTCTCTGAAGTGTAATTGTGGAAATTTGGTTATAGCTGAGATAGAAACATCATTAATAAAGATGATTAGCAGTTATTAAGAATGTCAGAAACGCTTGAAATTGAGTTGTCTTTCAGAGCTTGCATTGTTAGAGGCTGTTTACATTTTATTCTGAAAACTAATACTAAGATATTATAATTTAAGGTAAAATTAAAAATGAAAAAAATTTAGAAGATAATGAATGCATTTGAGATAAACACTTCCTTTATATTACCTTTTGTTGATAGCTTTATTATAAATGATAAGAGAAATGACTGAATTATTACTTTTCCATATTGGCACTGTGATTTCAGGAGCTTTAGTTCTGTGTTGTAAAGGAGTAGCAGAAATCCTGATTGTTGGCCTCACCATCTAATGAAACTTTTTTTTTAGTACAGAATTAGAGCTTTTGCATTGTACCATAGGAATCAGAGCTAAAGAGTTGCCTCCATGCCTGCTTTTAATATGGTATAGATACTGTTTTATGGGACTATCAGATCCTGCAACTTGTTAAAAAATAAGAATTCTCCTTTTAGCACCAGCATTCTTAAATCCATCCATCCATCCTTCGTTCTCTCCCTCCCTCCCCCATTTCTTTCCCCCTGTCCCTTCCTCCCTCCCTCTCACTGTGGAGGGCACTTAACTAGTCCAGATACTGGGAAAGGACGCTTTATGGTAGTCATGCACTCACACTGAACAATCTCTGTGTTCATGAGAGCTCTAGGAATTGTGGCTGCTGCTTGTCAGTGCGAGACCCCTTCAGCCTTCTGCCGAGAGTGGTATCAGGGCAGCTAGCTCCATATATTTTACTTGTCTGAAGCTACTTTATTATCCTTGCCATTTATATTAGCAGAACTAAAAAGATGGGCAAGTAGTTGCCTCAAAATATAAAGCTCAGACCCACATCAAAAAGTTTCTGAGATGTGAAAACAGGATAAGTAACAGCCAAACCAGCAGGTCTAAAACGGTAACAGGATAAAAATGTGTTACAGTATCTTAAGAGGAGAGTTCTAAATACTGCTTATCTCAGTTTTGTTTTTACCAGAATGTTTTCATTTCTCTTTGACCAATTAATTCAACTTATAGGAGACTATTCCCAGGAAATAAACAGAGGCAATAGTGATGATTTGTGTCCTTCACTGTTTTATGTTAAGCACTGAATAATTTAAACAGCCTAAATGTGTATCTGTACTCTTCCCTGTTTTTCCAAAAGTTCTGTCAGTGAACTGAGAAAAATGCTTAGATTTGTTTTCTTAGCTGCCTTTTAAGTGAATATTAGCACTAAACATTAACAAATAGTGTTTTACTGCCTGCAGGATACCTACCAGGAATGCTGTATTTGACTTTGTCCTCCATTCACATCTTGGGGTCTCCAGTTCTGCTGTTGAACACAGTCTACAACTTCCTGGCCTTCCGTGCCAGTGAGGCTGGGGGGCAGGGCTGGGTGGGGGACTAGGAAGGCCTTGTGGGAATGAGGGAAGAGGGAAGAGGAAGGGAACAGAGTAAGAGAGTCCAGGAAGGAAAAGAAAAGTGGAGAGAAACAGATGGATGCATAGGTCGGATCCATCAAAAGCCCCCATCAAAAGCCCCCAATAATGTTAAGTGACCATGAAGCTGGATTTTTTTCTTTGTTGTCTTTGATCATTATATATTTTCAAGTATCGAATTTATTCCACCAATTCCTTTTTGCCAAGTATATTTTTGGATAACTATTCTATCCCTCCCTTCTTTATTACTGTTCTGAGATCTCCAAATTTATATTTCATCCTTCTCTTAACATTTTGTCATTCACCACTTCTCATTTCTTTTTCAAATCTTATTTCCATTAAAAAAATTAAAATTGCTCTTTAAATATCTCTTGAAGCTAAGATTTAATTTTCCTTCTTAGGTCTCTTGAAATTCCACCTTTTGTTATTTTTGTCTAATAGTGGCTTTTTTCATCAGCAGGAATGAAAGAAGTCAATAAAAATCAATTGCTCTGTCAATGACTATATGGAGGGTTTACCATAATGCATATTGGAAATGTCTTTGAAACCCTTTCCTGAATGGAAGGTGGCATGGCTTGTGTTTTATGGTCTTCTAATGTTAGGCGGTAATCTCATTTAGCATTTTCCCAAAGTGAAAACAGTGCATTAGGATAGCGTAACAAGCCTTGCAGATCAATAGAGGCAGAGCTTTGCCCTTGCAGATTAACCCAAGAAGATTTTACCAGAGTCTACTCAAGGCACTTGGAGACAGTTGTGTTGATTTCCACCCCTTTCTCCCTTTCTACCATCTAGTCATCAATTCAGGTTGAAATGTATACAAAAAGGATTTCAGAAGACATACACATGTGTACATGCATATGTGCACGCACACATACACACATGGAGAGAATAGACTACCAGATAAGAAATAAAGGTCCCTGGAAGTGAGTAGTATTGATTTGTGGTGATAAAAGTATATCTTGACACATTTCAAATAATAAATAACTCATGGACTTTTAACTTGCATGACTAGTAGCTCAACACAGGGTAAATGATTATATACAACTTCAATTATATACAACTCTTTCTAGGAGTCCATAGTATTAGATGAATTATCCCATTGTGAATAGTCTTTTTAAAAGAGGAAGAATGCACCATCTTCTTTATGATGTGTAGTAATTGGAAGCTCTTTCTTTACAGTCTTTTCCTGAATGTTAATGGGGAAGAGCTGCATATCTGGTTGGAATTGTTCTTGTCTTCTCTTCCATGCTCCTTCCCCCTGCTTTTAAAACTAAAACACTGGAAAGATGATGGTCTTCAACACTAGGATACAGTATAACTCTGCTTTCCTGTGAACTCTTACAGGCATTTGTCATACATTTGCTATGTTCAGCTGACCTGATGCTTAACTCATGTTTTATTTAATATTTGTCCGGATGTGTATCTTGCTATAATCAGTCATTCAGTGGTGTCTGTGCCAGGAGTTTGGGTGTAGATTCTAAAATCTCTTTGAATAGAATGCTCATTTTAGATGCTGATGTTCATAGTAGGAGATTAGGGAAATCCATGTCCAGAAAAATTCACAGATATCTGAACTTTGAAATCTTAAATTGAAACTCCAGGGATTGGATTTAAATTCTATTTTTAGATATTTAGCAGAGCAGTAAGGTAATAAATGAAAAAATGAAACCAATGTTTTATAAAATTTGTGGGATTATTTTTTTCCTTATGTCTACTTTCTTTAGAGGGTAGTAAGAAGTAAATTCCCTCAGGGATCAGTAACGTGGTTTACATTTCAGTTTTCTATTCTGGCAAAATACGTATTAGCTTTGTGTGTTGGATAAAAGTAATGAGGAGACAAATTGTAACCCAGGGGTTACCTTATTGATGAAAAATAGTCCTCCTTTGTTCCCTAGGGGTTTTATAGAATCCATTTCATTTAAAATAATGCTATTTCAAGATTACTATAGAAATAAAAAATTTAGATTTCAGAAAACGAACTGATATGAAAGACTTGAAGCCTTTTGTATTAAATGAAAGTAATTTTAAAAAATATTAATTCCTAGATTAAAGGAGATAATATTGTTTATTTTCTGTGTTTTGTGTGTTTGTTTAACCTTTATAATCCAAGTTCCTCTGCCACTTTAACAAGAACATCACATTTTCGTTTGTATAATTCATTTATTTTTTTATTTTCATTTTTCGAGTGTATAAGATTTTTAGAAACATGTTTGGTACTGCGTATTCACTGAAAGTGATCTAACTAAAATCTGAGATTTGTAATTCATCTTTGTAATTAATAAAATAATCTTTATAATTAATAAAATTTTAGTCGAGAAAATGAAAAAAAAAATTTCTCTCTACTCATTTGTGATCTCAACAGTTCATTATGTGATTTCTCTAAGAGGTATCCTTATCAATAGCTGAGGTCCCAAAGAAAATAAAATACAGTCCTTATTTCTTGGGATTTGCATTTCAGTACATGTAGGCTAATGCATTGCACTAACCTGCATTGTATGTAGGCAGAGTTAAGTGAAAGGTGAAAGAAGTTAATACAGGACCAGTGAGTCACCATAAAGGGAATGATAGAAGAGCCAGCAAAGTTGCAAAGAGCTTTCATACTTAGCTCAAGCACTGAAAGGTGAGGAGGTATTTTCCAGATATATAGGAACGGGTGGAAGTTTGGGTGTAGATTCTAAAATCAAGAGCAGTGTGAGCAAAGACCTGAAGGGACGTTCAAGAATCAAACCCTAAAAGTGGTTTGGTCAGGCTGTAGCAATGTGGGAATTGAATTTACCTAGAAAGTGGTAGGGACCTGATCAAGGAGGATATGCTTGTTGACCTTGTTTTTACTGAGAAAACAGTAGGGAGAGGTACTGTCTCAGATTTATTGTATTAGAAAGAACCTTCTTCTGGAAGACAGGAGTAGAGTGAAAACTCAGAGGCAGAGAACAGTTTGGAGGTCATTGCCTGCATCCACGGTCTAAACAATTAGGAATGAATGTAACAACTGAGTATGGAGAAAGGTGACTGTAGGATCTGGAACTTTGTGACCAACTGGCTGTGGGCAAGGAAGGGAGAAGTTAGGGCTCCCAGTTTTGGCCAACTGAAGAGTATTGGCACCATTCACCTGATTTAGGTTTAGATTTGAGTTTGGGTGGGAACATTGGTGTCCAGAGAAACTTGGTGGTGCTGTCCGTTAATGGAACTAATTTCACAAAAATTAATTTACCTGGTGTGCATTTTTATCATAGGAACAATTTTGATATCTTCTTTGAAAGTTGAAGAAAATGATTTGTCTTAAACTTTTTTCTACATTTGCAACATTAATATCTTCTTTAGTGTTTCGTATGTTCTTTAGTCTTTGACTTTGTTCTGACTGAAGACCATTTGTCTCAGTGACCTCTGTTTTTGTTTTTAGGAGGTATGAGTTTCATCCTGTCTGTGCTGATCTGCAGGCCCAAATCCTGCAGTGTTACCGCCAGAACACCCAGCAGACCCTCAGCTGCTCCGCTCTGGCCAGCCAGTACATGCGCTGCGTCAACCAGGCCAAACAGGTGGGTGTGCGTGCCAGGCTGCTGGGGCACCAGAAGATAGGAAGCCCGGTTCCAGGCTAGCAGTAAGGACTTCACGGGATAATGTGCGTGAAAAAGCTTCATAAACCAAATTAATCAAGACCTGCTGTTAACAAGTCTGCTAGGTGGTAATCAGCTTCCTTCCAGGTGGTTGTAGGAAGAGCCCATATTCTCCTTGAGTTTAAACTCATTTACTTGCCGAAAAAAAGATTCTTTCTAAAATAATACTATTTCCAGTTGCTCTGAACTTTTGCCCTCTTATAGTAATGGTGTCCTCAAAGTCATTGTGCCATATTCTGGGCTGATATTTAAAGTCAGCAAAGAGGAAGGATACAAATTAAGGAGCCAGCAGTTTGGGGACTGTAAGCAGCAAATAGTCATGAAGAGAGCCCTTCTGTCTAAAGAAAACAAGATAAGAACCGACCATTCAAGCACCTTTCAATCTTCTACCAGTTGGTAGATTTCACTCAGTTGAAGAGGGACAGGGAGGCCAGAGATGGGATTAGGAAAGAGTTTCCATCGCTTTTACGTACTATAGCCATATTCTTCTCTTGACCCTTCATCTCAGAATAATACGATGTTCACAGGATATGTATTTTCTCTTATTTATGTTCTTTAGAAAGTTAATGATAAACCCTGAAGCAAATTATCAATCCTAGCAGGTCACATAATTGCCTATCATTTAACTGATTTAGCAGTTGGATATAGGTTGTTCTGAGAGACAGAAATTGTTTGAAATCTTGATTCTTTCTGCTGACAAACTCCCTAGGGTTGACCTTGTAGCCCAACTAAATCCAGTGTTTGAGCTACACAGCATGCCTTTCTGCTGTCTAATTTGCTGTAGTTAAAATAATACCACTTAGTGTGAATGTCTGACACTCTTATACATATCTGATAGAAGGGTTGGTATTGCCTGGATAGCTGGAAAATAACAGCAATACTAGTAGAAAAATATAATCAGGATTTATTAAAAGCCTATGTTTTCTTTAAAAGCCTAGTGGCTTCCGGCTTTTTTTCTGTTTCTTGCTTATAACGCCACTTGTGTAACTCTTAGTAATGTGCCAGGGATTCTTTTCTCTAAAGGTCTTTCATAGAAGCAATGTTGCTAATGTTAAGTTACTACATTTTATTTGTCAAAATTAAATAATACATTTCTGATATGCTCTTTAACAGTTTCCAACCTTCAATATTAATAGTATCTAAAGCACTTGGGGCCCATAAGTTGACTCATGGATTTCTCTAACTTGATATTAGTGCCATATTGAGATGGGGGTGGCCATCAGTGCAAAGAATGGCTGTGACAAAGTGTATGTCTCAGTGGTGGTGTCTGACAAGGTGCCGACTTCCACAGTGTCATCCGTAACATTACTGATGTGGCAACCGCATGGTGTCTGGAGTTTTGACTCCATCCTACCTGTCCAGGTTTTGTTGTGTCATCTGTGCATAGTGCCGTGCAGTCAATGGCATATATTTATGGAACAGAATTAATGTGTGACAAAATTAAATAAGCCACCGGATGCGACAGAGAGTTCAAATTGGGCAGAGCTGGGTTTGTATCCATATTGGGTCATTTACGAGCCTTGTGGCCTTGTCCCTTGATTTTCCTTATCTGTAAATCAGGGTAATGTTAACTCCATTGTTGTGAGGATTGCATTTATATAAATTACTCAGTAAATCTTATTTTTTTTCTTTCCTTCCTCAGTTGTATTATTTTATGCTGAAGTCAACTAAACAGATCAGCCAAAAGCATGAAATTATTACTAGAGATTCCAAAAGAGACACTTCTCCCCTGTCCCCACAATATAACTTAATATTAATTTCAGTGAGTATGTTTGAGATGCCCTTTGTTTTCCAAATCTTACATTGAGGTATCAGGGAGTGTATATTAGTGTATGTATACTCAACTGTGTGTTTTATTTTCACCATTGTACAGTTGAGAGAATGGAAAACCAGGGAAGCCCTGATGGCAAATTTAACAGCCAGACCATGATAATACCTTGCCATAAACACGAAAAATTTTAAAAATAGTGTTTGTTTTTTGAGTTGTGTGAAGAGACATCCATTATCCACTAATACAGAAATAAGACAATGGGGGAATATGTGAATAGTAATCATGAAGCAAAGAGGAAAAACGTGAAGATAAGTGATAAGAGAGACCGAAGGGAGCCATAGGGGATGGGCCTTAAAATGGGCTTGAGGAAGGGTGCAGCCCACACTACCCCATTTTCAGACCATGCCAAAGTGGCTGCAGGGACGTTTGCCAGGATTTCATGCCTAGTCGCTTTTTCTCCAATATCACGTTTTCCTTTTCCTCATTGCAAAGTTAGTCTAACTTGTGACCCCAACTCTGCTCATTGTCAGAGAAGATTTCAGCAGTGCACGTGGTTCTGATCCTCGATTGCAGTAGTTCCTGACATGCCAGCTCCTCTGCTATGTTTCCTTGTGAAAGCCAAAGAATAAACTGGATGTGGTAGACGCCAGCAACCCACTGAGGCCATATTGTCCATTTCCGGTGTAGTGCAAGACTTCCCCTGGGAATAATTCCAGTAGCCAGATCCACTCCACTTGTAAATGACTCGTAAGATTGGGCTTTCACTTGTTCCCCAGGGGCATTGTTCTATAGGCTAATAGATTTATTGATAGGAAAATTTCCGGATATTCCTTAGCCTTACTCCTCCTTTGTTACTCAGCCATTTACATCAATCTTTCTTCAGCTCTTCTTAAACAATTCCTCATGGGTTGACATGAGACATTTGGACTGCTACCTCCAGTATATTAAGTTATGTGTTCTTCGTAAGGGTAAAGCGATATTAAATTGCTATAATTATTATTTCTAAGACTTAAAAGCTACTGGCCAGCTATATGAGGTGCGGCTTTTAAAAGTGTGGGAGGACGTTGATTGATAGACTTCTGTGTGTTTTAGTCCTCATCTGCTTAGCCTCATAGCTTTCTCTAAAATCCCCAAGATTGAATTACCTGTTCTTACTATTAAAACCTGATTCCCATTCAGTCTTGCTTCATCTGCCTTGTAGGACACTAGAGAAGGGAGGAGGAAATGGGAAGCCAATAGTATTTGCCCACCAGTGGACCAAAGTGTGTCCAAGTTCTATTTATTAAAGGGGTGGGGGACTAGAAAGGGCTAGCACCCAGACCTATATTGCTTTGCTTCCCTGGGAGACCCCATTGCCCCACTATTCACTTGCAGAATCTGGCTGCATAGGAGGTGGATTCTGAGCATTCCAACTCTTTTCCCAGCCCTGCTGCAATTGACAGAAAAGTACAGAAGCTGACTGGACTTTGGGAAACGTTGTATGGACACAGGAAGGTAGGGTTACGGAAATGCTGTAACTAGCATTCTAGTCTAGTCATGGTGATCACGGCTTCACTTTCTTCTTTGGTAAATTAGGAGTTTGAACTAGGTGATCTAAGGGCCTTCCAGCTCTGAAATGGTAGGACTAATTCTACTTCCATGTATGAGAGCAAGAGGCTGTGTGCAAATCACACGTGTTCAGGTGCACACTCCTAGGCTTTTTGGTACAGACAGCACCTGTGCTTTGGGGCCTTCAGCGCTTGGGCCTCTGCCTCTAGGATTTTGCTGTGTCCTTAAACTTCACTCCAGAAGCATAGCTGCTCTTCTGGCTGGCATGCAGCTCGGCTGGCCTCCCACAGCTGTATGCCCTTTCCTTGACGCTCATACCCCTGACAGCCCTGGGGAAGGCAAGGTGGCAGAATGAACTGGAGGGGCTAAAATGCTTCTCCCAAGTCAGTGAAGTGAACAGCCATCTCAGTGCTGCCTGGCAGAATGTCACCTGCCACTTAATAATAAACTCCATTAGAAAATAGAGCCTGTCTCCCTCTAGCCAGCCCTAGACCCTGCTGTACTGCAGTGGCTTTCACCCTGTGTGCCATGGACCATGGGTGGTGGGGGACTGTGGAGACAGAGCAGGAAGCCAGATGAGAAGAGCCAAGGAAAGACCAGGACTAAAAGCAAGGGCCAGGCCCATGAGTTGCCAAAGGACGGGTCAGCCTGGAGCCTGGAGTCAGATGCTGGAGGCTAGTCAGGAGTTGATAAGCCAGAGAAGTTTCGGTCGGCAAGTGGGCGTGGGGTGAGTAGCCAGCCGGGCAGCTCAGCTGAAGGAAGGACTGAATGAGAACATCTTGAAAGTGAGGCAGCTTCCATCTTGGGCCATGCTTCCTGCTGGTACTGGGGAGACCAGAGAGTCACCTGGCTGCAGTAAGGAGCATAGGGCCAAGACTCTGATAGGTGAGCCTAGCTCCTGATATGACGTCACCCCATCCCAAGGCTAATGCACCCTTCATTTCTAAAATCTAAATGATCATTTCAGTCTGCAGTTACTCTCAGAAATAGAAAACCTTAAGATCAGTGCATATGGAGGAATTTACCATGGCAGAATGTGTCAACCCTCTAAAGGACACCACATCTTATCTCCCCTATAACTTGGATTTGTGTTAGACCAGGGCTCAAATACTTCTCTGTTGTTTGAGTATGAAGAGGCCCTAAAAGCATCATAGCAACTATGGCTTTAGAAATGAGGGTTCTTGAAAGACCCAGTACCAGAGCAAACAGTCTTGTACCATTGTTTTCAAGAAACTGTAAATTATATCCAAATGGTTTAATAGAGTCATAGACTGTTGGAGCTATACAGTTAGAGATCATGTAACCTAATCCATCTTTTCACTTGGAAAAATTAGCCCCCAAAGAGGTTCAGTGATCTATAGATGGGGCAGAATCCAGACCAGAACAGTCTTCTTCTAATGGCAGTCCCAGTGTACTGTTCCTTGTAATATCAGATCTCAAAGGTGGTGAGCATCAGAATTACTGAGGAGTGTCTTTAAGATGCACATGCCCTAGCCTGTTGCTGGAGGTTCTGGTTCAAAGGGGCTGAGGTTGGATTTGGGCCTCTGTACTTCCAACTACTTCCCTAAGTAGCTCTGTACACAAGAGTTTGAGAACCATAGCTGTAGATCCCATTGGCCTGGACTGCATTAGAGGCCTTCAACCTGTAGGTGGTCCCACCGAGTCTTTGTTTTCCCCCTTTCAGGGGATGAGGAGCTGCCAGTACCTGTCTCTGCCTACCTGGTCTGAGCCACCTAGCAGAGTCTATCTACCATCCCTGGGAACAAGGTCACGAAGATGTTGGGGACAGAGGGTGGGAGCATCTGAAAAAGAAGTTCTCTCTTCTTGCCCCTACTGAAACTGTAGATGCCCCTGGGTGTGGAGCCCCACCTGGTTTTTGTGAGCTGGAGGGAGGGAAGAGGCACTGAGACAAGGGCATGTCACCCTGCTCTCTTCCACCGACCTACATCAGGGTCCCCTGTCCTTAAGCAGTTGCTTCTGACATACATAGACATCCACCTTCAGGGTGTACAAAGATAAGTCAAGGTTAACTTTATGGGAAGACCTACAGGAGCATGTTTTTATTGTGTTGGAAGGCTTCTTTATCATCATCACCTAATGACATTTATTAATTGCCCAGCTGGGCTGCTCATACTCAAGATGACACATGGGTGTTCCGTAGTAGATTTCCCATTCTTCAGTGGGGTGGCCCTTTGAATTTGGAGTGTCATCAGGCAAACTAAATTCCAAACTTTAAATTTGTTACCCAGTCTCTTCCATAATAGGAATCCTTTTTTAAACCACTATATAATAGTTGCCTTATGGCATTTTCTTTTTTTTTTAAGTCTGGGTTTAATAGAAGAAATATTACCATGATAATAGACATTCATTTTTCTTAATAGGCATTCCTTTTCCAGTGCTTATCCTTCAAGACTTAGAACTGCAATTCGTGTTTTTACTGTTACTGCTGCAAGTTGTATAAACAGTTAATTACTTGTAACTTAATTTGAATAATACACAGCATTTGTCATCGAAGATATGAAACAAGATCCAGGCATAAAAAGTTAACTTGTGTTTCCTCCAAAGCAGGAAGGATAAAGAACAGCACTAGCTGGGGGGAACAGACAGATACTGAAAACAAAATAAGTTGGCTAACCCGATTTTCAGGTGGTCCGGAGGAAGAACTGGGTCATGGGCAGAGCCCTCTTTGTGCCCCTCATAAATTGAATGTATTGATTACCCTTGCGTTTCTCTCACCATCTTCTCATTCTGTCTGTTCTACTTCCTGTCCTCATCACAGCTCCACTTTCTTTCACTCCCCACTCTTCCTGTCCCTCCCTGGTAAAAACTCAGGTGCACCTAGGACATGTTCCCATTTTAATTAAGGTATAAACCTTCCTGCTTCCATATCCAGCATTATTAGGGCTTTTGAAATCTTGGTAAGATCCTGGGTAAGCCCAGAGACAAGCACTCTTGAAATCTTGGTAAGATTCTGGGTAAGCCCAGAGACAAGACAATAAAAAGGAAGGAAACCTATTTTTTATTCTCTCCATGATGATTGTTTGGCAATTCAGGGTTGCAATAATTCTGCTTAACTATACTGAGATATCCAGTAGCTGGCACAGTTCTGTGGTAGCCAACCCCTGCAAGGGGGCTCTAATTCAGAAATCAGTTGAGATTGTTGGGTAACAAAAATGTTTGAGGACAACAGTTCAGCTCATTGTAATAAATGGAAATGACACACAATCTCTGGTCTCCAGGGGCACTGCTCTTGTGTGACAGTGTGAGTTGCCAGTGTCTTCCTCAGTGGCTGGAGTTGGAAAGAGACTTGGAAAAAGAGCAATCTTGTTGCCTGAACCATTTTCTCCTTTTGGTAATTTACCCAGCTGTTCATAAAAGGAGTTTCTGCAGGGCCAAATACGTGAATGATGAGCAAATGCAAGGCATTTCTTTCCCTACATTAAGATTAAGTGTTAGCAGTTCCTTAAATGAAGGAAGCAATTTTTTATAACTTACAAATCTTCTCCCTGATTCTTCGGGGAATTTCCTATGTTAATTTATACAGTGTTAAATCTATGCACTGTTGAAATGCAGCCCATCCGCAGCTCCTTGCAGAACCGATGCAGAGATGACAGGAGAACCTATAAGGTGGACAACAAATGACACAGACCCTAACAGTCCTCAGCTCTGGGCTTGAGCAGGCTTTACTGCATACTTGTGATATAGTAATAACACCAAATATTTTACCAGTTCATCTTTTAAAAAATTCAAGTTGACATTGTATTTGTTAATGTCCCTGACAAGCAAGGTGGTTTTATACTTCCTCTGCCACCCTTTGGTTGTGACTGAGTTGCCATTTGACCCTTGCAGAGAGCCAGTGCTGGGCCTTCCCTTGTCCCTTGTGTCTTCAAGGAGCCACCCACCAATTGGCTGAATTGCTGAACCATCTTTGAGGATTAGAATTTTAATATGCATAGCAGGCTATTTTGTGAACATGGTCATTTCTCTGTGTTTCATGTTTGTTCAAAGATGTTCTTTCAGTGTCTTTATGTGAGACTGGCCCACTGATCTTCAGACCAGCTAGGGCCCAACTCATCTCTGTTAAAAGAGAGTCTGCCATTCTTAACATTACATGATCTGGCTGAAAAAGTACCCTTATGTCTGGTTGGGGTTGCAGGGAGAAGAGTAGTTAAAAGATTCCATAGACTCTTGAAAAAATACTCTTAACTATTGCTGTAATTATGTTGTGGTCAATGTGGATTATTTTGTGACCTTTGAAAAGAGGTGCATTGTGACATGGCTATCGTTATACCCATAAGACCTAAACTGTAGTGTGAGGCACAGCCATGTCGTCTTGACCGGGGAGGTAACAGCTTAAAGTTTTCATTGGTATGTTGAAGAGAGTAGTGGGTATATAACCCCGAAATGCAAAATGGCATTGCTCATGAAGTGATCATTTTCTTTCCTAATATTTAATGCCCTTACATGGGCTCCGGGTTATACTGACTTCCGTTCTGTATTAATAATGTTGTGGTGAGGTTGTCTATATATCTGGAATTTGTAATTTCCTGTCCATGAAGTTGAACAGACTTTAACAGAGATGAAGCCACAAGGGGGTAAGGATAAATGAGATGCTATGATATTGTGACATGGGTTTGTCTAACTTACATGGTAGGTGCTCAGTTTTTAATTTTTCCAACTAATTCAGAGCTCATATGAATGATGGGTTTGAGAGAAGCTTCATATCGCAATGTTAGTTCCAGAAGATAACTCAGCTGAGCAGTCTTCTGCTTAATCTGCTTGGTCCTTCCTGTTTTCTCTAGATCATTGACCTTAAATCTATTTCTACAGACCTTCATTCTCTCTTCCCAAGCCTGCAACTTCCTTGTACACATTTCCACTTGAGTTGTGTCTGACCATCGTCCCAGGCTCTCACACCTAGAATTTAAGCTGTCTTCCTCCTTCCCAAGCTGGCTCCTCACACTGTCTCTCCTTTTTCTCTTGGTGACACCACCATTCTCCCTGTCACTGAGGATACACCAGGTCTCACCATCTCTCCTTTTCTTCCCATTTTTAATGGCTCTATTTCTTTTCTTTTTTTGTATCATTAATGTACAACTGCATGAGCAACATTATGGTTACTAGTCTCCCCCCATTATCAAGTCCCCCCCACCTACCCCATTACAGTCACTGTCCATCAGCGTAGTGAGATGCTATAGAATCACTACTTGTATTCCCTGTGCTATACTGCCTTCCCCGTTCCACCCCCCTACATTATGTGTGCTAAATCATAATGCCCGTTTTTCTTCCTTTTTCCCTCTTATCCATCCCCACCCATCCTCCCCAGTCTCTTTCCCTTTGGTAACTGTTAGTCCATTCTTGGGTTCTGTGAGTCTGCTGCTGTTTTGTTCCTTCAGTTTTTCCTTGGTTCTTATACTCCACAGATGAGTGAAATCATTTGATACTTGTCTTTCTCTGCCTGGCTTATTTCACTGAGCATAATACCCTCTAGCTCCATCCATGTTGTTGCAACTGGAAGGATTTGTTTTCTTCTTATGGCTGAATAATATTCCATTGTATATATGTACCACATCTTCTTTATCCATTCATCTACTGATGGACACTTAGGTTGCTTCCATTTCTTGGCTATTGTAAATAGGGCTGCGATGATAAACAAAGGGGTGCATCTGTCTTTTCCAAATTGGGCTGCTGCATTCTTAGGGTAAATTCCTAGGAGTGGAATTCCTGGGTCAAATGGAATTTCTATTTTGAGTGTTTTGAGGAACCTCCATACTGCTTTCCACAATGGTTGAACTAATTTATATTCCAACCAGCCGTGTAGGAGGGTTCCCCTTTCTTCACATCCTCACCAACGTTTGTAGTTGTTCGTCTTTTGGGTGGTGGCCATCCTAACTGGTGTGAGGGGATATCTCATTGTGGTTTTAATTTGCATTTCTCTGATAATTAGCAATGTGGAGCGTCTTTTCATGTGTCTGTTGGCCATCTGAATTTCTTCTTTGGAGAAGTGTCTGTTCAGATCCTTTGTTCATTTTTTAATTGGATTATTTGCTCTTTGTTTGTTGAGGTGCGTGAGCTCTTTATATATTTGGGATGTCAACCCCTTATCGGATATGTCATTTATGAATATATTCTCCCATACTGTAGGATGTCTTTTTGTTCTATTGATGGTGTCCTTTGCTGTAAAGAAGCTTTTTAGTTTGATGTAGTCCCACTTGTTCAATTTTGCTTTTGTTTCCCTTGCCCGGGGAGATATGTTAGTGAAGAAGTTGCTCATGTTTATGTCCAAGAGATTTTTGCCTGTGTTTTCTTCTAAGAGTTTTATGGTTTCATGACTTACATTAAGGTCTTTGATCCATTTCGAGTTTGCTGTTGTGTATGCCATTAGACAATACTCCAGTTTCATTCTCTTACATGTAGCTGTCCAGTTTTGCCAACACCAGCTGTTGAAGAGGCTGTCATTTCCCCATTGTATAACCATGGCTCCTTTATCATATAATAATTGACCATATATGTTTGGGTTAATATCTGGACTCTCCATTCTGTTCCAGTGGTCTGTGGGTCTGTTCTTATGCCAGTACCAAATTGTCTTGATTACTGTGGCTTTGTAGTAGAGCTTGAAGTTGGGAAGCAAGACTCCCCCCTGCTGTATTCTTCCTTCTGAGGATTACTTTGGCTATTTGGGGTCTTTCGTGGTTCCATATGAATTTTAGAACTGTTTGTTTCAGTTCGTTGAAGAATGCTGTCAGTATTTTGATAGGGATTGCATTGAATCTGTAGATTGCTTTAGGCAGGATGGCCATTAGGACAATATTAATTCTTCCTACCCAAGAGCATGGGATAAGTTTCCATTTATTAGTATCCTCTTTAATTTCTCTTAAGAGTGTCTTGTAGTTTTCAGGGTATAGGTCATTCACTTCCTTGGTTAGGTTTATTCCTAGGTATTTTATTCCTTTTGATGCAGTTGTGAATGGAATTGCTTTCCTGATTTCCCTCTCTGCTAGTTCATCGTTAGTGTATAGGAATGCAACAGATTTCTGTGTATTAATTTTGTATCCTGCAACTTTGCTGAATTTGGCTGTTAGTTCTAGTAGTTTGGGAATGGATTTTTTTAGGGGTTTTTATGGATAATATCATGTCATATGCAAACAGTGACAATTTGGCTTCTTCCTTACCAATCTGGATGCCTTTTATTTCTTTGTTTTGTCTGATTGCTGTGGCTAGGACCTGCAGTACTACGATGAATAAAAGCAGGGAGAGTGGGCATCCGTGTCTTGTTTCCAATCTTAGGGGAAAAGCATTCAGCTTCTTACTGTTAAGTATGTTGTTAGCTGTGGGTTTGTCATATATGGCCTTTATGATGTTGAGGTACTTGCCCTCTATACCCATTTTGTTGAGAGTTTTTATCATGAGGGATGTTGAATTTTGTCAAATGCTTTTCAGCATCTATGGAGATGATCATGTGGTTTTTGTTCTTCTTTTTGTTGATGTGGTAGATGATATTGATGGATTTTCGAATGTTGTATCATCCTTGCATCCCTGGGATGAATCCCACTTGATCCTGGTGTATGATCCTCTTGCTGTATTTTTTAATTCCGTTTGCTAATATTTTCTTGAGTATTTAGTGGCTCTATTTCTTGTTCCCACCCTTGCTTGATTTCTAACCTTCCTCCTCCCTGGCCTTCCCTCCTCCAGATTCTCCTCTGTTGTATCCATAATGCTAAGGATGTCATGGTAACCTTCCTAAATGACCACTTCCTATTTAAGGACATGTGTTGGATTCCCAGGTTTTGTCAGTGGCCAAGAGGAAATACACAGCCTGGAATTTGCTCTGGGCCCTGTTTATGCTCTTTCCCTTGGTAATTCTGAGTATACACCCTTTCCTCTAGCTCTAGGCCTGTCTCTCCTGCATCTATATGTACTGGGCTTATTCCTCCCTCCGAATCTTTGCTGTTGTGTTCCATGCTCACCCCTGAACCCCACCCTTAGCCCTTCCATCTATATACGCATTCCTTATTTTATTGCGCTTTGCTGATACTACATTTTTTTATAAATCGAATGTTTGTGGAATCCCATGTCAAGCAACTGTATTGGTGCCATTTTGCAACACCGTTTGTTACTTCATGTCTCTGTGTCACATTTTGGTAATTCTCTCAGTATTTCACATTTTTTGTTGTTTGTCTGTTTGTTATGGTGAACTGTAATCAGTGATTACAACCTGCAGAAAGCTCTGATGATTGTTAGCATTTCTTAGAAATAAAGTGTTTTTTAATTGTATGTACTTTTTTAGACATGCTATTAGACACTCAGAAGACTACAGGATAGTGTAAATGTAACTTGTGTATGCACTGGGAAAGCAAAAAATCCATTTGTCTCACTTTATTGCAATATTTGCTTTATTGTCATCTGAAACCAAACCCACAATATCTGTTTTGAAAGATTTTGAAGGCTGATCTGCACAGTCCTGTTAGGAGCCTTCCCTGATCATTCCCGCTGTAGAGAACTGTCCTCTCTGAATGAGGCAGAACCATTCTTTTTCACCTTTACCTTCTCCGGAAGTACCCAAGAAACTAGGAAACAGGAAGAAGAAAAAAACTACTTCTTCCTGTATATCATTTTTTTCTTGTATTTCATAATGTGTATATGTGGTACTTACCCAGTAAAGTAAAATTTTAGCACATATTTAGCAAATTTTTTTAAATAGAAAATTATAGCTCTGCTTTATGCCTTAATTTTCCATGGGCGTGTTGGTTTCCCCATAGCGCCTACCCAGCAGAGTGAGATCTAGTAGGAGCTCAGTTAAGAGCTGTGTGAATAAACGGCTGGGAGGTGAGTGATGGAGGGAAGAAGGTGCAAACAGATGAACAAGACGCAGCCTAGGGTTTGACCTCGTCTCTTCCTCCTGAGTAATTTCAAGACTAAAGGGGAAAGAATCGCTTTCATCTTCTTAATGATTCCTAAGAATGGAGACAGTGTACCCCCCTGCCCCAGCTAATTATAGTTTTAATCTGATAGCTAAAAATTCTTCCTGTCTACCACACCTTACCTCTACCCACAAAAATAACTAACTGAATAGAATGTGGGGGTCATTTCTGCAGTTTGGGAATAGATACTAACCTCTTAGCCCATCAGCATTATGAGCTCATGAACATCTGTGTTCTGCCTACAGTGAGCAGAGGTTTCTGGGAGAGAATCTGTGTCCTTCAATTGACACATTCCCTCTCAGAGCTTTTGGCATTTAGCTCCTCACCCCTGCTGTCTTGGCATTCGCCTTCCTTCAGTCCCCGTGGCTTCCAGAAACAGTCCTACCCACTTCCAGATGTCCCTTGTAGTGAGCCCCCCATTCCACGGTCTAGGCCATGTTCATCTTTGATTCAGCTCTGCATGGTGGTGGGGGTAGAGGGAAGAGGGTTCATTTGGAGATTTTACATGATTTAAGCAATGGTGTTCATTAGAGGTAGTAATATTTTGAGACAGGAAGCATATGCCTTGTTTTATGTGTTTTTGAAGCAGACCTTTGAAAAGCAGTACAAATAGTACTAAATAGTTCCTGCCATTTTGTGGTCCTCTATGTGGTGGTAAGACTTACATTTTCTGTTTCTCTTGCAGAGTATGCTTGAGAAGGGAGGATAAAGTCGACTTTTAGAATGAGCAAAACTCCTTCAACACTGGAACTTTTTTCTTTTTTTTTTTTTTCCTAGTAAGAAAGTAACCCAATTAAAGAGAAGCACCAGAGAGCAGAATCAGCAGAAGCGTATCGCAGTTTGATCAGCCACAGTTGGAAAAGCCAAGGCCTCGGTCAGTGATCAGCCATCAAGGACACACTGCAGTTAGTCAACCCCATTTATGATTAAAAGGGAAAGCCAACCCTCTCCACCTTTTTTACTTTCTATTCAACTTTCCATTCTAACCAAGCTCCGTCATTTGCTGACCCCCCACTCTAACCAAGCTGGGGATTGGGGTGGGGGCTCTGGCCACGGGGTAGGGGGAGGGGAGGGCAGAAAACCCCCAGCTCATGCCAGCAGGTCTGGGCAGAACCATCTAGGCTGTGGCAGGTTAGTTCTCTCCCTTTTTCTTTTCTCCTTTGACTGAAGTAATAAGAACTACTTCATTTTAACTTATTGTGGTGATCATGTAACTAAGAAGACAAAAAGGAGAGAAAATGCACCTCTTACTGGGATAATGTTTATGATTACAAGTGAAATAAGGCATTTTTTATCAACATAAAGGAAACCTTGGCATCTACAACCTCTTCTGTATCATATATACTGACATCTGCTTCACTCAGTATCAATAATAAATATATTTTCTGATGAAGACTGGCATTGTAGCCTGGGGCCTTGTGTATTCCTTTCTCTGGGTTAGATGGCTGTGTGTGTGTGGCTGTAAGTTGAGTTGATTTATATTGTTATTAATTTGCATTTCTGCTGTGTCTTTCATCTAAAAACTCCAAAGCACTTTGCAGAATCTCAGACAGGCAAGAGATATTTGCCTCTCAGATAGATAGGATTCAGTAGGTCTTTAAAATTACATGAACCTTCCTTTCTCTGGCATGACTTAAGTTCTCCTGCCTGGGGTGGGAACTAGCTTAAGATAGTTGGGAACTTAAGACCTTGCAATACTACAAAATGTTGTGTTTTTTTTTTAATCAACCCTTACAGTTCTTCCTCTTTCCAATTTTATTTAAACTTCCTGATTATACCTCACTCTTCTACCAGAGGATTGGTGCTTTAACCCTGGATCTGGTAAGTTGGAAAGTAGTATTCACTCTGAAGCTGGTCTTTCTGGGAAATAGATGAAGGAAAAAATGCTGGTGCTCTGTGATGTTGTCCAAATATCTTTTGTCATGTAGAATTTTTGTTTCATTGTTAATTTGTTTCAAAGAGAGGTAGTTTAGCAAAATGATTTAGAACACAGACTCTGCAATAAAGGTGTGTCTGTGTTGAGATCACGGCTCTGCTTCTTATCAGCTGTGGGAATAACCAAGCCATCCAACACACTGAACCTCGGGTTCTTCAGCTGGGGGGATTTTGGAGGGAAAATGGAAGAACCTGCTTTGTAGGCTTCTGGTGAAGTCAGAATACTTCCCGCCGTGGTATATGTTGTTGGTTTAGGTGGTTATTTAATAAACTGTCATTTAAAGTTGGGGGCAAAGAATAATATCCATACGCCCATATACCTTGTACTTAGAGGAAGTCAGGATGACTGTAGCTTCTGCTGGGTAAATCTCAACCAACTCCTGTAAGTGTTAAGTGTGGCTTCTTATTCATCTGAATTTCCAAATTGGCTCCATTCGAATGGCATATTCATGTACACCTGTGGCCACACCTGCAGACTTGATGCTGATTCTAAATGACACTGTCCCACCGTAGTTACTGAGAGGCTCTGTGATTACTGTTTAAGAAGAAGGTTTTCTGTTTTAGGTTTTGTGTTTGTTTTTTAGTGGTGCAAATTAAGCCGAGTTCATTTAAGTGTGAATGAAAGAAGCATCCTTGTTCTCAGGATGGCTTCCAGGTAACTGCCTTGCAGAAATAATAGAAACACAAAAGCAAATGTTTACATGGTGACTTGCTGTAGTGTTTGCAAATCAGCTAACTCACAAATTCCCTCCTATACTGTTTTGTTTTGCAATTTAGAGCCAAGAACTTGGCACATCCCAGGCTGCCAGTCTTGTGCTGGCAGAGAGATGCAGCACTGAAGAATCAAGCATTTAAAGCTGGCTGAAGCCATGAGAATGGGAGAGTGATTGGTCAGGGCATGTGGCTCCCAGCATTTTTTATTAATTTATCATTCTGATAAACATGACAAGTGCAGGGTGGAAAGACAGCACTTTGGGGTACATAAAGAGTGAGGTGAATCCTTTTTCTGCACCTTTGGAGACCTCTCTGTTGATTGTTTCACAAGTCTGTCCAGGTCACTGTTAACTTTAGGGCAAGTGCTTGCAAATGCCTGTGATTTATGAGTCTCATGGGAGTGATAGGTACCAATCAGTTAGTTTCTCTATGAAGTAAAACACACTCTGAACCATAGTCATTTAGCTTATGAAGCCCAGAAGAATAAAGTATCCTGAAAGCTGGTCAGATGTTATCAAATTAAACAAATGTCTGGTGAACTAGAAAACAGCTGGGTTGAACCAGTACAAAGTCCTCTCTTTGAAAAGTCAATAGCTTATTACAGAAAAGTTGCCAAGACTCAATGGCTTAAAAAATTACTGGCTCATCACTGTTAACAGCAAATGTGGACTGCTAAAAGCCAGATATCTGTGGCCCTGGTGGTCAAGCCGTGAGACTCGTCTCTCCGGCCGTCCTAAGTAGTATTTTGCTGAGAACAGAACAAGTGGCCGAATGTCCTCAGCCTTCTGGCTTAGGAGATGGGCACCTGTGGTTCTTAGCTTGATACCTTTCAGTCCACATGTATAATTGCTTTTGCCAGAAACCCATAGGATAATTCTCTTTCCCCTATTTCGGTGAGCCAGGGAACTGATTTAAGAAGTAGAGCAGTTGAAGAAAAACTGAAAGGGTAGCAACCGTTTATCATGATTCAAACCAAGTGAATTGAAAACTAGAAGTCTGTCATGAGTTGATATTCTAAAAGGTAATACTTTGAATGAATGATGAGTATTCATTTTCTCTGTCACTCTTCCCCTGTGGCCCTTGGATTTCTCCCTGTACAGTGACTTTCTCTGGTTCTTTTCCATTAAAACAAGTGGCTTTTGATACTTCCTTTTCCTCAGCCTCCTTAATCTTGAACTAGTTAGGTATTTAGTACTTCTTATAATTTAGTGGTTTCTTATGTTTGCAGTTATCAATTTATAAACCAGGTAAATGGAGACTTTTAAATTTCTCTGGAAAAAAAATGTATTTAGTTCTGTGGGGCCTTTGATTGCATTTTTCCTATAATTTTTGATCCTCATTAGAAAAAAATATCGTTTCCCATCACTTGACCCAGGGGGATTTATTCCGTGGGCAGGCTGTGTCCATTCTGAAATGTTTCCCTAGTGTGTGCCCCTGAGGTCCACGATCCAGATCCCCCCAGAATAGGAGACCCCAGTACTGAGGCCCCATTACTGTAGCAGTCTGAGCGATACATATGGCCGTTAACTCAAGTCCAGTTTATTTTCAGACTTTATTATAGGCTTTTGTTTTTATCTCCTCTCCCTCTGGGCCCTTAAAAGAATGCAAAATATTGCAGGTTTCAATTTTTATTCTTTCTTTCCTTCCCTTGACCCAGTTAATGTTAGAGGTGCCAACAATGACTGAAACAATGTAAAGGGAAATGAAAGGCGGGGATAAGGCCATCACGTCCCTAAGATGAAATGCCAACTGTCGGCAATCAAAGCTGCATGGAGAGCAGGGCTAGGTGCTCTTCCCCTAAGCTCCTTTTCATTTTCCAGCCTCTGTCATTCTGAACCCACTATGATACAAAAAGCCATTTTTAATTATTCCAATTTAGGTGATGTGGAATTATATCCATCTTACCGCCTTCCCCAGTCTGCTCGTACCTCAGGCTGATGAGAGTGAGTAGTCAGTGGTGTTTAGTGAAATGGGGAATGCCAGGCCGCCCTTGTACACCAGAGGCGGACCCACACCTTGGAGCGGGAGCAGGAGCTCATGCTGCTGTGTGACTCCTTCGTGAATGGGGGGGCTGGATTCATAAACACTGAAGATAAGAGAGACTTGTCCCCCTGTGCCTCAAATGAGAGTCGCCTCCCCCATCCGACACCAAGAATTTTGGCCAAAGCACCAGATAGTTTCAAGAACTTTCAATTCTATTACCACCCAGAAGCCAAAGTCATTGTATCCGAGGTTTGGGAGAAAAACACCCAACCACCTAATTCATTTTCTTATGTCCAGGCTGATGTTTGATGATGACATTTTATATTATATATTGTGTGCTCTGTTCTCTTGGTGCCTCCAGCCTCAATATTGCTGGAAGACCTCCCCCCACCCGGCAAAAAAGTTGAATTGTTTTAGGGGAGAAAGAAAAAGTCATCACCCACATCAAAAGCATCATCCATTTTTCCTCTAAGTTGTCTTAAGCCTTCCAAGTAGAACAACAGCCTTCTCTAAACCATGATGATAACACCCTAGTTGTAGGGGACAGTGTAGTGTTATATTTGGATTAAAAAAATATAGTCACCATATTTATGCCTTTCAGTTAAGGAAGTTGGAAACTGAGCATTGAAACTATTAAGTTCAGTCCCTGAAACTCCTTCAAACCAAGTCAACTCTAAGTGGAAAACAGCTATATCTCAATTTAATGAAATGCTTCAAACCTTTTGAAGTGAGTTTGATTAGGTGAGGCCACCATATACCTCAAAGATTTTCCCGTGCAGGAAAGCTTGACTTCCCTTCACCTCTCCAGCCCCACTCTATAGTCTCCCCTCCCCTCTCCCAAAGGATCCTTACTGGGCTGCGGTCGCTGTCATTTGCTGAGAGGGCAGTCTGCCTTGAGTATGACCCTGCCTGCAAAGTGAGTTACATTCCCATAGTGGCTTTTAAATGCAGATGTGGAAGCCAGAGGTCAGCCAGGTTGCTGGATACCACTCTGCTCTGGCTATAGCTTTCCTGCCTGGACTTCATTCCAGCATAGGTAGTGGTCTGCCTAGGTGGGCCCCGAAGTGGCCCATATTTGGGGAGCCTCCTGCAGTGCTCTTCTCTGCTGGGTCTGCGCATTGGCTGGGCTGCTGCTGGGCCTTCACTGGTACCTGTAGCACAGGTTGAAAGCTGAGTTTGCTTCTCCCCTCCCTTGTGAATATGTAAAACAGGTTGAGGGCCTGGTGAGTGGGGCCAGCCGTGAACTAACTGCTGTCTGTGCAGTGTGAGACACCAGGGTAGAACAACATTTCATAGCCACAGGCCACGTTCCTCAGGCAGCATCAAACCCGATTCGCAATGCCAGCCTGCAGATTTCAGCTTGCTTTGCATACCCCTAAGGTGGTGTGCACCCTAGTCTCAGAAGCATGACCATAGTTATTGAAAATATTATTCAACATAGAGTGGAGGTGGCAATGTCGCTTTCTTTCAAGTTTGGAAGGCAGACTACAGAGCAAGAGCTGGGAACTCTGCTTCAGCCCAGGGTCAGTAGGTTGTTGGCTGTCCTGCTGTTGAGTTTGACTTAACTGGCTGCTCTTAAAATGTTTCTGCATCAGCCACATGTTCACTGTGAACCCAACATAAAAGAACCCACACTCCTCACCCTCAGGCACTTAACACAGAACTTGGAAATCTCAGTAACTAAAGCACAGGGTGTTTTTCTCTCATTGGCAATGAATTTATCAGTGAAGTTAGAAAGATTTTATTGTATTGAAGCAGAAGAAGGGGTATGGATCAGCATTAAGGTGATACTGTTTAAGGAACATCAGAAGTTATCATCCTGAGTTTTTAGAACCACTTTCTCAGTATAGGAAGGCATACTGTCTCCTTATGGATCCGCTTGTACCACTTAGCTCTCTACTTCCACATTCTCTTGTGCCTGGGAGAGGTGGTTTCCAGCCACTGTACCATATCACACTGGTGTTGCCCGAGCCATTCATACATTAATTCATCAAATCAACAGATCCTATCTCTGTGCCCCAGGCACTGTTCCAGAGTCAGCGATATCATGCTCTGTTCTAGGGAGGGTTGGGGTGGGCATGGATAGAGTTCATGGAGAGGGAATAGGGCTTCCAGGGGGATGTGCTATATTACATTGGGTGAAGACAGCTTTAAGGAACACTTGAACAGATTGTAGAATATAGTGAGAACCATCTATATGAAGATCTGGGGAAGCACATTTGAGGTTGGGGGAACAGTAAGCACAAAGGTCCCAAGGCAGGAATAAGTGTGGTGTGGTAGGGGAATGGCAAGAAGGTCCTTGTGGCTTGAATGGTGTGAAAAAGGCAGATAGTATTGGGAGATGACCTCAGAGAGGTAGGCAGGGTCTAAACAGGTTGGACTTTTTGTCTGTGGTAGGAATTTAAGTTTTGTTCTGAGTGTGATGAAAAACTATTGGACAGTTTGGTGCAGGTCCATCGATTGATCTCATCTGCATTTTTAGAAGGTCGCTGTAACTGCTATGTGAAGAATTATTTGAGGTATGGATAAAGCAGGAAAATACTAGGAGGCCACATGTATGCAAGAGGTGGTGAGTTGGACTAGGGTGGTAGCGGTGGAGAAAGAAGTCACCAGGTGCAGAACACCTGTAGATAAAAGTAGACCCCACAAGACTGACTTTAGCATTAGATGTGGGATGTCAAGGAAAGAGGAAAAAAGTTAAGAACCCCAAAATTTGCCTCAGCAATGAGCTGAGTGGTGGTACTTTTACCATGATGGAGACACAACATTAACAAGATTTGGGAGGAAAGAAATCAAGGGTTCAATTTAATATTAAGTTTAATATATAAATTTTAACATAAATCAAGTTTAATATATAAATTAGGTTTGCTATATGCATTAAGTTAATGTATAAGTTTGATACCTAACTTTAAGTTAACATACAGATTCCTAGTAGAAATGCTGAGTAGGCCATTGATCTGTGTCTGGGCCGGGCCGAGGGCTGAGTCATCACTGTCTGGGTGGTGCTCACGTAGGCAGTGAATGTGGGTTGAGGGCTTAACCCCACGTTTCTCAGGAGAGGAATGAGAAAATGGCCACTGAGATGGGAGACAAGCGAAGGCCAACTGGGGGACCCAGGATGGAAGGTGTTTGAAGGAGGGAATGACCAGCTGCGTTCAATGCTGCTGATGGGCCGAATAAGGTGAAGACGGAATTAGCTAATGGATTCGGCAGCATGAAGGTCACTTGACAAGAGCAGTTTTAGGGACTGCTGAGAGTGAAAGCCTGGTCACAATGGGGTTGAGGAAAGAATGGGTTTGGGAACTGGAGAAAGTGAGGTGAGGCAGCCCTTCTGAGAAATTCTGGTAAAAGGGGAGAAAGTGTGGGGAAGTAGGTGAAGGAGATGGCGAGGTGCTAGGGAGGTTTCTTTTTAAGACTGAAGTTGCACAGCCCGTTTAGTGCGCCAATAGAATGACCAGAAAGAGAGGGAAAACACAGGGACAGGTCCTTGAACCTGCCAGGAGCGGGGATCCTGTCTTCGAGCATGGACAGTTCATCCACTGCAACAGGAGGGAAGGCCGGGTTCCTGTCTAGATGCAGGCAGGCCAGTGGATTTGCTCATGGGAGGACAAGATCTCTCTCCTATGGCTTCTGTCTTTTGATCAGCCATAAGGAGTGTCCCAAGTTAATGTTCACTAGTCATCATTAAAGGTAGCTGAATGCCTGCCTTTCTCTCTGCCGGTCTTCCTGACTAAATAATTCAGTCCAAAAACCACTAGATGAGACCACACAAAATAGGCCTCCATGCAGATGGTGGGGCTATGGTGGCCCAGAGGGGGAAGCCTGAGCAGGTTTAGGAAGGCGTCCCTTCATGGTGGAGGACCTTATAGTGTGGTGATAGAGACCGAGTGACAGGAAGAGAGTGACCGCATTGGTGGGGAAGAATGGTGGCTGCACACGAGGATACTGATCCAATAAATAAATATATTGAGGATGATGGGAGCCAGACTTCTTACTGTCAGATAAGGGAGTTACAAATACGGAAAGGAGAAAATTAACATGAACTCTGTGGTGTTGGTTTGGAATTGGAGATACTGATGTGATTGTGGTTTCAAATATATAAATAGATATAGAAATAAGATATAAATATGTATATGTATGTATTCATACCTACATGCATATTAAGTACATATATATGTATGTATGTGTATATTCATATATGTTTTCCTTAGCTTTCACTGAAAGGATTAGGGAGCAACACATCCTAATAGCAATGAACTGTGAGGTGCCCAGATCTTAATTTCTAAATATCATCCTCCACTAGGAGGGACCATAACTTCTTGAAGGAATGACTAACCCCAGGGCTTGAGCAGGGAAAATACCAGATGGGAACATATCAGAAGGGCGGAGCCAACTTGAAGGGCTATCTTTGTCCACATCTGGAACAGTTTAAGCATCAAAAAATACTAATAATAATGACAGTAATCTACACTGATAGACAGTGACTGCATTGGGGTATGGGTGGGGACTTGATAATATGGGTAAATGTAGTGACCACACTGTTTTTTCATGTGAAACCTTCATAAGAGTGTATATCAATAATACCTTAATAAAAAATACATATATAATAAAAAAATAATGACAGTAATCTATTGAATAACATAAGCAGGGTCCATACTATTATATAAATGAATAAATAGATGGGGAAAAGGGAAATCTTTTCCCTTAGGATGGAATGCAAGCTAATAAATGGAAAAGAAATGATAGACCTATAAATCATTATCTGGTAATCATCATAGTAATTCTTTAGTCAAAAAACATCAGTGGGTGTTCAGACTAGAAGAGAAAGTATTTTAAGAAATAGGGCATTTACATAGTCTCAAACTGCTTCCTAACTTATGAATTAAAAAAATAAAACGTAACCTAACAGTACAGAAATATCACATGCACCACCTTAAGTGATCAACATTAAAATTTCCAATAATGGGTCAATCAAGATGTGTTGGGGTGCGGTAAGAAGAACCCCACAGTGTCACTCCTGTGACATTCTTATCAAAAATGTATAGCCTGAGTCCAATACAGAGGAAATAGCAGGCAAACCCAAAATGAGGGGCATTATGCAAAGTAACTGGCTGGTAACCTACAGTGTCAAAATCCTGAAAGCCAAGAAAAAAACCTGAAGAACTGTTTCAAATTGAAAAACATCCCAAGAAACACAATAACTAAATACAGTAACTGATCCTAGACTGGATCCTTGTGCTATAAACGACATCACTGGGACACTTGGCAGAACTTGAACAGGGACTGTAGAGTAGATGATAGGAATATGGCAATGTTACCTGTTTTAAAAACTTGATGTCTGTGTGGTGGTTATGTTGGAGATTGTTCTCATTTGGGATATTTAGGGTGATAGAGCTTTATGTCAGCAACACACATGGTTCAGGAAAAAGTTACGATTCTTGAAACTTTTCTATGTTTGCTATTATTTCATATAAAAAAGAATTATAACTAAAAATACAAATACCATTTGACCCGGGAATCCCACTCCTTGGAATTTACCCAAAGAATACAACTTCTCAGATTCAAAAAGACATATGCACCCCTGTGTTTATTGCAGCACTTTTTACAATAGCCAAGATATGGAAGCAACCTAAGTGTCCATCAGTAGATGAATGGCTAAAGAGGGGGTACATATACACAATGGAATACTATTCAGCCATAAGAAGGAAACAAATCCTACCATTTGCAACAACATGGATGGAGCTGGAGGATATTATGCTCAGTGAAATAAGCCAGGCGGAGAAAGACAAGTGCCAAATGATTTCCCTCATTTGTGGGGTATAGCAATGAAGCAAAACTGAAGGAACAAAATAGCAGCAGACTCAGAGACTCCAAGAAGGAACTAGTGGTTACCAAAGGGGAGGGGTGAGAGGGCGGGTGGGGAGGGAGGGAGATGGGGATTGTGGGATACTATGTTTAGTGCACATAGTGTGGGGAATCACGGGGAAAACAGTGTAGCACAGAGAAGGCAAACAGCGAATCTGTGGCATCTTACTACACTGATGGACAGTGACTGAATTGGGGTATGAGTGGGGACTTGATAATATGGATAAATGTAATAACCACATTGTTTTTTCATGTGAAACCTTCATAAGAGTGTATATCAATACCTTAATAAAAAATTTTTTTAATTATAAAGTAAACTGAGGGTAAAAGATGTTAACTTCACAACAAAACAAAAAAGGAATAGCTAAGGAACTCATGAAGAATTGGATGGGAGGACTGCCTCTAGTAGAGTCATTATCAAGTTATACTGATGGAAAGACTATGATACAGAAGAGACCAGAGGAAACAGCATCAAGAGTCCAGAAATAGGCCAATGCATAGGCGGGTGATTGTTTTATGACAAGGTGGTGCCACAGGTGAGAGCGTAAGACTGGTCTTTAAGATATATGTGTCACCTCACACCTATTAAAATGACTATTATCAAAAAGACTAGAAATAACAAATGCTGGCAAGGATGTGGAAGAAAACATACTCTTGTGCTCTGTTGGTGAGAATGTAAATTGGTGCAGGTATTATGGAAAACAGTCTAGAAGGGCCTCAAAAAATAAAAAATAGAACTACCATATGATCCAGCAATTCCACTATTGGGTATTTGAAGAAAATTAAAATGCTAACTCAAAAAGATATATACACCCCATGTTCATGACTGCATTGTTTACTGGAGTTATTTACTTTAATAGCCAAGATATGAAAACAACCTAAGTGTCCAGCAACCTAAATGGATGACTGGATAAAGTACACACACACACACACACACACACACACACACAACACAGGAATATTATTCAGCCATAAAAAGGGGGGGGAATCTTCCCATTTGGTACAACATGGATGAACCTTAAGGGTATTATGTTAAGTGAAATAAGTCAGAAGGACAAATACTGTATGATCTATCATATATGGAATATTTAAAAAACAAAACAAGCTAATGGACAGAGAGAAAAGACTGGTTGGTTGGTGGGGGTGGGCAAATGGGGGAAGGTGGTCAAAAGGAACAAACTTCCAATTATAAAATAAATTGTGGGGATAATGTACAGCAGGGGACTGTAGTTAATAATACTGTATTGTATATTTGAAAGTTGCTGAGAGAGTAGATCTTTAAAGTTCTCACCAAATAAAAACATGTAACTGTATGGTGATGGTTATTAATTGGACCTACTGTGGTGATCACTTCAAAATACATACAAATATTGAGTCATGTTGTACAACTGGAACTCAACGTTATATGCCAATTACATCTCAATAAAATACATATGTAAAATTGTGCTGGGTCAATTTGATAGCCACAGGGAACAAAAGGGAAACTAGGCTGTACCTCATTCCATACTCAGAAGTCAACTTTAATTGGAGTGTCATTTAAATGAGTAAGTAAAACACCAATGCTTATAGAATACAGTATAGAATAGCTTCATGGTCTCAGCATAAGGAGATTTCTTAAACAGGATACAAAACACACTAATCCTAAGGAAAAAGTTTGATAAGTTGGATTACTTTAAGAATTTCTGTTAATCAGGACACTGAAGATAGTGAAAAGGCAAGCCTCTTAAGAGAGAAGATATGTGTAAAGCAGAAGCAACCAAGGGTTCATATCCAGACTATATAAAGAATGACAAATCAGTGAGAAAAAGGCAACTGAGCCAGAAAAATGAGCAAGAGACTTACACAAGCACAGAGATTAAGTATCTAAATGGCCAAAAAGCGTATGAAATGTACTCAACAGCATTGCTAATTAGGGAAATGCAAATTAAATTCACAATGAGATGCCACCATTTATCCACCAGAATGGCAAAAATTAAAAAGATGGAAAATACTGAATGTTGACAAGGATGTGAAACAACTTACTTCTAATATGTTGCCGGGAAGAATGCAAATTGGTACAACTAATTCAGGGAATGATTTGGTGTTATCTGTCAAAGCTGAACATACTGTCTTAGTTAGAACAGAATTACTGTGGACAACTGGGAAGCTTATAAGTAACAGAAATTTATTTCTCACAGCTCTGGAGGCTGGCAAGTCCAAGGTCAAGGGGCTGGCAGATTTGGTGCAGGTCTGCTCCTGCTTCACAGATGCCATCTTCTCCTTATACCCTCACATGGCGAACGGAGCGAGGGAGCTCTTTGATCTTATTTATGAGGGCACAACTCATTCATGAGGGATTCATCCTCGTGATGTAACCACCTCCCAAAGGCTCCTCCTAATGACATCACATTGGGGGATTAGATTTCAATATAGTATTTTTGAAGGGACACAAACATTCAGTCTATACCACATATCCATAATGCATGACCCAGGACTACCATTCCAAGGTACATACCTAGAAGGTGTTCAAAAGCATTCTAGAAACAACCAAATGTATAGTTTCATTCATCTAAACTTCTTTAAAAGGCAGAATAAGTGATAGTGTTTATGGATGGATGCAAGTTTGTGTGGTGAAACTATAAAGAAAAATAAGTGTTCATCATAAATGGATAGCAGTTACTTTTTGGGGGGCCAGAGTTGGTTCTGATGAGAATGGACACAAATGGGTCTTCAAGGGTGCTGGTAATTTTCCACTTTCCTGAGTGGTTAATAGCTATTTAATTCAGGGTAATCTATTGAGCTGAACATTTGTTTTGTGTATTTCACTGTGTCTTATACTTCACAGTAAAAAGAGTTTGAAATAAATTTACACAGGTTCAAGGTTGTCCCTACCACAAAGTCATTTCCACTCTTGAAAATCCTATAAAATGTCAGATACATTTGTTGAGGGGTATACTGAGCCAGGCACTGTACTGAGCATTTTATATACCTATTGTAATAATCCTATAAATTAGGTACTTTTATTATCTCCATTTTACAAATAAGGAAACTGAGGCTTAGAGACATTAAGAAACTTGCCTGTAGGGTTGTACAGCTAGTAAATGGCAACCCAGCCCTGTCCTCCCCAGAAGTCTGGCTCTTAATTGCTGTGTGGTCTCTTCACACATGCCTCCTCCTGCCACTACATCTTTAGAGCAACCCGTTTGTTATAAATTTCTAGATATCCCACAGCATCTAGTTCAGTGCCTTGTACAGTACAAGCCTTTGAGAGATGTTGAGTGAATGAATAGCAAAAGGCCCATTCTTTTCATCTGCTTCCCCTCGCAGAGTGCATGCAGTAGTGCAAGGTTTTCTCGCCTGTGCAAAGTTACTGCGGTTTTCAAGCAGAGGGAAAAATAACAGGAAAGCTGCCTGTCTGTGGCTGATGCTAGTTTTGCTTGCTGGGGTCTGTTAGACAAATTCCCTACTTTCTTTTTTATTTTCCCTGAACTCCAAGACATCTGCTTAACTGCAGCACGTTCCTTCCCTGGGCCTGCCACCCAGGAAGCAGTGGATGGAGACACAGTCAGGCTGTGCATGCACCCACAGCTTCTGCCTCAGGTGCAGCCACTCTGCAGGCCCAGGTGGGCCAGGAGGGTGCAGGGCACAGAGCCAAGCTAGTCTAAATAAAACTCAAACTACAGTGCTGCTGGGTCCCCAAGGACTTCTGAGGCAAAAAGACTTTGGAAGAAAAGTAACTCTTGGTCTGGAACTTTCAGGCCCTATTCAGTGGTGATCTGTCACCGGCTTTGAAGCCAAAGCTGCCCAGTCATTCAGGTACAAAGCAGCTGCATGAGGCTCCGGGAAATATCACCAACTCAGCCTTCCCCACCTGTCTTCACTGTGTGCCCTTTCCTGTTGCTGGAAGATTAAAACAAAAAAGAAGAAATCAGATTTTGAGAACTCTACACATATTTTCCTGAATGATTTTGACCACAATCTCATATTGTCCAAAATAGCTAATTATTTACAATTTCCTAACCTATCCCTTTACATCTCCTAAACCAGCTCCTCTTTCTAAGTTTATGACACCCCCACCCACCCACTTCATGTTCCTGTCACCTGGGCCTGAAGTCTAGGAGTCCATGGACTCTTCCCCCACCCACCTACTCTTGCCCACTTTTAGGTACTGTCCATTTGGACCTGGCAGTCCTTTAGAGCCAGGAGACCTTGGGCCAATACTTTGTTTTCTAGACAGCTCGAAGCCACTGTCTTGCCTGAATATTTCAGCCCTGGGCAAGTTCACTGTGGATTTGGTGAGACCAAGAAATGACAATAGAATGTTCTTAGGGTAAAGGGGTTTATACCTGGCTTTATTCTCACGGAGACAAGTTGACCACTAGAATGCGTCTGCATCCAGCAGTCTGCAGGTCCATGATCCACCTCACCTCAGCCTCTGCCCCGAGCACTGAGCAGAGCTCTTTATATAGTAACACCGACAACAATGGCTCATTGCCAACAGGCCTACCAGTAGGCCAATTACATCATCAAGCAGTTTAGTGTTAGGTGAGGATCCTGGCCATAGGAACTTCCACTTTCCCCACAGCCACATAAATAGTGTGCTTAGAGTGAGGATTACTAAGAGGCACCAGAAAGTACTGGCACTCTGTAATATCCTTCAGGAAAAATCTCTATAAATCTGTAGGGGGCGGTCTGAAAGGGTCAAGGGCTTCTCCAGTTTTTTTTTTTTCCAAAATCTCTCACCTAGAGTGTGCTAAATGATACTGGCTGTGGCCTACCCAAGAGTCAGTACCCTTCCTTTCTGATAGAACCTTGAATTTGTTAAAGTATCAGGTGACCAATTCTTTCAGGGGAAACTTGCCTTCCCTCCCAGCTGCAGGGCTGACTCTTGATTAACCCAAGCCAATCATAGTAATTCCACTTTCCTTGCCAGTGATTGGTTTAGGGATGGACACGTGATATAATTCTGGCCAGTGAGGTGTGAGGGAAGTTTTCTGGGCACTTTGGGAAAGTTAAATAGGGATGCTAGAGAGGCTGGGTCCTGTCTTCCCTCATACTTTGGTGGTGCTGGGTGAGTGTGCAGGACGTGGAGCTCGGGTGTGGTCATGGAGCGACGGGCCTGGGGACAGAAACCAAGACATGGGTGTAGCAAAGATACAAGGAGGAGCCGGTGCATCAGCTAGAACTGTTCTACCCCTGGTCTTCTTGTTATGAGAGGTGACGCATTTCTCCTTGTCACTTATGTGGTGAATTGCGCTTGCTGTTACTTGGGCTGAAAACCTTTTAGCAAATACATCTGCATTCAAAAAAGATGTAGTCACCCCGCCCACTCCCTGTCTTTCCATCATTAGGACACAAACTTCAGGCCAGCTTTTTTTCTTAGGAGGGGTTGAGTTTTTAATGATGTCTTCATAATCTATCACCTGAGTCTCTTTCACATCAAATTCTTGGTCAGGTGTAGACTTTGAATCTCCAGTCATGGGAGAGAACGGTGGGAAATGAAGTCGCCACTTAGGCACATCAGAATCACATGGGAAATGGGCAGAAGCTCCAAAGAGGATATAGAGATGGCCCAAATCACACGAAAGGCGTTCACCATCACCAATCATCAGTGAAATGCCCATCAAAACCACACTGAGATACCACTTCCCGCCCAGTAGGAGGGTCGTGATCAGAAAGGACAGTGTTGAGAGGATATGGAGAAATGAGAACTTTCAGACACTGCTGGACTGTGAAATGGTGCAGCTGCTTTGAAAAAGAAGTTTTGAAAGTTCCTCAAAAGGGTAAATTAAACATAGAGTTACTATTTGACCCAGGAATTCCACTCTTAGGACTATAGCAGAGAGAAATGGAAACAGGCCCGTACAAAAACTTGTACATGAATGTTCATGCAGCATTACCCATAATAGGCAGAAAGTAGAATCAGCCCAAATCAACTCATGACTGAATAAACATGTAGCATATCCATACAATGGAATGTCATTTGATAATAAAAGGGAATAAAGTTCTGATGTATGCTACAATATAGATAAGCCTTGAAAATAATTGCTAAGTGAAAGAAGCCAGTCACAAAAGACCACATGCAGGGTGACTATATTTACATGAAATGTGCAGAATAGGCAAATCCACAGAGACACAGTAGGTTAGTGATTGCCAGGGCGAGGCATTAGGAGCAGTGGGGAGTGACTGCTAAAAGGTTCAGGGTTTCTTTTTGGTGTGAAGGAAATAATTCTAAGATTAGATTTCGGTAACAGTGGCACAACTCTGAAACTGCTAAAAACCATTGAATTGTGCATTTTAAATGGGTGAATTTTACGGCATGTGAATTGTATATAAAAAAAGACGTTTTAAAAACAAATCCAATTATTTTTGCTTTCTGAATTTATAAGAATTGGGATCATACCCATTCATTTGTTAAAAAGAAACAATGTAGGCAAAAATATTCGCTATATAGAATAATGGTAAATGTGACTTTATGCTTCTAAAAAAAAAATCACCCAGGGAGTTTATAGATTCGCAGGCATCACCTGAGAGCTACAGATTGGCCCCTCTGGGAGGTCAGGGAATGCACAGGCCCGAAAAAATGCTCCTCATGCTAATGTTTGCCAACTGAGAGACCAGTGAAGGGTTCTAGCCTTCGGAGTAATGGTTCCCAACTAGTGGAAAGTGTTTATTTGCAGAAATGATGCTGAATGTTGCCTACATAACCATATCACCATGCATCATAAATACATGGTTGTGGCAGAGTTGGAGAGTCACAAAGCATATCCTGAGTCCTGGCTCCGTTAACCTGAAAGCTGTGTGAACCCTGAAAACTTAAACTTCTTCAAGTCTGTTTCATAATCTGTAAAACGGGTAAGGATATCACCCCCATAGGGCTGATGTAATAACAAGAATTAAAAATCTGAAGGGCTTTGCAGTGTCTGGCACCTAGTGAGCTTTTATCTGAGTGGCATGGAAGAGTTGATATATTATGTCTTAAAGAAAACACTGTATTCACAGGACATTAGCTTAGGGGCACATGGAAATGCCTTCATTGAGCAGGTAGCCATATGGTGAAGGCCACAGAATATAAGCCCCGAGAAAGCAAGGCTGATTCTGGCTCCATGTTGAGTTATCAGTGTCTGGAGGGTAGTTGGTTCTTAAATATTTGTAGAGGGCCTGAGGGGTACAGGGTTTTTCAGGAATTGTTGGGAGTTAATGTTCCCTGAGTCCCTTGCCATAATGTGAGTGACTCCATTTGCCTGATTGTGAGTATCTGGTGTCCAGCTGGCTTGGGCTGCCTGAGCAAAATCCCACAGTCTGGGACCCTTAAACAACAGATATTTATTTCTCACAGTTCTGGAGACTGGGAAGTCAAGGTCAAGGCCTGGACCGCTTTGGCTCCTAGTGGGCAAATCTCTTCCTGGCTTGAAGATAGCTGCCTTCTAGCTGTGTCCTCTCAGCTGTGTGCTTTCTTCTTCTTATAAAGCCACTAATCCCAGCATGGGGCCCACCTCAGTGCTCTCACCTAACCCTAACTATTTTACAAAGACCTGATCTCCAGTTACCATCACTTTGGGGGGGTAGGGCTTCACCATGTGAATTTGGGGGGACACAATTCATCCAGAACACCTGGCATTCCTCCTCCAGCTCCAACTCACTAGTAAGTATCTGAGAAGCTTCTGACCTCCCAGCTGTTCCTGCTGGAGATCTGCCCTTCTGCTTCTGCCCACTCCCCCTGGGAGTATCCTTGACACACACACACACACACACACACACACACACACACACACACACACACACACACACACACACACACACACACACACACACACACACACACACACACACCACCCATGGCCAGCTTTTCTTCATATCATGGCACGTGGTGGTGGTGATCATCTGTGCTGTGTTCTGCTGCGTGCAGCTGATCCGGGTTGTCATCTATAAACCTACAGTAGGCAATGTTTGTAGAGACTCCTGTCAGTCCCTTTTTGTTCTCAGAAGTTCCTGTGAATGCCACCCAGGAGAATTCCAGCAGACACAGAAGTATATTTGAAAGAGAAGGTTTTTCTCCCACCAAAGTCTGCTAGAAGGGATTTCAGTCAAAAGCAGAACTCAACATTTAAATTGGCTTACTCAGTTTCAACACCAATGGAACTCTTCTAGCAACCTCTTCAGAGGTTGGCATGCACTGCTTTGACTGGCTGAGTTAATGGCTTTAAATTACACAGCCTTTCCCACTGGCACATCCCCATCTCATTTGCTGTAGGTCATCGGCACCAGCTGAAATCAATACTTGTGCCTTCTAGGCCTCAAGGAACTGGCTTCTGCCCCTTCTCTCTGCCAGCAGTGTTGGTTAACAGACATTGTTTTTTAACATGCCTGGCTTGGTGATCACTTGCCTGGGTTTCTAACCTCTCCTTCCACAGACTGTTTGCTTTCTCTCTTAGAGTTGGTGTTTCCTGCACCTCCCAAATTAGCATCATCTGTGAATTTCATCACGCACTGTTTACCCCACTTCTCCTACCTCATTAACAGGCAAGGAAGCGTAAGATGCTCTCCACTATGGGAGGAGACAAAGCTGAGCTGCCATGAGCTCAGAGGGGAGCTGCCCCTAGTACCAAGAGCTGTAGGCCATTGCTGAGATGGAGATGGCACCTGTCTGCAAGAGGAAAATCTTGGAGTAGTTTAGAAGCTGTTTGGGAGATTGCAGAGTCAACAGTGGATGGTGAGAGAGGCCCTTGGTTAGCCAGGTGGCCTGGCCCTTCCTTTCAATCTGAGACGCTCTCCCCAGGCCTGGGCTGGACACTCAGAGGCATCATAACATCCCCTGCTCCTATGGGCGAGGTGAGAGGTGCCACATCCTAGCCTCCTCCTTGGCCTAGAGGCTCCTACCCGGAGAAGAGCCCTTCTGCCCACTGTGTCTGCAACGTGGTAATGGTCCCAGGGCTTGTCTAGCCAACCATTTGCACCTTAATGCATTTTTTTATTCCTTCATTTCAGTGATGTTAGCACAAGGCCTGGCAGAGACAAATACCCAAATGTTCAAGTGAGAAGTATCCCAGCCTACCAATCCACTTGTAATCATCATAAGACCAAATCATTGGTATTGCCGAACTGAGGGATTCCAGTCAAAAGCAGAACTGAACATTTAAGTTGGCTTATTCAGTTTCCACACCAATTTCATTCATCTTTAATAAAAAGAGTTATTGAATAGAGTTCATATATATGTAATTCACCCTTTTCAAGTCTACATTTCAGCATCTTTTGGTATGCTCATCACCACAATCTACTATTAGAACACTTCCCTCTCTCCAAAAGGAACCTGTCACCAAGAGCAGTCGCTCCCTGTTTCCCAGTCCTCAGACCCTGGCAACCACTCATCTTTCTGCCTCTACAGAGTTCCCTGTTGGGGACACGGATCATACAATGTGTGGTCTTTTGTGCCTGTCTTCTTTCATTTAGCACAATGTTTTTAAGGTTCCCTCATGTTGTAGCGTGTATCAGAGCTTCATTCCTTCTCATGATCAAATAATATTCCACCATATGAATCCATCACATTTTGTTGGTGGAGATTGGAGTTGTTCCTAGTTTTTGATTGTGAGGACAACACTGCTATGAACATTTGTGTAAAAATGTTTCTGTGAGCCTGTTTTCATTTCTCTTGGGTTTATACTTAGGAGTGGAATTGCTGGGTCGTGATAACTCTGTTTAACCTTTTGAGGAACTGCTGAACTATTTTCCAAAGTGGCTGTACCATTTTACATTCCCATCAGCAGTATATGAGGCTTCTAATTTCTCCATATCCTCACCAATTCTTACCGTCTGTTGTTTTGGTCACAGCCATCCTAGTTGGTGTGAAGCGGTATTGTGATTTTTGACTTACATTTCCCTGATGACTAAGGATACTGAACATCTTTTTATAGTTTATTAGCCATTTGTATATCTTCTCTGGAGAAAAATCTGTTCACATCCTTTACCTATTTTTAAAATTGGGTTACTTTTTATTGTTGTGTTAAGTGTTCTTTACATATTCTGGAAACAACTTCATTATCAGATACATGATTTGCAAATGCTTTTTCCCATTCTGTGGGTTGTCTTTTCACTTACCAGAAGGCATCATTTGCAGCAAAAAGTTTTTGACTTGTATCAAGTCCAGTGTATCTATTTTTTTCTTTTGTTTCTTATGGTTTTGGTGTCACATCTAAGAAACCATCGCCAAAATCAAGGTCATGAAAATTTACTCCTATGTGTTCTTCTAAGAATTTTATAGTTTAAGCTTTTATATTTGTGTATTATTTGTGTATTTATGCCTTTGAGGCATTTTGAGTTGATTTTTGTGTATGGAGTGAGGAAGGGGTCCACTTTCATTATTTTGCATGTGTAGTCTTTTTGAAAGAGTGAAAATGAGTCAGACTCCCCTTTGGCCTTGTGCTGTCAGGTTGGAGCCTGTGCCCATGCCCACCTCCCAGGGCACTTAGTAGCGAGTAAAGTGGTGTCTGAGATACCATATGGGGAAAGATAAGTATGTATGAAACAAAAAAAACAGCACACTGAAGGACCCAGCTTTGGATTTGAACTGTTAGCGTCTCTCTCAACCTATCCTCCTGGTGTTAAATTGGGAGCAACAATACAATGGCCGATACCTCGGACTTAAAAAATAAAATGGAATGTTTAGCAGTGTCTCAAGGTCCATGCCCTTGGCAGAGGACAGCCTGGGGAGACAGCTGAGGTGCAGTGCTACGTCCCAGACACAATTCTCAGTGTTTTATCCATGCTCAGCCCCTTGTCTGGGTATATTAGCCCAGCTCTGCCGGCATCCCTCCTCTGGAGGCTGGGATGGAGAGCCGAGGGGAGTGGCCGCAGGGGAAGGAATCCAATCGGAGGACCAGTGTCAAGGTCCAGTACCTCACTGGACTGGGGAGGGAGAAGGGGAAGACTTGGTGGAGAAGAGGGTTTTTCCCTTATTGCTCATAGCCTCCGTGACCTTTCTGTCTCAGCACCTCACTTGTGACCCCCAAATTGGCTAAGCCAAGCTCCTTGTGCAGAGCACTGAATCTCCCTGAGGTGTCTGTCCCCAGACCGGAGTCTCTGCCACCATCATGGACCTGCCCCAACCTAAAGGTGACAGGAGTTGGGGCACTGAACAAGTGCCAAGATTCGAGGGTGCCCGGGGATTAACCCCTGACTCTGGCTTTCTGTGTCGTCCTCCAGGCAGAGCTGGAGCCTTTCTGACCTGCACTCGGCTCCCGCAGCCAGTCTCCCTGATCCAAAACGGATGTCGGTGTCGTTCTCCTCCTGCGCAGGGCACGTGGGGCCTGCCCTCCCAGGTAGATATGCCCTCGTGCATCTCTCAGGAGCAGGTGACGGCTCAGCCACCAACTAGGTCTGAGCTTGGGTGAGCTGTTTGGCCTGTTTTGCCTCCGTTTCCCCATCTATATAATGGGATGGCAGAATTAACCCCCTAAGGTTGTTGTGAAGATTAAATGAGTCGACCATAAAGCTCTCTGAACAGTGTTTGGCCCGGAGCCAGACCTGGCCACAGGCCCCTGTGACCACCGCTCTCCCTTCTCTGGGTATTTCTAGCTGATCCTGCACACACCCTCTCCGTCGGCTCTGCGAGTGCCACAGAGTGTCAGTCTCTCCTCTGCCCTGCTCCCTGTTTCCCGCCTAGAGAACTGGGTCCTGCCCTTTAGCGTGTCACCCCTCAAACTCCCCAGTCTCTGCCACCCTCCCGGGATTCCTAGTCCACACAGGGGCCCACATAGGTCATACCTGGGCCTCAGAGCCTCAGCGCTTCTCTCTGGTTCAGAAATCTGCATATCTAACATTTCCACACCTACAAAACCACTCTTTGGCTGATCATTTTAGATACCTTGTACTATATTATATTTATACCCTGTAGGCCATAGATTGAGGTTTCCCTCTCTGTTCCCTTGCTCTGTCACTGTCCACTCTTTTTCCTACATATTTAGCTGTTGGATGGCAGATTATTTAAAAGTATTTTTGTGTATTAATACATAAATGATACCTATTTGTAAACTTGGAAAACAGAAAATATGAAATAAAATAACAAAAGCAGTGTTTTATTCTATAAATGAAAGTACGCTTGTACATGAACAATCATAATTTCATACTTTAATATTTTTATTAAAGTACTTTCAGTGACAAGTTTTTAAAATGTGCTTCTTTGACAATTGTAAATTCCTTTCAGTTCAGTAATCTTTTATTTCTGCCATAGTGCTTAAATGCCCACTATACTCTTAGCCACCGACATTTCTACATCCTGCATCACTTTCTCTCTGGACAAAGATGTTGCTAGAAAAGCAAGTGCATTGCCAAATGCTGAATTAAATTTATCTCAGTTTATTTATTGCAAGATTTTTCAGAGCCTTGGTTAACATAATTTCTTAGCAATGAAAGACTGTAGGTAGCATTGCCCAAGCTTGATTATTGAATAATCACATACTTTTTTTAAAAGACATTTTAACATCTTCCTAGGTCCTCCATTTGAGAAACACTACTCTACAGCAAGTTGTCCAAGTTTTCACCTGGTTCACTTCATACCCCAAAGCCAGTCGCACAGTATCCCATGTGACTGAGTTGAGGAGCCCATAGCTCTTGCTGATTTCCGTGTGAAGCAGACATTGGCGTAAATAGAACATTGGAGGCAGAATAACATACAGGGGTTCACATCCGGGTGTTGCTGCCCAGCAGCTCTGTGTATTTGGTTAATCACGGCTTAGGCTGTTCCTCGCCTACTAACTGTGGCTAAGATCTGCCCCCCAGGGTTGTGGTAAAGAATAAATGACATTGTTTACGAAAGTGCTTAGTTAAATATAAATGCTCTAGACAAGCAATTTTAAGGTGTTTATTAGCATAGGAACAAACCCAAAATTGTAACCTTGATAATACTGTGTTTTATCAACTTGGCTCACGCCTGGTGCTCCAGAATCCACAAGCCTCTGTAATGTGACAAACAGCATCTTCACTCTGTAGGACCTACTGGAGAGAAACAGAGAAGCACCTGCTCTGCTGCGCCACCCCTCCCTGGCCCACCACAGGAAACCACTCCAGTCTTGTTGAAGTCCTACTGCACAAGGTGGTCCAGCCGCTTGGAGGGTAGGAAGTAGCCAGGGCACTAGGAAGCCACTGCTTCCCTCCCCACTCCATCAACAGATCCTCACTGAGCTGAGGCCCCAGAGGAAAATGGCACAATAACAAACACGCAGAGCTAGAAATTTGAGGCTTACCTCTGCCAAGGGTCCTCCCTCCATGCAGTGGGACTGGGCATGAACCACCAACTTCACAGTCTCCTGTTCTCCATCTGGTAAAATGTCTGACAATGCCGACCTCGTGAGAGTGTTGCAGACAAGAAAGGAAAAGGATGTCAAACTCCCAGCCTTCAAGGGGCTAGTGTTTTAGTGTGGGAGACAAGATACGCACTCAAAGATCAAATGACTTTTTTTTTTAATGATGAAATAGCTACTGTAAGGCAGGTGTGCCATCCATACACAGCCATGCAGCTGCCTCCGCTGACCATGGCCAAGGAACCTTGTCACAGTGTGATGGTGTCTCAACTTGGGACACTGTAACAGAACACCACAGACTGGGGGCTGAAGCAACAGATGCTTATTCTCTCACAGTTCTGGAGGTGGGAAGTCTAAGGTCAGGGTGCCAGCCATGTTGGGTTCTAGGGAGGGCTCCTTTCCTGGCTTGTAAGGTGCCACGTTTTCACTGTGTCCTCACATGGCCCTTCCTCAGCTCGTATGTGGAGAGAGCCCTCTGGTGCCTCTTGTCAGGCCACCAGTCCTATCAGATCAGAACCCCACCCATATGACCTCATTTAACCTTAATTACTTCTAAATACAGTCACTTTGGGGTCAGAGCTTCAGCATGTGAATTCGGGGCAGGGAAGGGGTACAGTTCATCCCATAGCAGGTGTTAATGAGGCCAAGGCTGTGTGCATTGCCTTCCGGGGGACCAGCTGACTCACCGTGGTTCCAGGCACGGATACTCACTTGCCTAGGTCTGTCCACAGCATAGGGGAGTGTGGATTTGATGCAGACCATCCTAATCATTGGAACGGCAGAATGTCAGACCCCTAAATGGAGTCTAGTTTACCCCTTACTTTGAAGGATGAGGGAATCACAACTTCCAGAAATGAAGTGATGCTCTTAAGGTTCCATAGTACAAATTCTTGACTCCCTCAGGGATTACCATTTTAAAGATGTGATGTGTAGGACAACCAAGCCTGTTTAAGCCAGCTTACACTACTTCCAGAGCTCTGTATTTCCCACATCCCAGGCAGATGTTCCCAGCTGATCTTGCTAATGTCAGGTCACTGCAAACACCACCGGGGGAATTCCATTTTGAGCAGCTGCCCTGATTAACTCTGGGGACAGAACTCAGAGCCAGACTACTTTCCTCCTACCACTTTCCCCTTTGAAATTTCTGGAACTTCCCAGGAAGCCCTAGGGCTCCTGGGACACAAGTAGGCGTTCACATATTCTGGTCCCATATCGTTATTTGAGAGAGAGGCAGGCCCAGAGGAAAGTGACTTGCCCAAAGTTACACAGGAAGGACAGAAAGTTATCACCGAGCCTGGAACAGAGCCGAGGTCTCCATCCAAAGCTGGGAGCTCCTTCCAGTCAGAAGACCTCCATCTCTACCAGTGTCAGAGTCACTTGGGTATTTAAAATCGATTTTTTTTTCCAGGCACTACTCCAAAGAGTTCAATTCAGTAGGGATAGGGTGAGCCCTGGCATGGGGATTTTAAAGAGACATCAAGTGACTGATGTGGCTGCTTTCGCCATGACCAGGCATTCATATTCCAGGTGGGGCAGTGGCTGGACAGAAGGCAGGGAAATGAGTCCCGAGGCTTTTAGGCCAAGCTGTCATTGGCTTTACCTGTCCCTGTGGCACCAAGACCTCTATTCTTGATTCCGTCTAAGAACTAAAGGGTGATTCCTAGAGCTATAGGTTGTGTCTGATCCCATAGCATCACTTTTTAGACTCATCTAGAAAGTTCCCAACACATTCCTATAGGTGGAATGCACACATAAACAATGACAGGTGCAGACTGGCGAGCCCACTAATTATCACCATCTGGATGAACAGACTTAAAAAAAAAAGCCCCAAAAAACTATGTGATGGAATTTTCTCCTCTTTGTTTTCTTATTTCTGATGGCTTAAATATTGTGTTTGGTTTAAATACAGGCATGATCCGACCACAAATATTATGGGCAGAAAAGCCAACACAGCAGACTCCGTGGAAAGGCTGTTGCTCTCAGGTAGGACATAAAAATAGTGCTTGCTGCGTCTGCAGGTGTTCCTGCCTCTTGTCTCACTCCTCCGTAGGACAGCTCTGAGGAGTTAGCTTACTCCCGTTGTAGAGAGAAGTAATTGGAGTGGAAGAGCGTAAGCGGCGCAAGGTCACAGAAAATTGGTGATGGAGCTGAGACGAAAATGTGGATGGCCTGTCTTAGCTATGACCGGCTCTAGCCTGGGTTCCTGGCCCCTGGAGGTGTGGCTGACAACCGATTCATGGCTCCTGGAATAAAGGAACCAGGAAGAGAAACTCCAGTTAGCTGGACTTGTTTTTGTTATGATGATTAATAAGGAGCATTTGAAAGGTAATCACCTGTGTAAAGTGCATCCCACTTCCGGGCCATGTCCTCCCGGCCCCTGGAGGTGGCTGTTCCCTTCTTTACAGTGACCGAGGGGAGAGGCGGGATTAAGCTCAGCTGGGGGGTGCCTTAGAGACAGGTGTCTCTGGGCAGTATTTGGGAAGATGAGATTTCAATCCTAAAGGTCTGGTGCTCGGATTGTCATAGTTCACACTTTATTCCTGGGGTCTCTGCACCTGGCCTTCTCCAAGGCCACCCATATATTCTCCCCACTCTGGAAGGGAGCGGAGGTGGGCCTGACCTACTCAAGAAGGGAGAACAAGGCTGCCCACGTCCCTCTTTTCCTGCAGTTGAGAAACCAGACCCAGGGCTGGTGCAGCCACAGGTGCCGGCAGTTCCATTTTGAGCTGCTAAGGAAGGACCACGGAGACTCAGAGATGGAACCCATGAGATCCCGCCCTGCTCAGCCCCAAACCTCACAGGCTGATGCCAGGCAGAGGGACACAGGAGCTCGCTCTGCTCGAGCAGGGTTCTGAGGGAGTGCAAATGGATAAAGGGTTCCCTTGCTGCAGAGGCACGCGGCTGGGGTAAGGCAGCCTCTAGGCTTCCAGAATCAGATTCTGCTGTGTCTGAAACATGGTAAACCCAGGTTACTTAGGGAATCTCTTAATTTTATATCTGTATGAGTTGGTACGGTTGTTAGATGACATCAATACACTGAGCTGGCCGGTTTCTTTGTCTCTGCTTCTGGGGACAAGGTGGGCCTTAGGCTGAGGCAACTGCCTATGACAGCAAAAACATGTCTCCTGCCGCTGGCCTCTTCTGAGGGAGGGCATTGGAGCCCGTGCTACAGGGAAAATATTATCTGAGGATGTTATTAGCTGCAACTCCTTAGTTCCATTTAACAAAGCAGATCCGCTACTTCCCTACCAGGACCCTGGGAGGGTGGGACTCAGGACAGGCCACGTTTAGTTAGTCGAGAGGGAGTGAAGGAACCAGGACGGTGACCTGACCTAAACACCCCGGCTCCTGAGGTAGAGACCTGGGCAGATGCTCACCTGGGGCGGGAGGAGCCCACACGCCTTTCAGTGATGCCCAGCACCTGCCCTGGGGGTGGACCAGACGTGGTGCTCAGACTGCTTATTCTGCCCCACACCTGCGGCCAGGTGGGCGTCAGCCCCACACCTTCATCCCCGCCTGCCTCCCGCTCGTCCTCCCTCGCCACACCTCTTGGTTCGTGTCAGTCCTGGCCTTCCTCTGTGATAGCAGCCCTCTCCCCCACCCCCTGCCCCGGCAGCTGAGTTCTTCTCGGTCTGGATTCTCCGCCTTACAATGGGCTAAGGGCTGCATGGCTGGAGCCCCACGGAGTTCTGGGGGCTTCATTTGTAAAGCTGCGCAGTTTCACCACTTAATGTCAGTAATCTGTAGATTTTGCAAGTTAGGTGAAGCACTTCTGACGTACCAAACGTGTGAAGCTAGGCAGTTGAAAGAACGGGCACTCTTGAATCAGGGAAGGTGTCACTGTCTGTTGAGCTGGGGTCACAAGAGGCAAATGAGTTGGCTAGTTCCCTGGGGTAGAAAGGACCCCAGAACCGGGTCTAACCCGAGTGAGTGTACCACTGAGGGTAGCCAAGGGACAAGCCACAGCGCCCCCTGGCGGACCTCACATTGACCTGCCACCTCATTAAATGTCAGCAGTGGGGAGTCCTTCCCCGTCCCTCTCCTGGTCCCTCTGAGACAAGAAGCTTTCATTTTCAAAAGGACTAGTCAGAGTTAGGAATGTGGTAGGTGGCTGTACAGTGCTGCAGAGCTGAGTTGCACCCCTTGGGGTGGTTATGAAGTAAAGAAAGTAAGCTTACCCGAAGAAGGAGCTAGCCTTTGCCCTCGGCTACTGACTAGTGATCTCTAGACTCTTGGAACACCCACTTGGAAAGAGTGGCTTTCCTTCCCTGAGGCCCTTAAGCTACACTGGGCAATATCATTTATGATGGAGGCTTTGGGGTCACACATTATCCACTCTACTTCCAGAGGGGTCAGCCACACTGGCAGTCAACCATGGAGCCCCAGTGAAAATTCTGCACAGCAAGGCTCAGGTGAGCTTTCCTGCTTAGCAATGCTCTGTGCATATGCCACACATTATTGCTGGGAGGAGATAAAGCTGTTCATGGCTCCATGCAAACTCTGCATGTGAAACTTTCTTGGACTCTGCCCTATGTGCGTTTTCACTTGACTGATTTTAATCTGCATCCTTTAGCTGCAGTAAACCATAACTGTGAGTATAACATACTTTACCAAGTTCTGTGAGTCCTTCTAGTGAATTTTTAAACCACAAAGTCGTCTTGGGACTTCCTCACCCCAAACCTTGCCACTGGTAATTTTGCAGGCGCGTACAATCCTTTAGCATCTGAATGTCTTTTTAATGCTGGCTATGGGATGAAGCTAACTGACCACAGACAGATTGGTCATAAACAAGAAAAAAATCAAGAAAAAAGTGCTAGAGACACAGGCTCCTAGAGACAGATGTCACAGCAGGACGCTGGGCTGTGGGCCCAGCTCACTGCATGAAGGGCCATGTGAGCTTTGAGTGCAGATACAAACTGAGCTAGCTGGGCTCTCACTGAAATGCTTTCTGCTGCCAGCATGAAGAGAAATCCTCAGCAAATATGCAGGGTTAAAGTGTGATTATGGCCCAACAACAGGAGTGCTTTCTCATTAGAAGGTAACTGATTTCTAGAGTTCAGTGGACGGATTAGGTTTGGAAAGGTGGACTGGTGACAGGAAGGAGAGAGATGATGAGTCAGAAGATGGGGATTTGGATCCTAACATTATTGCAGACTGGTCCTGACTTCAGGCAGGTCCTTGACATTGCTGGATCTTTGCCCTATTTCGCATCTGCAGGCAGGCATTCATATATTGATTGGATAGTATGAAGGAGCTAGATTCAGGAAGGGTAATGGGAGAGAATGAACACGGGTTCTTTCTCTGTCAGAGGCCATGAAGGGCTTGACTTACTATATTGATCGGGGTTCTTCATAGAAGCAGAACCCACAGTATACCCTGCCAACCCCCACCCCCACCACTGCCAACATGCACACATGGGACTAGAGAGAAAAATTTATTTATAGGACCTGGCTTCTGTGATTGTGGGGGCTGGCAAGTCTGAGATCTGTAGGGTAGACCGGCAGGCTGGAAGTTTGAGTCAGTGTTGTAGTCTTGAGTCTGAATTCTTCCACAGACTAGAAAACTCGGGCAAGTTTTCCATGTTGCCTTCTGGAGGAGAAACCCTTCTTTTTCAGGCAACGTTCCTCTTTGCTCTTAGGCTTTCCTCTGATTGGATGAGGGCCACCCACCTAGGGAAGGTAATCTGCTTTACTCAGAGTCTACTGATTTCAGTGTTAACCACATCTTTAAAATGCCTTCATAGCACCATGTAGACTGATGTTTGACCAAACAGCTGGGCGCCATTGCCTAGCCAAGTCAGCACATGAAATGAACCATCACGCTTTTTCATTCAGTGCTCACAGCAGCAATGCAGAGGAAGCCGAGGTAGTAAGGAGCAGCTCTGGAGCCGGGACTAAGGTGCTTTCACCTCCATCTCCACATGATACCATGCTGAACCTCACAGGCAATCCCTAAGATCTTCCAATTTATTAGTAAACCTAACAGCACACTCCATTTTTCCTACTGTCCTTACTCCCAAAAGAGCTGCTAGTTAATCCTCTCCATACTTTTTTTTTTTAAACATATAATGATATACCAAGAACCTTCAAAGTTTATTAGTAGCCAATGACTTGCCTTGTGTCCAGACTCTGGTACCTACCAGCCACCTCTTCACCTCCAAGTTTGAATCTCCCCTGTATGGTCCCTGGGATGCATCCGTTCATTCAACAAAGTCTATTAAATGTTTATGATGTACCAGTCATGATAAGGACTGAGGATGGAATATGGCTAGGACAGACTTTTTTGAGTTGCTCAGTCTAGCTGATTTTGAGAAGATTATAATAAGATGTGCAAATGTTTGGAAAGTGCTTTTGATATCGTGAAATGCCAACTCCAAAATTTTTACCTGCTCATTGTAGGCACTGAATGTACAAGCTTCCCATGACCCTATGAAAACAGTATAGTTCACTTAACTGGTAGTATGGTAGTGACTAAATATTGCTTGCATTCTGCACATTTATTTGCTGAAAAGTTTAAGAAGTATATCAGTTGCTTAGCTCCCTGTAAAATCTCTGGGCCCCAGAAAAAAATGCTAATGAAATACCTGAGCTGAAACTCGACAATGAGTATCACCAAAGAATGAACAGAGATGAGAAGTGTCATTATGCAGGACTGGTTTTTTTTTAAATGCCAGATGATAATAATCAAACTTTCACCAATGGAGAAGAATACAGCACAGGAAATGTTACATCCATGAACTTAAAAACCCTTCTCATGCTCAAATGAGTTGCATTCCATTTGGGAAAATGCCCTATTCTAAGGAGGATAAGTTAACCAGGCAAGGTGTCCCATGACTGGAGATGGGGGCAAACTTCGGTTGCCCGCTTACCTGTAAGGTCATGGGTAAGTGATTGTTTGTGGGAGTGCTATCTTTGGGCTCAAGGATTTTAACTAGAAGAATGTTTTTATGCTGAAATGTATGAATGAGTAACATATATATTTTTTACCAGGAAAAAGTAGTACTATTCCCTCACCAATGATTCTAAAGATACACCGATGGAGGAAAAATTCACCATTTTATCAATCCATGTAGGCTCTGAAATAAAAGGTACCTGGAATAGGGAAAGAATCCAGATGGACCCCTTTAGCCTGAGTTTTGTCAAATAAGGATCAAGGGTCGTCCTGTTCTGGTATCATTTTAGTGGCTGGTTTAGAGTTCACACCTCTGGTGCTATCCAAATACCTAGGTCAGTCTACCCACTTCTAATTAAAGAACATCTAGAGCTTTTTCTTTTCAAATTATTTAGTAGTTAAGAATGAAAATAAGCTATGGAGAAATAAGGTTGTAGTTCATATTCTGTCCCCACTCCTTTCCTCTGAGCCTCAGTTTTTTAAATCATAAATGTGTAGGTTTTAAAATATATGGATTTTATTGCTTCCTATTCCTTTCAACACCCTGAAATCACAGCCCTCTCATACCACTCAGATAGTTGTTCAGGAGTTAGGAAACTGGGGGAGTCATAGTTGAAGGATCGTCTCCAGCTTTGCCTGGAACAAAGCACGGTGCCCTCCGTCACCTCCACGGGCCCTGGCTGTGCCTAGACTGGGGTGGGCAGGGAAGGGAGGCAGGACTCTGGGGGCCAGGCAGGGTCTAAGGGCTTATTCCATCTCTTGGAAGTGTTTCTGGAATAAGCATTTGGTGAGGAGGCAGGGGAGTGTCCAGGAAGGGGGTTGCCAAGGCAACCCCAAAATGTGCATTCTCTAGACATGTTGGCTTCTCCCTCTCTGGCCTGGTGTCTTTTAAACAGGAGGGGCAAATATTGGGAGTGACATGGGCACATAAGGGTCTTCCCCCAAATCCTCCTGTAGCCCCTAGCCTAAACACAATTCACGGAGCAGGGCCCAGCACCAAGAGACCATCTAGCACATGTAAGCATGCTATGTCAGAGAACCAGCTCCCCTGCACCTCTCAGTCTGTCCTCAAAACCCAACACCAAGCGCATCTACTCTGAGGGGCCCTGAGCAAGTAGCCCTTCCTGACTTTGTCCCCTCTGAGTTGTCTCAGCATGTGTGTCAGTATTTATGTGCATCATACATGTGTATATATGTGTAAGTGTTCTTAAGGTTTCTCAGCTGTTAAGACTGCATATCAGCACGATAGTTAGCCTTAGTATACATTGTTTCTATGATAGATTGACATGTAACCCTGTGCCGTACCATTGAAAGGGATTGCTTGGGTGGGCAGAGCTCTGTGCTCAGGTATTGGGAATGAATGAACAAGGAAAGCAGTAGTCAGCGAAGGAATCACCCAGAGGAGCCAGGTCACTGAAGTGGCGTGGAGGAGAGAGGAGGGAAGGCAGAGAGAGAAAGAATGAGTGTCGAGGGATGAAGGATACGATGCTTTTCTGGAAGGGAGGTAAGAAAAGCAGAGGCAAGAATAGGTACCACTTCTTTAGGGAAAATCTAAGCGTAAATAACATTCCTAGTTACACTAAGGAACCAATTTCAGTTGCAGTTGCTGAGCTCCAGGGTCTCCAGGGTGGGTGGCCGCTGAGGGCCTGCTGTACACAGCAACTAAGGAACATCCGAGTCTGCCTTGCCCTCCAGAGGCCCCTGTGGGCCCCAGAGCTGCTGCCCACCAGGCATGCTGGTGTCCAGTGGCTGGAGGGACTGATGACAGTGTCCCTGAGCTGTTTTCCACTTGACTTGGAAGACGTCAATGAACAAATTCTTGGAATGGTCTCAATTGCTCCCATCCCGGTGAACTGCGAGCCTGTCTGCCGTGCAAAGGCTTCTGTTGTCTTGGCCGCTCCCCTGCCACTGGGCTTTCAAAGCCGGCAGCGTCAGGGCAGTGTCTCTGTTATGCACGTGGGCTCACAGAGATTCCACCCTGTTCCCTCAGCCTTTTTCTCAGACTCCCTGGCTCAGAAGAAAGCTCTGGCAGGAATCTACATGTATGATATGAAAGCAAGATTCTGTGTATGCTATATAGTCGTGCACAGGTGTGAGATAAGGTGTGTTACGAGTGTAAAATGTGGTCGCAAGGGCCAGATGCATAAATCTATTTATTCACAGCCATATACATCTGTTTGCAGATGACCTGGTGGTCTCTGCCCTAGTCCAGAGAAATACTTAGAACTGTTCAAAATGAACCATACTTGTCAACATGTTCTAAAAGCCAGCTAATAAAAAAAAAAGAAAATGTCAAGTTGCTTCCAAATTGATCTAAGTAGGATTTTTTTTTTAAATGTGCCCAGCAAAAATTGTTAATGAGACAGGTTCTGTCATTTTACACACAAAAAAGCTTAATGGCAAACAATCCAAATTCTGGCTTGTCATTCAAGGCCTTCCAATGTCTAGACCTAGGATTATTCATCTTTAAGACTATGACCTCCATTATTTACACCACAAAGGGTATTTTGAGTTATAATCTTTAGTCTACATAGATCAATTTCTTGGACAAATAATTATTGACATGCACATCCAATTTGCAGGTGGTGCAAAGCCGAAAAGGATAACAAATTCACTTGTTCAACTAATATTGAGCACTTAGGTTGGACTGAGCTTGGTTCTAGCACGGGGGAGCCAAGTGGCCGAAGTCCCAGTCAGGCCAAAACTGTTATGATTGATTTCATAGGAACCTTCATATGGGTTCAAATGGTTTTGCTCGATTCAGCAAACAAAACAAAGCATCTGTTCTCTTGGAGCTTACATACTTGCTAGGGGGAACAGACCAACGTGTCAGGTGGGGTAAAAAGAGGTATCAAGCAGCTTGCAGTGGGAATTATTGGTGGCCTCAAAAAGGTGGCTTCTGTGGCTCAAAGATAAGGTAATCTAAGAGCAGAGACTTGGATAAAGTGAAGGAGAGTACCAATTAAGATTCCAGAGAATGGTGTTTTCAGGCAGTGGGAAGAGCAAATGCAGACTCTGAGGCAGGAGGAAGCTTGGAGTATTTGCACAACAGCAAGGTTAGCTGTGGCTGTGGTGGAGGAAGTAAAGGTGAGAGTAGTAGATGTGAGATGAGAGGTAGCTAAGGCCAGGTCATATCGATCCATCTGGCCATGGTAATGACTTTGGATTTTACTCTGCATGACGTGGGAAGCCACTGGAAGGTTTTAAGCAAATGAGAGGTATGATTGATTGTATTAAATGGTTACTTGAGTTGCCATATGCAGAACAGGCTACTGTGGGGGTCAAGGGTAGAAAGTGGGAGACCAATTAGGAAGTTATTCTTATCGTCTAGGGTAGGGACATGGTGGTTTAAATTAGGATATGAGTGATGAAAGTGGTGAAAATGATAGGATTCTGTAGATACTTTGAAGGTAGAGTTGAAAGGATCTGCTGATAAATCAGATGTGTCGTATGAGAGGAGAGTCAATGGTTCCAAGGATTTTGGACTGAGCAGCCGGGGAAATTGAGAATAGAACCCACTATTTATGGAGATTGGGAAAAGAAGTTTATGGAGACATAGGAGTCAAGTCAAATCAAGAGTTCTATTTTGGATATGTTAAATTTAAGATACCCCTTCTGTTGTTAGGAACGTTCCGTAGTCAATTGGATATATGAGTCTGAAATTCAGGGGAGAAGTTAGGACTGAGAAATAGTTTTAGGAGTCGTTCAGCCTATATAGATGGCATTAGGAAGCAAGGGTAGATGAAGAAGGGAAGAAGTCCAAGGGCCCAGGAAAGACTGAGAAGGAGCAGCCAGTGGGATAGGATGAAACTGAGAGCCCAAGGGAAGAAAGCATCTGCAGGAGTGCAAGAGTGACCACCTCAGTCAGATGCTGCTGATACATCAAGTAAGGTGAAGACTGAGACTTGCCCATTGACTTTAATCACATAGAGGTATATTGCTATATAGAATTTAGTTCTAGAAAGCCCCCAGTAGGCCAAAACTGTTATGATTGATTTAATAGGAACTCACATGTGGGTTCAGATGGTCAGGTTTCCATGCACAGGATTTGGAAGATGTGGTCGCACAACAGTTCATGAGAAAGGGTCTGTGATTTATGACCCCGAGTGATACATGAACCACTACGTGATGGGCACGTTCAAAATAGCCACTGCCAATGGCTGAAAGCAGAGCTTCCAGACCAGTGGGACCGCAGTCTCTCTGAGAGGTACATTGCCGAATATGGGTGAGTGTGTCTCTGTCCTGAACCCCAAACTTGTAAAAGAGCGGGATGAACCAGTGGGCCTTTAGAGAAATTTTCACAATAGTCAAAATTTGTTGAAGAACTAAAGGTGATCAATTTGGAGAAGACCCGGGAGGGCACTTAGCCATTTGAAGGGTTGTCTTGTGGAAGAGGGATCACACTTGCTTTTATAGATTGAGCGTAGAAGTTAAAGGGGAAGTGTTTCTGCTATTTCTGTATAACAAACCATCCCAAAAATGTACCAGTTTAGTACAATGATTTATTATTTCTCACCATTCTGTGAGTTGGTTGGGTAGGTCTTCTGCTGGTTCTACCAGTAGTCCAGATAAGACACGGAGGTAGTTTGGAGTAGCATTGGAGCCAAGAGATACAAAAATGCAGATGAGTATTGTATCTATTGCATAACTGATTACCCCCAAATTAGCAACTTAAAACAATAATGCTTGTTGTACCACACAGTTTCTGAGGGGTGGGAATCTAGGAGTGACTTAATTGGGTATTTCTGGCTTGTGGTCTCGTGAGGTTACATTCAGCTGTTGGCTGGAGCTGCTGTCATCTTAAGGCTCCACTAGGCTGGAGAATCCACTGGCCAGCTCACCCATGTGCTTGTTGGAAGGCACAATTCCAGGGTCAGAGGCTTTCTGTCTCCTGCCACATGGGCCTCTCCAAGTCCTATTCACAACATGGCAGCTTGCAGCTTGTTTCCCTCAGAATGCGGGTGGGGTTGGGGCCAGGGGGAACAAGATAGAAGTCATGTCTTTTTATAAGCTGATCTCTGACGGACGGCCATCCATTCTGCCCTTTGCTATTGGTCACAGTGACCAACCCAGTACAGTGTGGCGGGGGAACTGAACAAGAGTATGAATACCAGGAAGTGGTCATCAGTGGGGGCTGTCTGGGAAGCTGTCTGACATAATGGATGTAATCTATTTTGATTGTAGAACAAAGAACACTGTGCTGATGGATGTGATGTGGTATATGAGGAAAAGGGAGAAAAGGCTTTTGGTTTGAGCTACTTACTACACTGATAACTTTTGGAAGAGAAACATGTTGGAGGTAGGGGGAATAACAAGAGTTCTACCTCAAACTTGTGAAGTTTGTGAAGCCTTTTAGATATCCAAGTGGACAAGTCGAGTAGGTAGTTTGATGAATGAATGATTCTGGCACTCAGCAGAGAGCCCAAGACAGGAGATTAAATTTGCAAGTTATAGCCCACGGATGGGATTTAAAATCCAGGCACTGGAGAAGATTGCTTAGCTGTGGTCATTCTCAATCTTAACTGATGATAATCACCTGGGAAGCTTTAAGAACCTTGATTCCAGGCCATATCCAAACCAAATCAGTACCTCTGGGGCGGCACTCAACCACCGGATTTTTTAAAGCTTCCCAGTGATTCCAGTGTGGCTATGGTGAGAACCATTGACAGAGGAGAAAATGTGAATGGAGAAGAGAAGGGAACCCCGGAACCTTATTTTTGTGTTAGGGTACAGGATGACATAGTGCTCCAGAGAAAGAAAGTTATGGCATAAGGAACAGCTTCTTTTGCGGTGCCTGAGAACTGATAAATTTTGGGGTTGGTGGGCTCCTGAGCTACCAGCCAGCAGGTGAGAACAGTTTGTGCACTAACAGCCCCACATTCAAAGAGCAATTATCTGTGGCCAATGGAAAGCATGGAATCTCTTTGGAATTTCAAAATGTAAAAAGTTGAATATACCAATTACATTGCATAATGCAATCAGGATTAATTAGACCAAGTACTTACCAAGTATTCTTCTGGCCTTTTTAATTCTGGATAATGGTTAAGCAAATTTGAACCTGACACTCTTTAAGGGGTAGATGATTCTGTGCAGAGAGTGACTGGATTCCAGCTGGAAGCTCCTGAAGTTAGGCTGCAAGGGAAAAGATTATCCAGCCCAGCGTAACTTCAAATGAACAATTTTAACATGCCAATCTTTTAACATGCCAACAATTAGAACATGCAGAAAGATCTTGGGGCAATCCATTGTTAAAGTAGGTGTTTGAAGTATTTTTTCCATCTGTAGTGATTGGTGCATTGAGAGATCTATTGTCTAATATTGAGGTCTCCATTTGTTATCACTCCGCCTCACCTCAAACTTTGGCAAACTGGTGTACCTGAGTGAGCTAAGAGAACAACGTCTGGCCGCTATATTGTCCATCCTGCTTCCTGAGACATTGAAACTGTGATCTTGATATCATTAATTCATTTCCCTTGACTCTTGACCAACAAATCAAACAGGTCAGATTCATAACTGTTGAGTACTTTGGAAGTACACAGCACATTCCCTCACCATATACCTCACCTGATCAGGTTCCTTTAAAAGTTGTCACTTTGCCTATGTTTCTATTGCTGCTATTATTAGAACCATTGAAGGGATCCAAAATGCTCTGTAATTGGAGTCCAAAGTCCTAGTGCGATATTTAGCTCTACCATTTGTTGGCTGTGAGCCATAGGGCAAGCCTTTCCCGGCTCTGTAAAATGGAAAGGATCCCTGCCCTACCTCTTTCCCAAGGTCATTGTCTACAGAGAAATGAGTGAACATAAACAGCCCTATCTTGCTGATGTAAAGACTTGTTACCATCACCATATTCCCACTTTGGGCTTCTGCAGAAGCCACTCTTCTACCTTGGGTATCTGTTTCCTTGCTTCTCACCTTCAGGCCTTTCCTTCCTTCTAAATTTCATGGTATAAACCTCACATTTCTTCAGGAAGTCCTCTTTGATTAACCCATCTCAGTTGGATCACCTTTTTCCCAATGCCAGAAGAATATGGTATTCTCTTTAAATTAAGTACCCTTTACTTGTATGTTTCTCTATAAATGTCTTTAATCTGTCCCAAGTGTTCATTCCGAGTCTGCATTAGATTGTAAGCTTTTGAGGGGTAGGGACTGAAGATTTCCCCCAGCTTTGCAGCATTGATCAATATAAAAATTATATACATTGGTATAGATTACTACTTTTTACATCTGATTTGCATTTCTCACTGATCTTCACAAATCAAGATCACCCAGAAAGCAATCAAGTTTGGGATGTTTGTAGACATTAACCTGCATTTATAGCTCAGTTCTTCCCTTACTAAAATAATTCTTAGCTACCAGAGTCTGTCTAAAAATTGGGTATTGGCCAGTGAAGGAGGGGATGGAAACATTCATTTTAGCCTTTCATTAGCAGGAACATGTCTTCATCAGCACACTCCATGGGGATTTCAGTGTCACTATCCTTCCTTTTCTTTCAAGCCCAGTGACATTCGAAATGAGTCACTGTCTAAACATGGAGACTGTCATTCTGCATGCACAGCTGTGTGTGCTTGAGTGCCATCCCAGTCTGTGATGGTAAGTGTGACTCTGACCTCATGGGGGAGAGCATTCTGAAAATGATCCTCCATGAGCCTGAAAGTGGCCTAAACCATGATCTGATATTTTCTGAATCCTCACAGGAATGAGAGGACTCAAGCTGATTCTTTGTGGATTTTATAAAATGGCCATATGTTGTAGGCTTCTGTGGCACAGTAGAAACAACACCATTCTTGAAGACAGGAGACAGCAGGACAGAAGTCCTGCTCTTTTAAAACTAGTTGTGTGACCCTGGGCAAGCCACATTACCCCTCTGGACCCCAAGGAGTTAAACTGGATCGTCTTAATTTCCTTAAAGCTCCAGGGTTCTACTGAGTGCTCTGAGATAATGTGACCCAATCAAAAAGGACTTTACAATTTTTTTCTTGGTCTCCTAACTTTTCTGTTGATCTGGAGAGGTGGTGGGGAGAGTAGGACTATTCTCTCTAAAGAGTGGTATCCAGAAAGGGTTGCTTTCTGGATGTCCAACAGATACATATGTACAGATGGTGAAAGGGGATCTGAAACCAGAAAGGGGAAATGGGAAGAAAAAAAGAGGAAAGAAAAGTAGAAAAGAGGATGTTCTTGTGTTTCCCTCCATAACTACCATTTTTTTAGTCTTGTAGTAGATTTCTGGTCATTTCCAAGGAGTAAAGTGTAGCTGCTGATTGCTATGGACTGAATGCTGGTGTTCCCCTTAATTTCTTATGTGGGAGCTCTAATGTGATGGTATTTGGAGGTGGGCCTTTGGGAGGTGACTAGGTCATAAGAATTAATTAATCACCCCAGGAGGTAGATTAATGTCCTTATAAGAAGAGGAAGAGAGCTCGCTCTTTCCTTCTCCACCATGTGAGGATGCAAGGAGAAGATGACCATCTGTAAACCAGAGGAGGGGCCTTCACAAGAACCCAACCATACCAGTGCCCAGCCGGCCTCCAGAGCTGTATGAAATAACTGTTAGTTAAGCCCTCCAATCAGTGGTATTTATTATATACAGCAATCTCAGATGACTAAGACATTGATACCATCCAGGGCTCCAGGTGTGAACCTGCTCCAGCCCCAATTTAGGGCTGGAGTGATCCCCCAAATCACTCAGTTTCAAGAACAGATGTGTATGGGGATCTTGCCTGTTTGGAGAGACTGAATCTATGGCCCTTGGACCCCTGGTGCTGACCCCTAGTCCCCACATGGTTTTAAAACTTTATATAAAAGTATCATCCTGTGTGTATCTTTCTGAAACTTGCTTTTTTTTTTCTCTGCCAGATCCATGTTGATAACATGCAGCTCTAGCTGATTCATTTTAATGACTACATACTTTTCCATAAGAAGACTGTATCACTATTTATGTGTTCTGATGATGATGGATATGTTTCCAATCCTTTCTCTATTAAAAATAAAGCTACAATGCACACTTTTATGTATGTGTGTATTGAGCACATGGTGTTGCTGGATAAAAGATGTGTATCTTCATCTTTGCTTGTTATTGCCAAAATGCTCTTAATTTATACTTCTAGTTGGCTCTATAGAAGAGTTCCTATTATTCTAAATCCTGTCTGCACATAGTATGTCCCAGACCCTTTGGCTTTTGCCAATCTCTGGCATAGTGGGCACTTAATTTGGTTCCAGAATTTTAAGGGAATTATTTAAATGTTTCAGTGTTAATTAGGATGTTTACTATAGGTTTGTGACAGATGTTGTTTATTAGATTAAGGAAATTACTAGTCTTATTTTACTATTTTTGAAACTATAAGTGGATGTTGAGTTTTTTTCAAAGTCTTGTTCTGTGTATTTAGAGGTGATAATCTCACATTTGAAATAATCTTCCAAACGATATTAGACCCAGGTGGATGGTTTGATAGGAAACTATGAGATGAGCTAAAGATTCTTATTAAGACCAATTCCTTGCCATTTTTCAAAACATCAGGCCCCAGTAGAGCATCTCAAAAGTCACCTCCCACAGTCACAGTGTTGGAAAGGAATGCCAGTATTGTCATGTACCACAAATAATTCATCCTGTGTAAGTGGGATGTGCTAGGGTGTTAGAACTATGGACTATTACCTGACGGACTGAAGAACAGCATGCTTCACAATGGGTTATTTGAACAATATATGATTATTATGGGCCAATGCCTGGGGCTTGGATACATTTTTGTTAAGGTGGAACTTTCTTTGTAATGGAGTTGGTTATAATAGGATTTATCTCCATCTGTCTCACTTACCTATTCTCCCTCTGGTGGCTTGGGTAGCAGTGTTCCCTTTGCAGCAGCCACCTTGGCTGTGTCTAAGGAGCCAAACATGCCTCCAATTTGTGACCAAAAGCTTCCAATGGGACTCTGCTCATAAGCCCCAGACCTCTTTGATTTACCGAATGTTCATCCATCATTGATGGCCTTACTCAATCTGCTTTCCCAAGGTGTTTATCGTCTTAGCTTCTTTCCCACTGAACCCTCCCAGCCCATTTAGACACAACTTGCCTTTGTCATCCATTATGGATGATGACAGTTATGTTCTGGAGGGTTCTGAGTTTTCACCCCAGGCTGGCAGGAGTGCCATGTCTGTCTGAGTGGCATAGCAGTCAGTGAGAGCATGATGCTAACAAGCCCCCAGATCACAGGTTTTGAATAGATCCATATCTACCATGCACCTTGCAGCAGTGTTTGCGGAGTTTAATAAGTTTGGCCCTGAAGGAGGGTGTGCGGAGTGCTGTCCACCAAATCACTCTTCCAGCCTGTACAATCCAAAGGACATGCCCCTTGGGCCCTGGCTTTGTTGGACAATCTGAGGGCAAATAATTCCTCTTCTCCTGATTGCTGTGTTAACTATATTAAATGTTCGCTGTAATTACCTGTGATATAATGATTTATAAGAAATATTTATTTGGTCATTCAGATGACCAAATATATATTTCTCAGATATATTTAGTCTTCATCCACAGTTCCTGAATATGCTTCAGAGCCATGAAGATGAAATGGTGTCTTGTTATTAATGACGGTGACCGTCAGACTCCATCCAAAGTCAGGGAGGGGTTGGCTGCTGGGGGACCAGCCATGTGACTGGAGGGTTGGAACTTTCAGTGCCCGCCCTCCTTGCCCCACTTCACCCCTTTCTCTGGGGAGGGGTGAGCGGCTGTAGGTGAATCAGCTGATCAGCCAATGGCTAATGACTCAGTCAATCATGACTATGCAATGAAGCCTCCAAACAAACCCAGAGGGCAGAGTTTTGGCTTTTTTTTTTTTTTTTTTTTTGGAGAGTTTCCACTCTCAGGGAACCAGGCGACTCCCACAAGCTGCCGAGCAGGGCCCAGGCTCCACGAGGAGAGAAGAGAGAAGCTCCTTTGTTCTGGACCTCACCTTCTGTGACCTCTCGTCATCTGGCTGGGGGTTGCTATCCTTTGATCAGCTGGTAAATGTTACCTGAGTGTCTCCCTGAGTTCTGTGAGCTGCGCTAGCAAATCACTCAGACCTGAGGACGATGTCGCTGGACCCTCCTAAATGAGCACAGGCAACAGGCTGGGGCTGGAGCTCCCGTCTGAAGAACCCTTAGCCTCTGGGATCTGAACTATCTCCTGCTAGGTAGTGTTGGAATTGAGTTGAATTCTCCACCACCCTGCTGGTGTCTGAGAATTACTGGGTTGTTGTGTGTGGGATCTTCCTGCCACCCCACCCCTTTGGAATTGGGTCTGGGAATCTTAAAAGATTAACTAATCATTCTCTCTCTCTCTTTTTTTTTCTTATTCTGTACATAGGCTGACTGTGCAAGAAGTTGAAGTATGAGCAGTTGCTTATGGCACTATTAAAAGACCCCCTCAGCAGACGTGTCTCCTCTGCCAGGGTGCCTGAGGTCCCACCATTGGTGGCCCCCCAAAAAATAGAACTATCATGGTTGGGGGATGTAAATTGTTGTCACTGTAAGGCTGTGATTAATGAATTAGCTCAGCCAGAGATTCAGGGCTCACAGGAAGTACAACACAACATTCATTCATTCAAAAAACTTATAACAAAATAGTGAGTGTGTAGCAATGCTCTATTAGGTTCCAGTAACTCAAAGATAAATCCCGCACCCTGCTAGGCTCTGCTTCACATGAGCCCTGTGGCATCTCTGAAAGAACACTGAACTGGTGGTCTGAGGCCCTGGGACTCTTGTACCAATCCTCTACCAGATCTAAGAGCTGGGTGATCCAGGGAGCCCCTTTGGACCTAAATTTCCACATGTTTAACTTTAAAGATGGAAGGAGGAGGAATAGGATCTCTAAAGTCCCTTCTGGTCTGGTTGGCTACGAGTAGAATAGGTGTTACATTCACCTGGTTCAAACATCAACAAAAAAAGCCCTACCCTCTCTCTTTTCTTCATGCCTCATCTGCTAACTCTGTCTTCCCACTCCAGCAGCTCACCATTGCCTATCCTTTCAGGAACTTTCAAAAATGTACATACTAGTCAATGAAAATCTATATTCATTATCCCTCTCTTATTTAACACAGGATACATAGCATGCTGTCAACACTGTCTTATACCTTGCTTTTTTCCCAATTAACAAGATACCTTGGAGATCTTTCCATGTCAATAGGACTGAGCTTCTTCCATCTTTTCTTTTATATATATAGCTATATAGAATTCCACTGTGTGCATGTTCGATGATTTAACCAGTTCCCATTAGATGATAACTTGGCTCTTTCCATTCTCTTGCTATTCTAAACAATGCCAAAATGTATAAAGTTGTATTTACATCATTTTTTAAATTTATTTTTTAAAATTTATTTTGGTATCATTAATCTACAATTACATGTGTAATATTATGGTTATTAAACTACCCCTTCATCAGGTGCCCCCCACCAACCCCATTACAGTCACTGTCTATCAGCATAGTGAGATGCTATAGAAACACTACTTGTCTTCTCTGAGTTGTACAGCCTTCCCCGTGCCCCCCCAACATTACGTCTGCTAATTGTAATGCCCCCTTTTCCCTCTTATCCCTCCCTTCCCACCCATCTTCCCCAGTCCCTTTCCCTTTGGTAACTATTAGTCCGTTCTTGGGTTCTGTGAGTCTGCTGCTGGTTTGTTCCTTCAGTATTTTTTCTTTGTTCTTATACTCCACATATGAGTGAAATCATTTGATACTTGTCTTTTTCGGCTTGGCTTATTTCACTGAGCATAATACCCTCTAGCTCCATCCATGTTGTTGCAAATGGTAGGATTTGTTTTCTTCTTATGGCTGAATAATATTCCATTGTGTATATGTACCACATCTTCTTTATCCATTCATCTACTGATGGACACTTAGGTTGCTTCCATTTCTTGGCTATTGTAAATGGTGCTGCGATAAACATAGGGGTGCATATGTCTTTTTCAAACTGGGCTGCTGCATTCTTAGGGTAAATTCCTAGGAGTGGAATTCCTGGGTCAAATGGTATTTTTATTTTGAGTTTTTTGAGGAACCTCCATACTGCTTTCCACAATGGTTGAACTAATTTGCAGTTCCACCAGCAGTGTAGGAGGGTTCCCTTTTCTCCACATCCTCACCAACATTTGCTGTTGTTTGTGTTTTGGATGTTGGCCATCCTCACTGGTGTGAGGTGATATCTCATTGTGGTTTTAATCTGCATTTCTCTGATGACTAGCGATGTGGAGCATCTTTTCATGTGCCTGTTGGCCATCTGAATTTCTTCTTTAGAGAAGTGTCTATTCATGTCCTCTGCCCATTTCTTAATTGGATTATTTGCTTTTGTTTGTTAAGGTGCATGAGTTCTTTATATATTTTGGATATCAACCCTTTATCAGATACGTGATTTATGAATATATTCTCCCACACTGTAGGATATCTTTTTGTTCTACTGATGGTGTCCTTTGCTGTACAGAAGCTTTTCAGCTTGATATAGTCCCACTTGTTCATTTTTGCTTTTGTTTCCCTTCCCCGGGGAGATATGTTCATGAAGAAGTCGCTCATGTTTATGTCCAAGAGTTTTTTGCCTATGTTTTTTTCTAAGAGTTTTATGGTTTCATGACTTACATTCAGGTCTTTGATCCACCTTGAGTTTACCTTTGTGTATGGGGCTAGGCAGTAGTCCAGTTTCATTCTCTTACATGTAGCTGTCCAGTTTTTCCAACACCAGCTGCTGAAGAGGCCGTCATCTCCCCATTGTATATCCAAGGCTCCTTTACCAAATATTGACGGTATATATTTGGGTTAATGTTTGGATTTTCTATTCTGTTTCACTGGTCTGTGGGTCTGTTTTTGTGCCAATACCAAATTGTCTTGATTACTGTGGCTTTGTAGTAGAGCTTGAAGTCAGGGAGCGTAATTCCCCCTGTTTTATTCCTCCTTCTCAGGATTGCTTTGGCTATTCGGGGTCTTTTGTGGTTCCATATGAATTTTAGAATTATTTGTTCCAGTTCATTGAAGAAAGCTGTTGGTAGTTTGATAGGGATTGCATTGAATCTGTAGATTGCTTTAGGTAGTATAGCCATTTTGACAATATTTATTCTTCCTAGCCAAGAGCATGGGATGCATTTCCATTTGTTAGTGTCCTCTTTAATTTCTCTTAGGAGTGTCTTGTAGTTTTCAGAGTTCAGGTCTTTCACTTCCTTCGTTAGGTTTATTCCTAGGTATTTTATTCTTTTTGATGCAATTGTGAATGGAATTGTTTTTCTGATTTCTCTTTCTGTTAGTTCATCATTAGTGTATAGGAAAGCAACAGATTTCTGTGTGTTAATTTTGTATCCTGCAACTTTGCTGAATTCAGATATTAGTTCTAGTAGTTTTGGAATGGAGTCTTTAGGGTTTTTTATGTACAGTATCATGTCATCTGCAAATAGTGACAATTTGACTTCTTCTTTACCAATCTGGATGCCTTGTATGTCTTTGTTTTGTCTGATTGCCGTGGCTAGGACCTCCAGTGCTATGTTGAACAACAGCGGAGAGAGTGGGCACTCCTGTCTTGTTCCCGATCTTAGATGCAAAGCTTTCAGCTTCTCGCCGTTAAGTATGATGTTAGCTGTGGGTTTGTCATATATGGACTTTATGATGTTGAGGTACTTGCCGTCTATACCCATTTTGGTGAGAATTTTAATCAGGAATGGATGCTGAATTTTGTCAAATGCTTTTTCAGCATCTATGGAGATGATCATGTGGTTTTTGTTCTTCTTTTTGTTGATGTGGTGAATGATGTTAATGGATTTTCGAATGTTGTACCATCCTTGCATCCCTGGGATGAATCCCACTTGATCATGGTGTATGATCCTCTTGATGTATTTTTGAATTCGGTTTGCTAATATTTTGTTGAGTATTTTTGCATCTACGTTCATCAGGGATATTGGTCTGTAATTTTCTTTTTTGGTGAAGTCTTTGCCAGGTTTTGGTATTAGAGTGATGCTGGCTTCATAGAATGAGTTTGGAAGTATTCCCTCCTCTTCTATTTTTTTGAAAACTTTAAGGAGAATCGGTGTTATTTCTTCTCTATATGTCTAGTAGAATTCAGAGGTGAATCCATCAGGTCCGGGGGTTTTGTTCTTGGGTAGTTTTTTGATTACCGATTCAATTTCGTCGCTGGTTATTGGTCTGTTTAGTTTTTCTGTTTCTTCTTTGGTCAGTCTTGGGAGGTTGTATTTTTCTAAGAAGTTGTCCATTTCTTCTATGTTTTCCAGCTTGTTAGCATATAGAGTCTCATAATATTCTCTTATAATTCTTTGTATTTCTGTGGGGTCCGTTGTGATTTTTCCTTTCTCATTTCTGATTCTGTTTATGTGTGTAGATTCTCTTTTTCTCTTAATGAGTCTGGCTAGGGGTTTATCTATTTTGTTTATTTTTTCAAAGAACCAGCTCTTCGCTTCATTGATTTTTTGTATTGTTATATTCTTCTCAATTTTATTTATTTCTTCTCTGATCTTTATTATGTCCCTCCTTCTGGTGACTTTGGGCCTCATTTGTTCCTCTTTTTCCAATTTCAGTAATTGTGTCTTTAGACTATTCATTTGGGAATGTTCTTCCTTTTTAAATAGGCCTGGATTGCAATATACTTTCCTCTTAGAACTGCCCTTGCTGCGTCCCACAGAAGTTGTGGCTTTATGTTGTTGTTGTCATTAGTCTCCATATATTCTTTGATTTCTGTTTTGATTTGGTTGGTAACCCATTGATTAATTAAGAGAATGTTGTTAAGTCTCCGTGTATTTGTGAGCCTTTCTGATTTCTTTCTAAAATTTATTTCTAGTTTTATACCTTTGTGATCTGAGAAGTTGGTTGGTAGAATTTCAATATTTTTGAATTTACTGAGGTTCTTTTTGTGGCCTAGTATGTGGTCTATTCTGGAGAATGTTCCATGTGCACTTGAGAAGAATGTGCATCCTGCTGCTTTTGGGAGCAGAGTTCTGTAGATGTCTGTTAGGTCCATCTGTTCTAGTGTGTTGTTCAGTGCCTCCGTGTCTTTACTTATTTTCTGTCTGGTTGATCTGTCCTTTGGAGTGAGTGGTGTGTTGAAGTCTCCTAAGATGAATGCATTGCTGTCTATTTCCTCCTTTAATTCTGTTAGTATTTGTTTCACATATGCAGGTGCTCCTGTGTTGGGTGCATATATATTTATAATGGTTATATCTTCTTGTTGGACTGACCCCTTTATCATTATGTAATGTCCTTCTTTATGTCTTGCTACTTTCTTCGTTTTGAGATCTATTTTGTCTGATACAAGTACTGCAACACCTGCTTTTTTCTCCTTGTTGTTTGCATGAAATATCTTTTTCCATCCTTCACTTTTAGTCTGTGTCTATCTTTGGTTTTGACGTGAGTCTCTTGTAAGCAGCATATAGATGGGTCTTGCTTTTTCTATCCATTCTGTTACTCTGTGTCTTTTGATTGGTGCATTCAGTCCATTTACATTTAGGGTGATTATTGATAGATATGTACTTATTGCCAATGCTGGCTTTAGATTCGTGGTTACCAAAGGTTCAAGGGTTGCTTCTTTACTACTAACAGTCTAACTTAACTTTCTTGTTAAGTTACTGTAAACACCATCTGATGTTTCTTTATTTCTCTCCCTTCTTATTCTTCCTCCTCCATTTTTTATATACTAGGTGTTTTATTCTTTGCCTTTAGTTAGTATTTGGATGGTCTGCTTTCTTTGCTATGATTTTATTTTCTCTGGTGACATCTTTTTAGCCTTAAGGGTGCTTCCCTCTAGAGCAGGACGTTTAAGATATCCTGTAGTGGTGGTTTATGAGAGGCAAACTGTCTCAACTTTCGTTTTTCTGGAAATTGTTTAAGCCCTCCATCATATTTAAATGATAATCATGCTGGATAGAATATTCTTGGTTCGAGGCCCTTCTGTTTCATAATGTTAAATATATCATGCCATTCTCTTCTGGCCTGTAAGGTTTCTGTTGAGAAGTCTGATGATAGTCTGATGGGTTTTCCTTTGTAGGTGATCTTTTTCTCTCTCTAGCTGCCTTTAATACTCTGTCTTTATCTTTGATCTTTGCCATCTTAATTATTATGTGTCTTGGTGTTGTCTTCCTTGGGTCCCTTGTGTTGGGAGATCTGTGGGGTTCTGTGGACTGTGAGACTATTTCCTTCCCCAGCGAGGGAAAGTTTTCAGCAATTATCTCTTCAAAGACATTTTCTATCCCTTTTTCTCTCTCTTCTTCCTCTGGTATTCCTATAATGCGAATATTGTTCCGTTTGGATTGGTCACACAGTTCTCTTAATATTCTTTCATTCCTAGAAATCCTTTAATCTCTGTCTGCCTCAGCTTCTCTGTATTACTGTTCTCTGATTTCTATTCCATTAACAGTTTCTTGCATCTCATCCAGTCTGCTCTTAAGCCCGTCGATCGCTTGTCTGATTTCTGCATTGTCTTTCCTCACTTCCCTCACTTCCTCCCTGAGCTCTTGCACATTTCTCTGTAGATCCGTCAGCATGATTATGACTTTTGTTCTGAATTCTTTTTCAGGAAGGTTGTGCATTTCCATCCCTTCAGGCTCCCTCTCTGGGGCTGTCTGGTTGATTTTAGTCTGAACCATATTCCTCTGCCTTTCATGGCTATAGAAGTGGTCACTGGTAGTTGCCACGTATGTCAGCTGGGCTCTTTAAGACTTTAAAAAGAGAAAGAAAAAGAAAAAAGAAAGAAAGAAAAGAAAAAACAAAAAAACAGAAAACAAAACAACAACAACAACAAAAAACGGCCACTGGGAGTAGTTTCTGTGGGGATGCTGTATGTGGCACTGTTGCCCCACTATTCCACAGCCATGGCTGCGCCGCTCCGCAGGGCTCTTCGTAGCTCTTGCTGGGGTCCAAAACTCCCCAGGACTCCCAGCCTGTTGTGCTGAGTGTGCCAGGGTGATCCGGCTTCTCTGCTGGGCTCCTGTCTCTTTAAGACCGCTGAAGAAAGCACGCGCTTTTCTTTCTTTTTTTTTTTCCTTCCCGGGAGCCGGCTGCAAGCACCCTGGCGCGTTCCCCGCTCAGATCCTGCACCCTTGGGGTCTCCAATCTCCGCTACACCGTGCTGTGTGTCAGCGCTCCCCGCGCAGATCAACGGGGCTGGTTATTTCGCGGGGGGTACTTCCACTCCCTCCCGGCTCTGAATCCTCTCCTCCCGCCAGCGTGCTGGGTTGGGTGAGTGCTCGGGTCCCGCCGGGTCGTGGCTCCATATCTCACCTGCCTCTTGGGGTGCGGAGTCCTCTCGGATGTAGCTGCATGCTGTGCACTTTCCTGTGTATTCTGGTCTCTCTTTTAGGAATAGTTGTATTTGCTGTATTTTCATAGATAAATATAGTTTTGGGAGGAGATTTCTGCCGTCCTGCTCACGCTGCCAACTTCCCGGAAGTCGTATTTACATCATTTTACATGCCAGTAAGGACATCAGGTAAAATAATTCCTGGGAGTGGAGTTTCTGGGTGGGGCAAAGGCATATGCATTGCTCATTTTGGAAGTGATGTCTTCTTTCTGACACCAAATGTTTGCTATCTTTTCCAACACGAGTTCTGATTCTCTGACACCAACTGGGTATCCAACCATTCAGTTCAGTTCAGTTCTGACACCATTTCCCTGGGGTTAGCATCAGTCTCCACAAGTTTAAGGGCTCAGTCCCACAAGACTGCACCCACTTCTGATCAGCCACAAATGGGGTACCTACACACTGCAAATTCTTGGGCTCCCACTCCGCACTTGATAACCCACTAGAATGACTCACAGAACTCAGGAAAGTGCTTTACTGTTACTACCTGTTTACTATGAAGGATGTAACTCAGGAATAGACAAAAGGGAAGGACTGGGGCTGTTGGGTGGATTCAGAGCCTCCAGGAGCCCCCCTCCCAGCATATCTGTGTGTTCAGCAACCCGGAAGCCCCTCTGGATCTCCTTGTTCAGGGTTTTATAAGTTCATCTCCAGTCTCCCTCCCCTTCCTAGAGGCCAGGGAGTGGGGCTGAAAGTTCCCACCCTCTATCACCACCAAGTTTGGTGCTTTTGAAAGCTGGTCCCCAACACCTCATTAACATAAACTCAGGTGTGGTGGGTGGGGCTGTCTCATGAATAACCAGAGAGACTCCTTCCACTTAGGACATTACAATGTTCTAGAAGCTCTTTGCCAGGAACCTGGGACAAAGACCAAGTATATTTTGTATTATATTACAGAAAGATACAGTCAAAATATCCTAATATATCAATTTACACTCCCACTCCTACCATTCGTGGGTGGGTGTCTGTGTCCCCACCGTTTTGCCAATATAGTGTGTGATGGGGCTTTTGGCTTTTTGCCACCTTGATGATGATCAGTGGAATCTGAAAGTCATTTTAATTTGTATTTCTTTGACTCTGAATGAGGCTGAGCTTCATTTTAGATATCAGAGAGCCTTCTCTATGTTGAATACATAGGCTTTGAGGAAGGGGGTGGAAAGGTCCTGACACGATGCTCCTTAGGAAAGGCGAGAGGAGGGGCTGGGGGTCCTGCCGGCGGGGACTGGAAGGGTCAGAAATGGACTGAAGGTCGCTGATTTTTTTTTCTCTTACACATTTTTCTTAGAGACATACCCCACTTTCCTCATCTGCCCAGCCCAGGTCCCCCAGTGGCTGTCTGAGCGGGCCCGTCATACTCTTGCTGTTTGAGCAGCTCAGGCTCCTTGGCAGATCCTCCTGGACGAGGCTTCCTGGGTGGGCTGAAGGGACCCCGCCAAGGCCCCGCTGTCAGAGCCTGGCTGCTGTGTTTGCTGATCACACTCTGATGCCCTTTGGAGAATCAAAATTGCTGGGGGAGGAGAGCCCTGGCCTCACTTAGCTCCTGCCTCCGTGGTTGACACTGGAGGGTAGAGCTGTCATGGGGGAGTGGGACCTTGTGCATCTCCAAAAGGGGAGAAGAATAATCAGTAAAATTCTCCAGTGCTTGAACCAGTGGAAAGAGGAGAGAGAGAGGGAGAGGGAGAGAGTGGTCATGCGTCCCGGGGACTGATATTCACTGTAGATCAGCACAGATCCACTTATATCCGGGGTTCCCCTCATTCCAGAATGTGGGGCTGCTGACAGGCATCAGGACAAGCATGGTGTGTGGGTAGGTGGGAGGTGGCACTGGAGGTTTGGGCTTTTCTTACAGAGTGTAGGAAGCAGTCCTGGAAGCCAGGGCTGGGAGAGTGAGCTGTCCCTGGCAGGGACTGCCTACCCACCCAAGATGTCACACAGACAAGAGACTGGCCCCTTCTGCAGCATGGATGAAAGGAGCCAGTCCTCTTGTGGGAGCTGGATGTCTCCGGCTCCTGAAGGGTGACTGGACTCAAGCTCCATCCCCGTGCCTTCCCACCAAAGCTGCACCCAAGCCAGCCCCAAGCATCCATGCTTGGCAAGTAAAAGGGAAAGTGCCCCCTTCTGAATGGTAGTTTCCACTCTGTCCATTTCAAAATGCTGTTAAGATACAGCTGTGATTTATATTTGTTTCTATTCCACCCAGTGCTTAACTCAGTTCCCACATCTGTGGAATGCTTGTGAGAGTTGCTGTAACATCTCATCTCTGGAAATAGTAGGAGTCCCAAAGAGCAGTTGCTCAGATCTTCTCCAAGCAGCGAAGTGGACGAGTATTGAATGCTGTTCCCCAGCAGCCAGCATCTCCACCCAAGCTGTAACACACCTGAGGCAGAGTGTTCCTTGGAGCTGTGATGGGTGGAGGTCCCGGGCAGCAGGGTCTTTTGGCAGCAGCCTGCCTGGAGTCTGATGAGCAGCCAACTCAGAATGAAGACAAAGCACCAGTGAGCTTTGATGGACGATGGGCAAAGCTTGTCTTGAAATTGGTCTCTCAAAACAATATACAAACTAATACACAAATCAATGCAAAGTGTTTAAACCGCCAAGAAAACTCAGCCCATCTATCACACTTAAGGAGAAGAGGGGGCCGTGGGGTTTGGTGATTGCCTGAGTCCCCAAGGCCCTGGGGAAGGAAACTCTGTCTCTGGGAGCTGACAGCCAGATTCAGTATCTCCCTCCTGAACTGACCCCAGTACAGCTTCAAGTGGGTACATGGGAGAGAATTCTTGGCCCTAACCATGCACCAGTGCTGGACAGGAACAGCTGTGCTCCCTTGTCTGTTCGTTTCCCCCGTAGTCACTCCCAGAGGGCCCCACCTTTGGGAGTGGCCACTGTATCAGGGGGCCTGAGTGGGTGGTAGATACCAGGCCTTGTGCTGGTGATGCACAAGAGGTGATCTTAACTGAAGGTGACTGAGAGCCCAGCAGCACACAGGCCTGTGATCAGCTAACACTGTTCAGTTTTCGTGTGTGTTTTTAAAAATATATGTGTCTTTATTTTTAATAAAAATTATATGTATTTAAGGTGTAAAACATGACATACATGTTTGATATGTGTGTGTGTATATATATATACATATTCACATAATGAAGTGATGACTACAGTCAAGCTAGTGAACATATCCATCATGTCACAGTTCCTCTTCTTTGGGTGAGAGCCCCAGAGATCTCTCTTAGTAAATATCTAGTATTCGATATAGAATTATGAATGTTAGTCAGCGTGCTTGTGCATTAGATCTCTAGATTTACATTCATCTCACATAGCTGCAGCTTTGTCCCCTTTCACCAACATTTCCCATTTCCTGACCCTCCCTGCCCTGGTAACCACTGTTGTACTCTGTTTCTATGAATTTGGCTTTTTCAGATTACACACACAGGTGAGATCACGGAGCATTTGTCTTTGTGTATCTGGCTTCTTTCACTTAGCATAATGTCTTCCAGGTTCATCTATGTTGCAAATGGTAGCATATCGTTTTCTAAGGCTTAATAACCTCCCATTGTGTGTATATACCACAATTTCTTTATCCATTCCTCTGTCCCAGATGCTTGGGGTGTTTCCATGCCTTGGCTATTGTGAACAGTGCTGCAGTGAACATGAATGTTCACTGGGGCGACTGCTTCATTTTCTGAGCAATTACACTGTCAGCTGTGGAACGTTTCTTCCACTGAATCAAGGTGTGAACTTTTGTATCAATTTGTTTATTCTAGAAATTTCTTAACTGATGTAGGAGGTAAATAAATGTAACATATTTATAGTGTCCCTTGTTGTTCAGGCTTTTCATGTACATGGTTGGTGGTATCATCTCCATTTACCAGGAGAGGTCAAAGGTCAGAGAGGTTAAATGCTGTGACTAGGCTGCCAGAAGGAAAAACCTGGTAGGAATGTGGAATTGTAGTTCTGTTGCACTTCTCAAATCCTTGACCACAGAAGCTTATCTCAAAAGACTCTGTGATTCCCAGCTTCCACCAAGGCTGTGGGGAAGGCTTAGCAAGTCCATCCTTTCATTCTGTTGTTACAGCCTCTGACTTCTTCGTGGTGGGCGCTGGTCATGCAGCAGCAGGGTCAGCGGGCTGGGTATTAGCCACTGTATCTCAGCAGCCTAGGAATTTGGCCAGAGTAAAAGGCTACCTTTTTTTTTTATTAAGATATTATTGATATACACTCTTATGAAGGTTTCACATGAAAAACAATGTGGTTACTACATTCACCTATATTATCGAGTCCCCCCCGTACCCCGTTGCAGTCACTGTTAAAAGATTACTTTTTAAGGATCTTCCCCCTGTGAGTCAAAACTGAAAGAACAGTTTTATCTCCAGCCATCAAGCTAAGAAAAAGGATTGTAGAGCTCCCAGCAAAGGGGCCATATAACTCATAGGGCAGAAGAAGTAGTGGACTCCTCATTCAACCTCCTACTTCAGGCTACATCCATACCACCCTAGCCAAGTATGCTTCTGGCAAAACTCAGGTATTTCCAGGGAGGGGAAGGAGATGGCCTTCTGCAATTTATCCTAATGCTTTTCAAAGCCCCTATTGGCAGTTCATCCTAAATCCCTCCTGTAATTTTGATCCATGGTCTTTAGTTGGTTTGTGTTCTGTTATGATGTCTCAAAATTATGAGGTCATTCCCTGGACCTGTAGGGTGTTCTTAGTGCTATTTGGATCACCCCTAAAATGTCTGGTTATTCCTGGGTGTCTTTCTGCATAGAGGATGTGGACAAACTGGAGGCTTCCAGAGGAGAATGAGCAGGACATGGAGTGGACAGTCCACCATATGACATTGAGAACTATCCAACAGTCTGAATTCTTTGGAAAAGGGACTCAACCTACTGGTTGGGATTTCAAAGGGGTACATTTGGGAAAGTGCACGGATGTGCAGGGATTGGAAGCACATGGCTGGGGAGCTGTGGAGAGTGTGGCTACAAAGATGGACAGGGATCCTGGCACCCAGACTGAATGTCATGCTGGGCGTTTGGTCCTGAGAGTGGTTGGTAGCCAGTAAAGGTCAGTGCATGGCAGTGACCTACTTAGACGTGTTTCCGAGGTCACTGGGAGGCTGTGTGGAGGAGGTCTAAGAGGGGACAAGACTGGAGACAGGGAGGGCCCTAGGAGACTGGGGCAGTGTCTGCCAACCCCTAAGCAGAAACTTTCTGCTCTTCCGTGGCGCTAGGGAGAGGCCCTGAGGTTGCACGGGCTGTTCCTCTCTCAGAGGCTTTGATCTCAGAGGAGATGGAGGGTATGGGGTACAAGGCAGAGGGTGGTTGCCCATGGAGGGTATTCTGCTCCTTCAGAGGATCGCATGGCATCTGTTGAACTGTTGTGCAGAGAACAGCCATGTGAGAGCCCAGGTCTCCCCTGTGAATGCTCTGGGTGCTCCAGTTATGCTGGCATCTGGACCCCAGGGGATTCTGGGAAGACCAGCTGGAATGGTTCACAGAAGAACAAGCACCAGGGTGTTGCTAAACACCTGCTCCCTGGTTTCTGCTGACAGAAAAAAACACAAACGCTTATGTTCATAGACACACAGAAAGCAGAAGCCGACTCTCGTCCCAGGAAAACCTTTGGGGTGGTGGCTCTGGTGCGCTGCCTTTATCTGGTGGGGCCCATGGAGGCCCAGTTCTGTCCCACCAACTTAAAAAAATTGTAATAAAATACAGATAACAAGAAATTGACTATTTTAACCATTTCTAAGTATACTGTTCAGTAGTGTTAGGTGCGGTCACATCGCTGTGACAGCGATCTTCAAAACTCTTTCCGTCTAGCAAAACTGAAACTCTGCCCATGAGCCTGCAACTCCCCAGTCCCCCTTCCCAGCCCCTGGTAACCAACCACCTTCTACTTTCTGTCCCTATGAATTTCTATGAATTTGACTAGTCTAGGGACCTCCTATGAGTGCAACCCTACGGTAGTTCTCTTTTTGTGACTGGCTTATTTCACGCAGGAGGATGCTCCCAGGTTCATCCACACTGTGGCGTGTGTCAGAATTTCCTTTCTCGCTGAGGCTGGATAACAGCCCATTGTATGTGTACACCACATTCTGTTTATTTGCCTGCTGATCAATGCTTGGACTGCTTGCACCTTTGGCTACTGTGAATAATGCCGCTATGAACCTGGGTGTGCAAACATCTCTTGGAGGCCCTGCTTTCAGTTCTTCCAGGTACATACCCAGAGGTAAAATTGCTGGATCATATGATAATTCTACTTTTATTTTTCTGAGGAACCACCATACTGCTTTCCACAGCAGCCGCATCACTTTACATTCCCACCAATAGACACCACAGACTTTTTATGGCATTCCTGTAAGCTACGGGGCCACCAAGGGAGTTGAGGATGCAGACTGAATTATAGCCATGCTGAGCACATAATTCAGCCCTCAACCATGCCACCATACACTCTTGAGCCTTGGGGGTCGGGGGGAAGGAATGGTGGAATCTCTTAGACCACTCAGCTCAAAATTGCTATTCTTCAGTTTGAGAGCCTTAGGCTTAAATGTAAAAGTTTCCCCTAAAAGTCCACTTAGAAAACAATAAAAGTTTTGAATAAGTTCTCTGAGTTATAGGACTAGAAGTTGTTATTGGGGCTAATTGCCTCACATCCTTTGTTTCCTTTTTTATATTATGAGAAATTTCAAAATGTCTCATTCTAAACAGGACTTAGTTTTGAGCATTTCAGGAGACCGCAAGGACTTTTTTGCTACTCAGATCCATGAGACTACCTTGCAGTCGGAAAGGACAGGCATCAGTATTCCTGATATTGGCCACTATAATTAGCTGCAATGCAGGAGGTGACCTCTGCTCAGCCTCTCTTCTCTGGGAACTGTGTGCGCCACCTCCAGGCTTTGGCTTCCCCCAGCCATGTTTCTGCTGTGTTTCTCTGCCTGTCTGGTTGCTGACTAAGGGGCTGGCTACTGACCCATGCTAATCCATTCAGCATCTTCTGAAAATGTGGGCTTGTGTCTAAGAGAGGGGTCAGCAAACTAGCCATACCCCGGCCACCAACTGCCTGTGTTTGTTAGTAAAATTTTACTGGAATACAGCCTCATGCCCATTCATTACGTTCTGGCTGGGACTGCTTTTGTGGGACAATGGTAGAGTTGGGTAGTTGCGCCAGAGACTGTATGGCCCACAAAGCTGAAAATATTTTCTATCTGGCCTTTACAGAAGAAGTTTGCCAACCCTTGGTCTAAGGGAAAGTCAGTTAGTCTCTGTGAATGGCCAGGCCCGTGTATGTGAACCTTGAGTCTGTGGGATAACCACATTTTGCCATGTAATCTGAGGAGAAGAGAAAGTCCATCTGCAGAGAGAAGGAAACAGGAGCAGAGAAGCCTGCAGAAAGGGGCCGAGGGGAAGAGAGCAAATCCCAAGGCCTCCGTTCTATACCTTCCCTAAGACACTGGGTTTCATTAGTTACTCTCAAACTCTTATGATAAAATAACCTTTCTTGCTTAAGCTAGCTCAAATTGATTTCTGGTTTTGGCGACTAGAGTCCCAACAAATACTCTGGAGAAACTCTACCTCCTGCCATACTCACAGATGAGTGGTGGACCAGCACATCAAAGCTTATTCCAGAGATCTGGCCTCCCCTCTGCCCTCCTTCTGGGCTGATGAGGGCCAGGGAAAGCAGGTGTGCACAAAGGTTGGCAGCTGAGCTGATGCAGAGAAAAGGCTGTGTTGAGGAGCCCAGTGTCAGAGCCCCAGTGTGTGTCCTCTTGCCCTTGACTGACAGCCACCGCATCCTCCTGGCAGGACCTGGAGCAGCCTCCAGACTTGTGCACTCAAGCAGCTGCAATCCGGGGAAGTGTCAGAAGCTGCCAACTCTGACCTTTCTGCCCTTGAACCCTTGAAAACGTTTCTCTCAAGTCCACCTTGAATTTCCTTTTGTAACTTTTTAATAAAAACAGACTCAAATGTAATCTTTAGTCAAGCACTTCTTATACTGGCAGCCTGGTTAAGTCAAACACAATGTTTGTTTGAGCCAGGAGAGACTCACCAGTTCAGAAGGAAGGACAGAGGGAAGGCTAGATCTCTGGTTTAGGCTTTGATGTGGTGGTCCACCATTGATCTATGAGTAGCAGAAGGCACCAAGCTTCTCCAGAGTATTCACTGGGACTCTAGTCACTAAAACCAGAAACCAATTTGAGCCAGCTTAAGCAAAAAAGGTTATTTTGGAATAAGAGTAAGAGTTTGGGAATAACTAATGAAATCCATTCCAGTGGAATGAAATTCATATTTCAAATTCACAGCAGAATTCCTTCAACTTTTTAATGAGAACTTCTGTTTCTAGATGGTGGCTTGATAATCATTAGGGAAATGCAAATCTAAACTACAATGAGATATCACCTCATACCAGCAGGAATGGCTAGACAAGAAATAACAAGTGTTGGTAAGGATGACGAGAAAAGGGAACCTTTTTACACTATTGGTGGGATTGCAAATTGTCATAGCCACTATGGAAAACAGTATGGATGTTTCTCAAAAAACTAAAAATAGAAATACCATACTGCTCAGGAATTCCACTTCTGGGAATCATTCTGAAGAAAATAAAATCATAAACTTGAAAAGATATGTTCTCCCTGAATGCATCTCCTAGAGTAAGGGTAACAAAAGCAAAAATGAACTCATGGGACTACATCAAACTAAAAAGTTCCTCTACAGCAAGGGACACTATCAACAGAACAAAAATGAATCCTACAGTATGGGAGAATATATTTGTAAATGATATATCTGACAAGGGGTTAATATCCAAAATATATAAAGAACTTACATGCCTCAACACCCAAAAAGCAAATAACCCAATTAAAAAATGGGCAGAGGATATGAAGAGACAGTTCTCCAAAGAAGAAATTCAGATGACCAACAGACACATGAAAAGATGCTCCACATCACTAATCATCAGGGAAATGCAAATTAAAACCACAACGAGATACCACCTCACACCAGTAAGGATGGCCACCATCCAAAAGACTAAGAACAACAAATGCTGGCTAGGATGTGGAGAAAGGGGAACCCTCCTACACTGCTGGTGGGAGTGTCAGCTAGTTCAACCATTGTGGAAAGCAGTATGGAGGTTCCTCAAAAAACTCAAAATACAAATACCATTTGACCTGGGAATCCCACTCCTTGGAATTTACCCAAAGAATACGACTTCTCAGATTCAAAAAGACATATGCACCCCTATGTTTATTGAAGCACTTTTTACAATAGCCAAGATATGGAAGCAACTTAAGTGTCCATCAGTAGATGAATGGATAAAGATGTGGTACATATACATGATGGAATACTGTTCAGCCATAAGAAAGAAACAAATCCTACCATTTGCAACAACATGGGTGGAGCTGGAGGATATTATGCTCAGTGAAATAAGCCAGGGGGAGAAAGACAAGTGCCAAATGATTTCCCTCATTTGTGGAGTATAACAACGAAGCAAAACTGAAGGAACAAAATAGCAGCAGATTCAGAGACTCCAAGAAGGAACTAGTGGTTGCCAAAGGGGAGGGGTGTGGGAGGGCGGGTGGGGAGGGTGGGAGAAGGGGATTGAGGGGTATTTTGTTTAGTACCCATGGTGTGGGGGGTCACGGGGAAAACAGTGTAGCACAGAGAAGGGACATAGTGAATCTGTGGCATCTTACTACACTGGTGGACAGTGACTGAACTGGGGTATGAGTGGGGACTTGATAATATGGGTAAATGTAGTGAGCACATTGTTTTTTCATGTGAAACCTTCATAAGAGTGTATATCAATAATACCTTAAGAAAAAAAGAAAAGATATGTGCACCCTTATGTTTATCACAACATTATTGACAATAGCCAAGACATGGAAGCAACAGAAGTGTCCATTGACAGATGAATGAATAAAGAAGATGTGGTGTCCCCACCCCCACCCCCACACATAATGGAGTATTATTCAGCCATAAAAAGAAAGAAATCTTGCCATTTGCCACAAAATAGATGGACCTAGAGGGTATTATGCTAAGTGAAATAAGTCAGAAAAAGAGGAATACCATATAGTTCCATTTATTGTGGAATCTGAAAAACAAAACAAAACAGAAAGAGACTCATAAACGCAGAATGAAATGAGTGAGGGACATATAGAGGTGCAAACTTCAAATTGTAGTGGGGATGGAGGTATAGTATAGGGAATACAGCTCACAATGTTGTGGTATCTTTGTATGGTGACAGATGGTAACTACACATGTCATGGTGAGCATTTAGTAATGTATATAGTTGGTGAGTCACTAAGTTGTTCATCTGAAATCAATATAATATTGTATCTAAACTAAATTCCAATAAAAATCATAAAAAGAAAGATGGTGGCTTGAGTACATGCTTTCATCTTTGTCACTTAGATTTCACTGGAATAAAACTATAAATAATGTCAATCATGGTAAAGAGATTGGGGAGGAAGATTGGCACAAGCAAGAAAGCTCAACATTTTTTGGAAGATAGAATGATTTGTGGTGCCTGGAACAGTCAAAAAATGCATAACCTAGAATAGAAAAGGGCTACTATGAATGTGGGAATCAATAACCCTCTTACCCAAAAAAGGTTCTGGGCCAGGGTTAGCAGGTACAGTGGAAGGCAGGAGTAAAAAATGGGGCTCAGAGCAGGGGGATGGTTGAAATGGTAATGCTCACCTGCCATACACTGGTATAGGTAACCTAGTGTCTGCTCCAAGACAATATGTAGAAGATATATCTTCAAACGTAAACCAGCCCTCTGGAGAAGTTGAAGGCATCTAGTGCAGATTTTGGTGCTATAGAATAAAGCCTCCACATTCTGCCATTTGGAGCTCCTTATCCACTCACCCTAATGCCAAACCTGCCAGTCAGCAGGCAGCCAGGCAACCTTTCACACCCCACCGAGAGGTCCTAAATAGAGTTCTAGGGTAGAGATCTGGTGAAAAAATAGATCTCTTGGGTCCCAACACAAAGCAGAAAACCCCCATATCAGCTGTATAGTTCCTTTTACCTGTGGAATGACAACCAAGGATCACCAGAACTATAGAAGAACCAGAACCTGAAAGATAAATAAACTGATCCCAGTGGAAATCAAGTTAATTCAGAAAAAAATCCTATTTATATATTCAGATTCAAAAGTATATTACATCCATTAAAACAAGATAAGATGCAATAACAAAGGAGCAGAAAGAGAACAAGAGGCAGTTCTTAGAGATTAAAAAGTCTTATCAAAATAAAAAATTAAAAACAAGCTTGGAATATAAACCCAAGGAATCTCTCCAAATGCAGAACAGAAATATAAAGAGAAGAGAAATATTGGAGAAAAGGTGGAAGACATGAGAACTTGTGCTGAGGTCAAAAGTGAAAAGAAAAAGAGTTACAGAAAGAGAGAATAGAGAAAATAGAAATTAGCAAAGAAACAGGAGAATAAAATTTCCCACATTATCAAGTCCTCATTCTCTCCATTGCAGTCACTGTCTATCAACATACTAAGATGTTATAGTCCTTAATTGTATTCTCTGTGCTGTACTACCATCCCTGTGACTTACCTAACTTGTGATTGCAAATACCTTACTTTTAAAGGGCTCAGGGTATCCAGCAAAATAAATGGAAACAACAACACAACACTTAGACACTTTTCTGCAAAACTGTAGATCCCCAGGGGTTATTGGTATAGCCTAAAATCTCCTGGCGGTATCAAATAAATCACATCAAAGCAACTAAATTCAAACTGGCAACTGACTTTTCATCTGTAACTCTTAATGCTAAAAGACAATACAAAGTTTTGAGAGAAAAGATTTAACTTAATTTTTTTTTTACCCAGCCCAATTGTCAATTAAATATCAGAGCAAAATAAGGACACTTAATTTCCATATATCCTTTCTTAGCAAGTTATTTGAGGATGTATCCCAGCAGCATGTGGAAGTAAAGGAAGAGAAAGACATGGGATCCAGGAGAGAGGAAAGCAGCCCACTCAAGGAGCTAGTTCAGAGGATCCCAGAGTAACAACTAGGCAGCCAGTTTGCAGGACAACGAATCCAGTCTGGGGCAGAAGAATGGGGTGCTCCACCAGGGAGAGTGAGTGAGGGATAAAAGGCAGCCCCTTGTGGCAGGTAATATCCTGGAAAGGATGGAAAGTTCTGAGGATCTGAAAAATGCCTATTATTCAAGGAAAAAAAATAATGTGTCTAGGAACTCATAGAAAAACAAGAAGTTGAACCAAAAAGCACCATAGCAAGAAGAATGTATCATGATTTTGAGCCATTTCTGGAATATAAGAAAAAGATTTCATTGAACTTTATGCTGTGACCGTTCTTTGAGTAGTTTAGGGATTGTGATCTCAGATTTGTAGAAAAGGAATTGATTCAGTAGCCCTACTGAATCTGGGCCGTGAACAACATATATCTAGTGATAGTAATAGAATAAAGCTGTGGAAGATTAGAAGCTGGGTTGTGATCGAAGAATGTAAATGTTAACCTTTTCAATTCAATGTGAAAATTTATCTGAGAGTAGGTTGGAATGGAAGGGGGAAAGGGTTGGAGTATAAATTTTGCCATCTTACACAAAGGAGAATCAAAATCCTAAAGTGGATGGGACAAAAATTGGAAGCACAGTATACACGTTATTTAATGTTATGAAGGTAACCAGATCTATAGAAATAATATGAGACCACAAACATTGAATTAGGTCATAAAGGAGGATCATTAAAGTGAGTTTAAATCCTTATATTTTACAGAGTGGAGTTGATGGATATTGTTTAAAGTTGATTAACCAAGAAGTGGAGTTACATAGACCATTTAGATGATGAAAATAACCACCAGCAGGGCTCTGCTTTGATCTTCTAGGTTCCCTGCAGGGCCAAGGGGAGGCCTAGAGTGGCTGAGCTCCAGGCTGGTCTGTGCAATCAGCCCTTTCCTGTTCCCCAAATGCACTGTATGAGTACTACCACTTTCGGTGCACTCAGCAAAGTTAAGGAGCATCCTTTTATAGAAGCTGGCAGGCTTTGCCCTTTCTTATGTGAAGGTGTGGTCTGTCTGGTTGCCAGACACCTGTTTGCATTAGAAATGGAGCACTCCACGTTCCATGAGGTCTGTCGTGGCAGTCAGAGGCAGAGTGGCTGTGCTCATGGGAGTCATGGAGGGCCTGCGAGTGCCACCCAGTGTCTTCCCAGCCAGTCCTGGAGCTCCTGTGCAGCGCACTGCTTGTGACGTCTGTGTGCTTGAGGCAGGCTTTGGTCTCCGTGGGTTTCCCTGGGAGATCCTGGTATGTTCTGCCATGCTGGCTTTATAGTAGAGAGCCAGTGTACTTTAGGGTCAGCTGTATTTATTGTGGTTACTTTATCAGTGTGTATGTGGGAGGGTTTTCACCTTGCCATCCTACTCCACCATCTGTCTTCCTAAGATCTAGCCAGCATACTTTAAAGAGGAAAAAAGGCCCACCAGAAAGTTTTGTGCCTCTGTTACAGTGTATCGAACAGTTAGAAGACTGGGCTAATGACTTAGGCTGTGAAGCCTTCTAGTTGCCTGGAGTGGAGGCCAGTCTTTTGCAGTTACAAATATTGTGTTTGGAGGCACTTAATAAAAATCAGAACAGGCCCTCACTTGAGGATGTGATAGATTTTCTTGGAAAAAGACAGAAAAGTGAGCCCTCTAGATGCTGTAGTGACTAACTCAGGCTGGTCGTGTGCTCACACTCTGTCATCAGAAGAAAGGAAAAACAGATGCTGGGAAGATAATAATAAATCTACTGCACAATGTCACTTTTTTGCAAACAGAACTAAGTCTCTTAACAGCTCAAAGAGATCTTAGATGCCTCACCAACCTGCCAACCAATGCAAAATTCTCTTCCACCACAACCTAGCTTTTGCTCGGTCACTTTTAAAGCTGGGAAACACACCCCTTCACTGGTCAACTCATCCCATTTCTCAATAGTAGTAATCATTTCAAAAATAAATTTGCTTCCTTGTCATTATCCAAAAAAAAAAAAGAGAGAGAAACAAGAGTGAACCCTCTAAACTTTTACTCATGGAGTGAGGATGGCTCACCTTCAAAGATGGACATGGTCGCTTGAAAACAGATTAAAATCCCTCCAATCCCAGTGACCACAGCAAAAGTGAAGAAACACCTTAAGCATCTCAGAACAGTGAGAACACCCTTAGGAGAAAAAAATAGATGACTTGCATAAAAACACTAATCTTCACTTAAGTCTGAAGATTTGCCCAAGAAACTGAGGGATGGAAGAAAAGGGTATGGGAACTGATGGGTCTGAAAAACATTGCTCAAAAACATGAATGAAACAAGTCATGGCTGTAGAGAACCCATTAAGACTCCTGGATGAAACTGTGCTAAAGATCAGAGGCTTGTCTGCTCTCTTTAGCAAAGGTCCCATGGATGATGGCAACTTGGAATTAGAGGAAAAGAGAAGCAGGAAATGGAGCTCACCTGGGTCTCAGTCAGATGTGGATTTGGAAAGACTCATTGATCTGTTAATTTAAATGGGTCTTGTAAAAGAGTTGGAGAAAAACAAAATATCCAAAACCTTATGTGAAGAAAACCAAATGAACGAATTGTTTACAGGACAAATACAAAGCCTCCAAACTGAGGAGGCATCGTTGTAGTCCAAAAATCGAAAGTGAGATTGAAATTGGGACTCAGAAGGTTCAGCTGAATCTTGAGGCACATGAAGAACAGGTAATGCAAATTCAGAGAAAATCAGTTGAAAAGGAACTATACTGGTTAGAAATAGAGGAAATGTCCCAAAGTGCATAGAAACACAAACTACACACATCAGATGGGCAACCTCTGCAGGAAGATGGCTGAAGACATGGACAAAGAATTGGAAAGAATCACTTCCTTTTATCAAAACCACATTTTCTTCCATGAGACAAGTGCTTGAGGAAGGTGGGTGGAAGCTCTGTTGGCAGAGAGGTCAGTGAGCTAAGAAAAAAGTGCTCACAGCCTGGCCAACGTCGAGTTTAAGTTCCAGTCTTTCCCAAGTGGCCCTTTTGTTCCGGCTGTTCCCCACACCACCTGGGAGTGCCAGGGGTTCCCCTAGGGTCTCAGGTCCCCCAGGAGAGAGGAGAGTAAAGCCGTGGGGGCTCAGGATTCTGGGGTCCCAGGCAGGTTCGATTTGACTTTCACAGCAGCCAACCACAGTGAGATTTGCCATGTTTTCTCTCTGTAAAAGAAATTTTGATTTTTCTGTCTTTAACTGTTGTTATTTAATTGATGCAGAAGTTGCTCTCTTTAAAGTTTGATAGCATTAAAAAAAAAAAGGTAATGGTTACCAAAGGAGTTGGCAGAGAGGGTTTCAGACATTGGCATCCAGTCCAGCCAGACCTGGCTTCAGGGGATTCTTTGGGGCTGATAGGAGCCCAGGGGACCAGGTATGCTGCTACTGCTCAGCCTTGTAAATGTTCCCTCAGTGATCCCTGTTATATGTAGACCGCCTGGCACTGGCTGTTGGTGTCTCCCGGCCCCCTTTGCGCAAGAGCATTCCTGCAAGGTTCGATTTGTTACTATATGCATGTTATTTTGAAAAATGAGCACTGTAGAAACCATTCACTGAGATTCTGCTGTGTGACTGTCATGATACTGGGTACTGAGGACAGGAAGGTAAACAGATAAGAGGAGCTAAAATAAGTTTTGAAGGACTGAAGATCTAAGATCCATGTTTCATGTTAACTAACATGAAATCTGTCAGTTTAGACCAAACACCTGCCTGCTCTCCCCACCTGTGCCCTTTGCCTTCCTGTGGAAGGTCTTTGCTAAGGACCCAGGGTGAGGGCTTCTAAATGACCAAACTTGTGTATATCTTTGACCTGCCTTGAGGAAGTCCTGAAAACAGCCAGAGATTTGTAATATTCAAATAATGTGTTTCCGGGGTGAAGGAGGGGGCGGGGTTTAGGTTTGCCTTTTTTTATTTGAGTGACCTGCTATCCTTCTAAGCTTAAATATCTTTTTCAAAACAAAACCATAAGCAAAACAAACACAATCCCAACAATTTTTGTTCTGGAATAGTTGAGTCAGTGGGGTCAGTGAGGCCCGTGTGATGAATTCAACCCCTCTGTCCTGGTGTTAGATCCCTGAACTGTGAGGATTCTGTCTTATTTATCCTTGAACCCCCTGAACTAGGGATGTTCTTAGCACACAGTAAATGCTCAAAATATTATTGTTAATAAGAAGTAATTTGTACAATATACTAAAATAAAAGCTGCCAAGAAAGCATTTACTAATGAATTCATCTTACAGTTATTAGATGTGGTCCTGAATACATTGAAACATGTGGCCCATCTCCTCACATCTCCAGAAAGGCTGAGTGCATGAATGGATAGAGGAATGGATGCCCTTGTTCAGAAGTGAAAATTTTCTGTGAGAGCATGGAAGCCTTAGCTCACAGCCCTCTCCGCTGTGGGTAAAAGTACCCAAGCACATTCAGTGGACACAGGAGTAGTGATACCACATACGTAAGGGAAAGACAGCATCTATTTTACAGTCAATACCATTTCAACAAAATAAATGTCCTCTGTGGTTCTTGTTTCTGTATTTTAATGGTCTAATGCAGTGCCCACACAGCTAAAAACTGTTGTTCTTCCTTCTCTCATTTTTTCTTTCTGTGTTTTCATTAAGCTGCTGATTGAGCAATTGTTTCACTGCGTATTTCCCTTTATTCCTCCCCACCTCCAGCCTTCTCATTTTATTATGCCAGGAGCTGGCTGGAGCCAAAGCAGGGACACACTCACTCAGCCCCAGGAACAGGGCACAAGTGTTTAGGGGCCCCCCACAGCCAGCTCCGAGGTATCTGGCACTGACGGCACCTGGTCCCGAACTGTCACAGAGAAGAGAGGCTGAAGGCAGGGCAGCCATGGTTCAAGACAGCGTGGTCAGACAGGGCTTTGGGAAAAGTGAGAGAGCCAAGCTGCTCGGCTCTGTCCTCCTGACTTGAATGTAGCTATCGCTGGAGTGTGACATGGTTCCCTGCTTGCTCTTGTCCTCCTGCTCTGATCCCACCCACAAAGTTGTAGAGTGACATGGGCCATGCTTTATTACAGTTGAAGGTGTAGACTTTTTTTTTCCTTTATAGGCTGAAGGAAAAGATTCACCCTCTTGGTCCTCTGTTTTCATTTCTGTAAAATGGGACTGCTAATATGTGCTTGCTGAAGAAGGCAAAGAGTTGCCTGGCAAACGCTGACCTTCTCCTCCACTGTGCAAAGAAACTGGAAGCCCTGCAAGGATGGCTTCCCTCTTGGCTGAGATCTAAACCCCTTGGGGAGGGAGCTGCTTCCTGCTCAAAGGAGAGCCTTCAGGGGGATGTTTTATGCTGAAAACATAGGGGATACAGAGTAAAACACAAAGACATCAGAGCAATGGGCTGGGGATCTCATCCATTCTGCTTGACAGACATAAATTACCAGATACAGGCATTCCCCTCTTGGTCATCACCCAGCATAGGGGAGGGCTTTTATTTTCTAAATGATATATTGATCCGATAAAATTATTATTGCATCACATCTGTTGCCTATCACCACTCACAATGGGAGAGACTTATAGGGAAAATGAATGCTTCCAGTGGAATGGGGTATAGAGATGTGCGTGTGCCCACTCTCGTGTGTGTGAAAGAATGTGTGAATATGTGTGTGTAAAGGTTTCTGACCCATGAACATGGTGAGTTTCATTAATATTAGTTGATGGAGTTCCAGCACTCACATGCAAAACCAAGCATCTCTCTCAGGGTCCTCCTCAGGGGATTGCAGTGCGAATTAGATGCTGTCAGGGGTGTGGAAAGGATGTAGTAGACTAAGGCCTTCAGGGCTCAAACAGTGAGACCACAGGGCTCTTGTCGGACCAATACGTCTTCCTTGAAGCCAGGAGGACAGGAAGGAGGGCATGCAATGCAGAATTTCAGACATCTGGTGTATGCCACACAGGGGAAAGGGGTGGCTGAGGACGGGGCTTGCTTAGTACAGAGTTTCTCAGTCTCTCTCCAGGCACACTTTATGGTGATATTGGGCAGAGCATCCTTCATGCAAGAGCTAAGGTAACTCCAGAGGTCGTGGGAACTGTCTTTTCCTGAGACACGTTATTGGTGGGTTAACGACCTTGAGGCAAGTGGGCAGTGTGCAACTCTGCCCCTCTGTATTGACAGAGGGCAGGGATGTGGTGGAGTGTGGAGCTGTAAGTGGGACCCCAAAGTAGGACTGGCTTCAGCCATCTGGTCCCTAAAGATGGCTGTGTTTGAAGTTCTGTTACTTCTTGGCTCTTGGAAAAATGAGGATATTAATAGAGAATTTTTCTGACTTCAGTGGGTCTGGGGGAATAGCTGTGCCTGGGGAATTTTTCTCTCTTGACTAAATGGACTGTTTCCTAAAGTGTCAGAGCAGTCTGCCATGAAACCTGGGAATACCTGGGAGCCTGGGATAGAGAACACAAGCACACAACCCAGCCTGGGAGGCCGCTGGGAGGACAGCATTCAGGTTTGAGTAAGCCACAAGGCAGACTGAGTATGTGCACGCCTGTGTACACACACACACACAAACTCTTAGAAAAGATGTAGCTATTTGATAGCATGAAGTAGTTATTCTGGGAGAAAAAATCTGAACTAGGTTGGACTTCTTGCCCTCATGGTTTAGTGCTATTTTAATTTTGAATTACACAGGAGAGGGCCCATCATGTTTTCACGTGAGGGGCCCTGACCAGTTTGCATGCTTTGTACCTGGAGCGCCCCAAGGGGAGGGAGCTGTGAGAACCAGGGTGTCCTCTCAGGGAAGCTGGGCCAGGTAGACTCCGCACAGCCTGATGAGTCATGGACCTCATAGAGACTTTGGGGGCCCTTGTCTCCTAAATTCTCATCAACTCTCCATATATTCAAGTTTATACTTTGGAACACAGCTTAGGAGAAGAGGACATACCAGTACACGTGTAGACAAGGAAGCTGATGGTACTCCACTCCCCCTGCCTGTAGCTCCGCAAAACTTAAACTGCTGCCAGGTCCACGTGGCTCTGCCCCTTGGGGACCCTGCCTGCCCTGCAGAGGGGAGCCAGGAGGCGGGGCAGACAGCCAGGGGGCCCCCAGCAGCTCAGGAGCCGCTGACCTTCAAGGACGGCTGTGGGTTCCCACCAGGCCCTGTTAGGAGGACTCTACCTAAAGATGTGAGGGTAGAAGGCTTGTCCCAGGGAGCATCAGCTTTCCAAACTGGATGTGGTCTCCAGCTGGAAAAAGCAAACACAAAAACAAGCACTCCAGACCTCTGGCCATGGGTGACTGTCAAACGTATCCTCCTCGATAGCAGAATTATCATGTCACTCGTGTTTCAGAAAACCTATGTCAACACCCTATTTCAGGCCGCAAGGCAAGTGAACTCGCCTGCCAAGGTCTTACACTTTCTCACTCCCTCTCTCTCCCCCTCAGGCTCCAGCTCCATCCCTGTTGAGACAGGCTCCTTAGTGTCTTCTATGTATGTTGCACTCAGTTCCCAAGTTAGAATGTGTTCCGCCACAGCTCCACCACTGACCACCTGTCCCCTCTCCTCTGTCACTTCAGTTTTCTTTGCTGCAAAGTGGGGATAGTCATGTCACCTACCTCCTTAGCCTAGTACTTGGCCTATAGTCGTGGACCTGACCAAAGTCAGCCGTTACAATACACATATTCTCATCAATAACGTCAGTGTGTTGAAGAGTCCCAGGCTGTAGGATGAGCCTAGAGTCTTGCCGGTGATTCGGGAAAAGGATGCATGCAGGGTCTGGCATCAGTCCCAAATACTTAATGAAAGGAACCCTGTTTGACTGTGTGGACAGACCGAACAACCTGAATTTTGAGGGAATGCACCTCAGTTGCGCTCCACCAGCAGGCACAGTGACATTGCTACCACTCCACTCCTTGGCTGTCTGCTTTGTGTTGAACTTAACCCATCTTATTTTCACAAACCCAAGCTTGCTTCAGAAATGGTGTTTGTAGCTCTCTTGGGAAAGAGCGATGTGGTTAACTGAACAGTGCAATGGCCCTTACTGACATTACTTCTTTTTTTTAGTTATCTTAAAAGCTTGTCAGAGATGGTAGAGAAGGATGAGACTCTAAAAGTAAAAGGGAAACCAAGAGGGAATTAAGGGACATCAAAGTCAGACACCCAGTACACGCAGGCTTTACCTTGGAAGTCAAGACTGGGAGAGCTATCTGAGGATCTCAGAGTTTACTGAAAGAAAAAGAAAAACAAACTCTCCACTCGGATGACTGGCTGTCCCTGGAGCCATGGCCTCTCCTGATGCTGTGTGTGCCCCATCAGTCTCACAGGGAGAGAATCAGGCTTTTCCAGATCACACGGTCAGACCCTTCATCCAACCCTGGCCTTCCACATGAGGTACTGCCGGGGATGATCTTGGCAAAGTCTAGAAGATTCTCTCGCACCCTCCTGCCAGGATGCCACAGCCCGTGTATTGTTCCCACTTCTCCTCTTAACGACTGTGCTCAGGCTAGTTTGAAAGTCTCCACTAAGCCCATTCACGCTGGGGAGTGCGTGATTACCGGTACTGTGGTTGCTGTCTCCTACCTGTGCGGGCTTTTAAAAGGTGAGGCAATGCCTTCACCCAGAAGAGTGAATCTATAATGGCAGATTTCCAGGCCCCAGGTGTATGCTGTGGCAGGGAAAAGGCCCTGAGGGATGGGTGACTGAGTGCAGGGGTCTTCTCAGACTCTCTCTAAATTATACCACACAAGTGACCTTCACTCTACCAGTGGCTTAAGGATAGAGCAGCAGTTACAGTCTCCAGAAAGGCTGGTACCTAAAGGAGAAAGGAGGCTTGGAAAACCCAGTAGTATCTTGTCACTATATCGTAGACCCTTGACATTCTTAAAGGATATGGCTCACACCTCAGTGAGTTACCACATTTGAGAATGATAATAAGTTGTCTAATTCCTGCCCCTGCAAGGTTAATAAGGTATAATTGAAAAATCTCGTGCCTCTTTTGAAATCCATGATGATTCTATAAAAATGGGACTCAGCTAATTTGCAAAGCTACTTTATGACCTAGACCATCACATGATTACCCCTCTTCTCTTTCCTCCCCCATGCTGGCAGCTGCCTTTCTTTTCATACACGTTTTCCCACAAAGAAGCACAGGCTTTACCAGCTCCCATGTGTTCGGCCCACGGATGATGAATGGAGGACAAAGCCACCAGCCGAGTGCTCTGTCTGTGCACCAGGCTCGGAGTGCATGATTCAAGTATGTGCCTTGGCAAATGACTGATGACCACATCATGTGTCATAAATTATGGGCTCATTCATGAATAGTTAAAGCTATGAATGCTAAGTCCTTGAATGCCAAGGGCCTCCTGGGTTGTTATCCTGGAAATGACTTTAACACTTGAGACCAAGGTGGAGAAATGTCGCCCCCTGTTCCAGGGCTGCCCAGGGAGCAGGGAAGCCCACCCTTCTGAGTGTTCACAGTCACTTTATCCGTTGACCTTTGTATTCATTTCTTAGGGCAGCTGTACCAAAGGACCACACACAGGGTGGCTTACAACAACTGAAATATATTGTCTCACAGTTCTGAAGACCAGTCCAAAATCAAGGGGTCGGCAGGTGCTAGGGGAGGATCTGCCCCAGGCTGTTCCCCTAGCTGCTGGTAGCCTCAGACATTCCTTGGCTTATAGATGATTATTTTCTCTTCCATCTCTTCACATCTCTTCTCTCTGTTCATGTCTCTGTTCCTTTACATGGCATTCTTTTTTTATAAGGACACCAGTCAAATTGGAGTAGGGCCTACCCTTCTCCAGCATGACCTCATCTTTACTAATCACATCTGCAATGACCTGATTTCCAGAGCATGTCACATTATGAGGTAAGGAGGGTGAAGACTTTGCCATATGAATTTGGGGTCATACCTCGTCAGCTTCTTTAAGACCTCTGCTGATGTATGTGAGGAGGCTTCTTTCAGGGAGTGATAAACACCTCATCTAACTTGTTCTTACCCATCTCATCACACACGTGCACACGCACACATACCTGGCTGCTTTTAAAGAAGCTTTGGCACCATACACCCATTAAGATGGCAGAAAGCTGTGCCGGAAAGTGCTTGGGAGCCCAAAGCTGGGTGCCTAGGTGTTAAATGTGGAGACTGGAGGCTCCCCTCAAAGGCCATATCCACTGCCTGACCCTTGGGGAGAATGGACACCAGTGCTTCTGCCCCATGCTTTCCCTCCGCCCTCCCTTGTTGTGAGGCTGTGTCCTTTGGGAGAAGGGCTCTGATCAGCCCCATGACCAAGTCCCACAGATCACAGGAAAAGGACACTGGGCCCCTGGGTGTGCACACAGCCCTGCCTGCCTGCGCTCTTGCTGGAGAGCATGAGCAGTGAAGCCAAACCTGTGTGGGCTCCAAGATCAGTCTGTCCCTGTTCTTTTGGTCTCTGAGGCCAAGAGGACAGAAGCCCTTTTCAGGAGACCTTCAGCGCCACAGAGTCGTGCCCAGGCCCCACTTCAAGGAGCAGGGTGTCGTCTGCATTCAGTGTCTGCGCAGCATACTGAGAATGCCCATGAGCAGTTGCGGGGTGGGTTGAAATCTACAAAATGCCCTTGGTGATTAATACTCCTCAACCTCAAGATCCGTCTGCTCCGAGAAAGTAGTAGAATCTTTGGTTCCATCTCTGCAGCTCTTCTGTTTTCTCTCTCATTTTCCTCCTATTCATAATTTGGCTACCAACTACCACCAAGTCAGGAAGCAGAACAGCCTCCAAGCCAGAGACCAGCACCTTCTTCAAAGGGAGTCAGGGCCACTGAAGTCTTTTCTCGCCCTTTTAGGGAAAACCTGCGCCCTCAGGGAGGCATCGGAGCCACTTTGGAGCCAGTTAAGAGCCCAGCGCCAGTTCACCTGCACTCCCTGAAGCCCTTGGCTCAAGCTGCTATTTTCCCTGCACGAAGCTGGGGTGACTGTCAGCGGGCTGTCTCCACTCACTGAGCTGTTCGTCTGCTAGAGAGGCTGGTGGCTCCGAGGGCTGTGCACTCTGGCCCAGCCTCCTGGTGCCTCTGGACTAGGCCTTGACTTTTGAGCTTCCGGTTTGTCTCTGTGTTGTCCAGTTTTAGAAACAACCCTGCAAAGTCAGTTTAGCCAGAACCACCCCGTCTGGATATCTGATCACCCTGGAATCTGATCGGGCTCCCCATCCTCTCCCATCCCCCAGGAGATACCTGATCACCTCGGCCTGCCTTCAGTGAAGATTCTGTTAGGTCTGTTCAGCCGGAATCCCCTCTCACCCCCGATATTTCCTCTTGGTAATGTTCCGTCCACTCCCCCTGACTGTACTCCTTGGTGGCAGGTGCCCGCTTTCCTTGCCTCATTTGGGATGGAGCCTGAGCTCTCCCCCCAAGACAGAATCCCATTGCCATGGCCTCGACGCATCTCTCCGTCATGGTCATGCTGTTCTTTAACAAGTGTCATGAATAATTCTTTAACAGCCCCAAGGGAATTACCCACCAGCATCTCTAGGGGTAGGAGAGGAGGAGTCTCCTGTAGCCAGGGAAACTCTTCCCAGCATTTATGATCTGCTTGCTCCATGCAACCTTCTGGAAATCTTCAGGAGCAGGCCTATCACTGCCATGGCAGAGCAGCCAGAGAGAAGGGAAGCGTCTGCTAAAGCAGTTGGAAGCAGCAGCAGCTTCTTTGGGCAGATGCATCTTCTGTGGAGCGGTAATCGCAAAGCCCAGAGGATATCCCGGGTGCTTCTTGTGAGGGTGATCTAGGCGGGAAGAGAGGAAAAGGAAATGGTGCAGTTAGGTGCCACACTGTTCCCCTCCCTCGCTCTACACATCCTTACGTATCTACTTGTAAGAAGAGATCTCACATTACTTAGACAAGCAAAGAAAAGCACCCTGGAATTTGGTTCTTATTTTTCTCCTTTCCCAAGAGGTTGTGGTCTCCTGCCATTATGGGTAGAAAAAAATTACCCAAAACTATAAAGCTTAGGTTTTATTTATTTATTTATTTAATAATTTATTTTGATATCATTAATCTACAATTACATGTGCAATATTATGGTTATTACACTACCCCATTCATCAGGTCCCCCCCACCAACCCCACTGCAGTCACTGTCCATCAGCGTAGTGAGATGCTATAGAATCACTGCTTCTCTTCTCTGAGTTGTACTGCCCTCCCCATGCGCCCCCTGCATTACGTCTGCTAATCGTAATGCCCCTTTTCCCCCTTATCCCTCCCTTCCCGCCCATTTTCCCCAGTCCCTTTCCCTTTGGTAACTATTAGTCCGTTCTTGGGTTCTGTGAGTCTGCTGCTGTTTTGTTCCTTCAGGTTTTTTTCTTTGTTCTTATACTCCACATATGAGTGAAATCATTTGATACTTGTCTTTTTCGGCTTGGCGTATTTCACTGAGCATAATACCCTCTAGCTCCATCCATGTTGTTGCAAATGGTAGGATTTGTTTTCTTCTTATGGCTGAATAATATTCCATTGTGTATATGTACCACATCTTCTTTATCCATTCATCTACTGATGGACACTTAGGTTGCTTCCATTTCTTGGCTATTGTAATTAGTGCTGCAATAAACAAAGGGGTGCATCTGTCTTTTTCAAATTGGGCTGCTGCATTCTTAGGGTAAATTCCTAGGAGTGGAATTCCTGGGTCAAATGGTATTTCTATTTTGAGTTTTTTGAGGAACCTCCATACTGCTTTCCACAATGGTTGAACTAATTTGCATTCCCACCAGCAGTGTAGGAGGGTTCCCTTTTCTCCACATCCTCGCCAACATTTGTTGTTGTTTGTGTTTTGGATGTTGGCCATCCTCACTGGTGTGAGGTGATATCTCATTGTGGTTTTAATCTGCATTTCTCTGATGATTAGCGATGTGGAGCATCTTTTCATGTGCCTGTTGGCCATCTGAATTTCTTCTTTAGAGAAGTGTCTATTCATGTCCTCTGCCCATTTCTTAATTGGATTATTTGCTTTTTGTTCGTTAAGATGTGTGAGTTCTTTATATATTTTGGATGTCAACCCTTTATCGGATACGTCATTTATGAATATATTCTCCCATACTGTAGGATGTCTTTTTATTCTACTGATGGTGTCCTTTGCTGTACAGAAGCTTTTCAGCTTGATATGGTCCCACTTGTTCATTTTTGCTTTTGTTTCCCTTGCCTGGGGAGATATGTTCATGAAGAAGTCCTCATGTTTATGTCCAAGAGTTTTTTGCCTATGTTTTTTTCTAAGAGTTTTATGGTTTCATGACTTACATTCAGGTCTTTGATCCACCTTGAGTTTACCTTTGTGTATGGGGCTAGACAGTAGTCCAGTTTCATTCTCTTACATGTAGCTGTCCAGTTTTTCCAACACCAGCTGCTGAAGAGGCTGTCATCTCCCCATTGTATATCCAAGGCTCCTTTATCAAATATTAATTGACTGTATATGTTTGGGTTAATGTTTGGATTGTCTATTCTGTTCCACTGGTCTGTGGGTCTGTTTTTGTGCCAATACCAAATTGTCTTGATTACTGTGGCTTTGTAGTAGAGCTTGAAGTCAGGGAGTGTAATTCCCCCTGTTTTATTCCTCCTTCTCAGGATTGCTTTGGCTATTCGGGGTCTTTTGTGGTTCCATATGAATTTTAGAATTATTTGTTCCAGTTCATTGAAGAAAGCTGTTGGTATTTTGATAGGGATTGTGTTGAATCTGTAGATTGCTTTAGGTAGTATAGCCATTTTGACAATATTTATTCTTCCTAGCCAAGAACATGGGATGCATTTCCATTTGTTAGTGTCCTCTTTAATTTCTCTTAGGAGTGTCTTGTAGTTTTCAGAGTACAGGTCTTTCACTTCCTTCGTTAGGTTTATTCCTAGGTATTTTATTCTTTTTGATGCAATTGTGAATGGACTTGTTTTTCTGATTTCTCTTTCTGTTAGTTCATCATTAGTGTATAGGAAAGCAACAGACTTCTGTGTGTGAATTTTGTATCCTGCAACTTTGCTGAATTCAGATATTAGTTCGAGTAGTTTTGGAGTGGAGTCTTTAGGGTTTTTTATGTACAGTATCATGTCATCTGCAAATAGTGACAATTTGACTTCTTTACCAATCCGGATGCCTTGTATTTCTTTGTTTTGTCTGATTGCCGTGGCTAGGACCTCCAGTACTATGTTGAAGAACAGTGGAGAGAGTGGGCATCCCTGTCTTGTTCCCGATCTTAGATGAAAAGCTTTCAGCTTCTCGCTGTTAAGTATGATGTTAGCTGTGGGTTTGTCATATATGGACTTTATGATGTTGAGGTACTTGCTGTCTATACCCATTTTGTTGAGAGTTTTAATCATGAATGGATGCTGAATTTTGTCAAATGCTTTTTCAGCATCTATGGAGATGATCATGTGGTTTTTGTTCTTCTTTTTGTTGATGTGGTGGATGATGTTGATGGATTTTCGAATGTTGTACCATCCTTGCATCCCTGGGATGAATCCCACTTGATCATGGTGTATGATCCTCTTGATGTATATTTGAATTCAGTTTGCTAATATTTTGTTGAGTATTTTTGCATCTACGTTCATCAGGGATATTGGTCTGTAATTTTCTTTTTTGGTGTGGTCTTTGCCAGGTTTTGGTATTAGAGTGATGCTGGCTTCATAGAATGAGTTTGGAAGTATTCCCTCCTCTTCTATTTTTTGGAAAACTTTAAGGAGAATGGGTGTTACTTCTTCTCTATATGTCTGGTAGAATTCAGAGGTGAATCCATCAGGTCCGGGGGTTTTGTTCTTGGGTAGTTTTTTGATTACCGATTCAATTTTGTCGCTGGTTATTGGTCTGTTTAGTTTTTCTGTTTCTTGCTTGGTCAGTCTTGGAAGGTTGTATTTTCTAAGAAGTTGTCCATTTCTTCTATGTTTTCCAGCTTGTTAGCATATAGATTCTCATAATATTCTCTTATAATTCTTTGTATTTCTGTGGGGTCTGTCATTATTTTTCCTTTCTCATTTCTGATTCTGTTTATGTGTGTAGATTCTCTTTTTCTCTTAATGAGTCTGGCTAGGGGTTTATCTATTTTGTTTATTTTTTCAAAGAACCAGCTTTTGGTTTCATTGATTTTTTCTATTGTTTAATTCTTCTCAATTTTATTCACTTCTCTGATCTTTATTATGTCCCTCCTTCTGGTGACTTTGGGCCTCATTTGTTCTTCTTTTACCAATTTCAGTAACTGTGTCTTTAGATTATTCATTTGGGAATGTTCATCTTTCTTTAATAGGCCTGGATTGTAATATACTTTTGTCTTAGAACTGCCTTTGCTGCGTCCCACAGAAGTTGTGTCTTTGTGTTGTTGTTGTCATTAGTCTCCATATATTCTTTGATTTCTGTTTTGATTTGGTCGTTACCCCATTGATTAATTAGGAGAATGTTGTTAAGTCTCAATGTATTTGTGAGCCTTTTTGTTTTCTTTCTAAAATTTATTTCTAGTTTTATACCTTTTTGATCTGAGAAGTTGGTTGGTAGAATTTCAGTTTTTGACTTACTGAGGTTCTTTTGTGGCCTAGCATGTGGTCCATTCTGGAAAATGTTCCATGTGCACTTGAGAAGAATGTTATCCTGTTGCTTTTGGGTGTAGAGTTCTATAGATGTCTGTTAGGTCCACCTGTTCTAGTGTGTTGTTCAGTGCCTCTGTGTGTTTACTTATTTTCTGTCTGATTGATCTGTCCTTTGGAGTGAGTGGTGTGTTGTAGTATCCTAAAATGAATGCATTGCTTTCTATTCCCTCCTTTAATTCTGTTAGTATTTGTTTCACATATGCCGGCGCTCCTGTGTTGGATGCATATATATTTCTAATGGTTATATCCTCTTGTTGGACTGACCCCTTTATCATTATGTAATGTCCTTCTTTATCTCTTGCTACTTTCTTCATTTTGAAGTCTATTTTGTCTGATACAAGTACTGCAACACCTGCTTCTTTCTCCTTGTTGTTTGCATGAAATCTTTTTCCATCCCTTCACTTTTAGTCTGTGTATATCTTTGGGTTTGAGGTGAGTCTCCTGTAAGCAGCATATAGATGCGTCTTGCTTTTTTATCCATTCTGTCACTCTGTGTCTTTTGATTGGTGCATTCAGTCCATTTACATTTAGGGTGATTATCGATAGATATGTACTTATTGCCATTGCTGGCTTTAGATTCGTGGTTACCAAAGGTTCAAGGGTTGCTTCTTTACTATCTGACAATCTAATTTAACTTTCTTGTTAAGTTATTGTAAACACAGTCTGATGTTTCTTTATTTCTCTCCCTTCTTTTCTTCCTCCTCCATTCTTTATATACTAGGTGTTTTATTCTTTGCCTTTAGTTAGTATTTGGATGGTCTGCTTTCTTTGCTATGATTTTATTTTCCCTGGTGACATTTTTTTAGCGTTTGGAATGCTTCCCTCTAGAGCTGTCCGTTTAAGATATCCTGTAGAGGTGGTTTATGGGAGGCAAACTCTCTCAGCTTTCACTTGTCTGGAAATTGTTTAATCCCTCTGTCATATTTAAATGATAATCGTACTGGATTCAATATTCTTGGTTTGAGGCCCTTCTGTTTCATTACGTTAAATATATCATGCCATTCTCTTCTGGCCTGTAAGGTTTCTGTTGAGAAGTCTGATGGGTTTTCATTTGTAGGTCATCTTTTTTCTCTCTCTAGCTGCCTTTAATTCTCTGTCCTTATCTTTGATCTTTGCTATTTTAATTATTATGTGTCTTGGTGTTGTCTTCCTGGGGCCCCTTGTGTTAGGAGATCTGTGGGCTTCCGTGGGCTGTGAGACTATTTCCTTCCCCAGCATGGGGAAGTTTTCAGCAATTATTTCTTCCAAGACACTTTCTATCCCTTTTTCTCTCTCTTCTTCCTCTGGTACTCCTATAATGCGAATATTGTTCCGTTTGAATTGGTCACACAGTTCCTTAATATTCTTTCATTTCTAGAGATCCTTTTATCTCTCTCTGCCTCAGCTGCTCTGTATTCCTATTCTCTGATTTCTATTCCATTAACAGTCTCTTGCATCTCGTCCAGTCTGCTGCTAAGCCCATTGATTGCTTGTCTCATTTCTGCATTGTCTTTCCTCACTTCCCTCACTTCCTCCCTGAGCTCTTGCACATTTCTCTGTAGATCCATCAGTATGGTTATGACTTTTGTTCTGAATTCTTTTTCAGGAAGGTTGTGCATTTCCATCCCTTCAGGTTCCCTCTCTGGTGTTGTCTGGGTCTGGGTCAGTTCTGTTTGTACCATATTCCTCTGTCTTTTTGTGGCGATAGAAGTGGTCGCTGGTAGGTGCCATGTATGTCAGCTGGGCTCTTTAAGACTTTTAAAAAGAAAAGAAAGAAAAGAGAAAAAAAAGAAAGAAAGAAAAGAAAAGAAAAGAGAAACAAAAAACAAAAAACAAAAAAACGCCTGCCGGGAGTAGATTCTGTGGGGTTGCTGTAGGTGGCGCTGTTGCTCCACTATTCCGCAGCCATGGCCGCACGCTCCGCAGGACCCTTTGTAGCTCTGGCTGGGGCGGGAAAGAATGGGAGGCTGTTGATCTCTGTGCGAAGTCTCAGTATGGTACTTTTTCCCAGTCGCCAGCCAAGGGGTCTGGAATTCCCCAGGACTCCCAGCCTGCTGGGCTGAGTGTGCTGGGATGATCCTGCTCTTCCGTTCGGCCCCTGTCTCTTTAAGACTGCTAAAAAAAGCACGCGCTCTTCTTTTGTCCTGGGGAGCTGGCTGCGAGGACCTGGGTGCATTCCCAGGCTCAGATCCTGCACCCTCTGTCTCTCCAATCTCTGATACACCACACAATGTGTGTCAGCGCTCCTGGCGCAGATGACCAGGGCTGGTTATTTCTGAATCCTCTCCTCCCGTGGGTATGCTCGGGTTGGGGAGTGCTTGGGTCCCGCTGGGTCATGGCTCTGTATCTTACCCGCCTCGTGGGATGCCGAGTCCTCTCAGGTGTAGCTGCAGGCTGGGTGCCATCCTGTATCTTCTGGTCTCTCTTTTAGGAATAGTTGTATTTGTTGTATTTTCATAAATATATATGGTTTTGGGAGGAGATTTCTGCCGCCCTGCTCACGCTGCCATCTTCCCAGAAGTCCTAAAGCTAAGGTTTTAGAGTGATTGCTCTGATATTTGTTCTAAGTCTGGTAGGCCAGAGCCTCTGGCAGTGCCAACAGTCTTTTGTGATAAAAGTCGTCTCTGTAGCGACGCCGGTAGCCAAGGCTGTTTGCTGAGGCTCTCGTGAAATGTGGCAGAGGGAACCCCTGTTTTGTAGTCCTCTCGGTCCAGGGACATGGGTGCAGCTGCCGAAGACAGCAGGATGGAAGGTCAAGCCAAAGAGCTGTGTGAGACAAGCCGAAGGCAGGGTGAAGGTGGACGGACATTCAAACCACCGTATGTTTACAAGACTGGCTCCCAGCGGGAACTGGCAAACCATGGTCCTGTGGGCCATATCTGACTTGAGGCCTTGTTTTTGTACCGGCCCTGAACTAAGCATTGTATCTTAAAATAGTTGAGGGAAGAAAGCAAAAGAAGAATAATATTTTGTGACTGGTGAAATGTTATGAAATTCTAATTTTAGTGTCCATAAATAAAGTTTTATTGGAACACAACTAGTTTGTCTACACACTGGTGGTGACTGCATTTGCATCATAATAGTAGAACTAAGTAGTGGTGACAGAGACTCAGTGACCCACAAGGCCTAAATATTTATTATCTGACCTTTCACAGAATGAGTCAGCCCCTGGCTAAGTGGGATTAAAATCCCAGCTCTAATATTTGCAGACTGTGTGACCTTGGGCCAGTTCCCTAGGCTTCTTAAGCCACAGGTTTCTCTTCTTTAAAATGGAGATACTAGTAACACTGGTATCATGGGTTTGTTAGGAGGACTTCACAAGGCAGCGCATCTAAAGAAAACTACTTAGCAAAGGGACTGGTGCAGAGTGAGTACTCACTAAATGTTTGCTGGTGTTATTCTGTTGTTAAGCTTCCCAAGGAAAAGGGTTTGACCCCTGTGACAGAGACTGCTGGTTTGCTGACCCTATGCATCCCCCCAGGATGCTAGTTTAGAGGCTGGAAAACCTAAACATTTGCTTTCCCAGGCTCTCTTGCATCCAGGAATGGCTATATGATACAATCTGGCCAAGAAGATATAAGTGAAAGTTTGCTCTGAGTGTTCTTGGGAAGCTTCTGCTTTTCTAACAAAAGAGATGGCATGGTTTAGCACTACTAATTCCCCATCTTTCTGCCTTGACTATAGCTGTGATATCTGGAGCTGGGGCAGCCATTTTGGGCCCATGAAAGCAATGGCCAATATAATTATAGAGCTTACTCGTCCTGACATTATTAAGCTGCAGAGTCAATGTCATTAGCTACCTACCTTCAGATTTTTTGTTTCTCAAGAAAAATAAAACACTATTTGTTTAAACCATTGTAAGTCAGGTTTTCTATTACTTGTAACTGAAGTCATTTCTGGTTGTTATATCCTTTTGGAAGTTGAGTGGAATGCAAAGGAGCCATGTGCCGGAAGGAAAGGCTTTTGAGTGAGGAAATCTGCAGTGATAATAGATACAGGGATATAAGTTTGTGTCTTTTGGGAAGTTCAGTTCAGATATACAAGACCCAGAGAAGAGAGACAGGTGCTCAGAGATCTGGTCAAGCTCTGCTTTGGTGAAGAGAAATGACATTGTCGAGGCATAGCAAAGACAGGTTAAGAAGATGTTTGATAAGGAAGAACAGGGCCTATGAGCATTCTTGAGACTACAAGAGGGGTGGAAGCTAATTAAAATATATACTGTGAGCTTAATTAAAATGTACAAGCTTCTGGCAAACACATGTTATGATCTTCCTTAGAGTAAGCTAGCAGTCTGAAGAAAGCCTGCACCTGCGATCTAAGCAACTCTAAGTAAGGACAGCTCCAGGAGCCCCTGGAGAAGTGCGGGTTGGTCCAGGGAGGGTGATTTTCCTCCCAGCTGGCCTTGACCCCCTTAGATTTCCAAGAGTGTAACATGGTTTGTGGGAAGGGAGTGTAAGAGAAATGGCCTTAATGGGATGGGAAATAACCATTTCCCGGCATTCTTGGCAAGTTGCTGGTCCTCCTTGGGCCAATCTGGGAAGGCTTTGTTAAGGAGGGGGAGGTTTTAGCTTAAATTTAGTTTTCTATATAGTTTCTGTTTAGAGAAGTTATACATGTTCTTTATAGAACATTTAAATAATACAGAGAAGTATAAAGAGGAAGGAAAATCACTCTGAAGTCCCACACTCCCCACCCCAGGCAACCAGTTTCCAGGCTTCCCTCTGGGTGTATATACACGTATAATTAGAAGTTTTACACAAATGGGGTCCCATTATGCTGAACATGTTTTCTTTTTATTTTCTCCTCTTTCTCTTTGGCATCCAGTTTTTTATTTGAAGGATTTTTTCTTGTTGGCGATTGCAGGCGTCATTCACCCTTTATATTGTCCACGTCACATTCCTTCTCGTGGCTCCCTTGGGGACAGAGTTGGGGGAACTGTTTGAATGGCTGGGAAGGAATGATCTAGCCATTCCGTGCCTGCAGGTCAAGTATGGGGATGGCAGAGAGCAATTGCGTGATGGAATTTCTAGTGAAGATGTAGGTTAGATGGGAGATGAAGAGGCAGGTGAGAAAAAGGCAAAGGTAGGTGAACCTGTGAAGAACTGAACCACCCCCTACCCTTCCTTCCCAGGGACAGTGCTGTCCCCTCCATGAGCCCTTAAGGGACCCACTGGCTAGCTGCACGCCCACCTGCCCTGCGGACAGTCTCTGTTCTGTGGGTGATGCCCTGCTGGCTACCTGGTCCTGGTCCTGGCGGTGCCTGAGGCGGTCAGAGGTGGAGCACTGGGCCCACTGTCCCGAAGGCCCCAGGAGGTGGCATTGCCCACAGGAGATGAAGTGGATGAGGGTCCTGGCCTGAGAACCTGCAAGGTGATTTGCTGTGGGCACATCTTCCCCAGGAAACAGGTCCTTTCAGAAAACCAAACGGGAGCTCAGAAGCTAGTTTCATGGACACAGAACCAGAGCAAAAGGTATTAGAAAATAATTTCCTAGATTCGATGCTGAAAGGAGGTTTACAGTTTTGACATTTCAATATTCCACTTGACTGATCTTCAAATTTACTTTAATGGTTCCTTTTTACTTGCCCTTCATTCACACTCTACTCCTTCCTGCAATGGTCATCAACATGGCAGACGCACTCACTCTGTAGGAGCATAGGGTCGGAGTCCGCCTGGCTTCGCATCGGGCTTCATTACCTAGCAGCTGTGTGACTTTGGAAAAGTTACTTGACTTCTCTGAGCATCTGTTTCTTCATCTGTAACATGAGGAGGCTAATGTTCCTGTATCACATAGGTCCTCTGAGCATACTTTTATTTTCATGGCCTTAGTTCATACTCAGAAGGAGTGTCTGTTGGCCTGGTTTCCTACAAGCCTCTCGCATTAACATCACTTTTCAGACTCAGGCACTGTGCAAATCCTGACGTGGCCTTCCTCTGTGTAACTGTGCCCATGGACACTCCTGGTGTAAGAAGCTCAACACAGTCCTGCGGTTTAAATGCTTCTTTCTTTGGTTTAAAGTCACCGTAAGGGACAGAAGTGAACACGACGTCATGATTCAGGTCGCCTCAGGACTCCATCCCTAGCTCTGCTTAAATATGTTAATGAGAACCAGAAATAAAATGCCACAACTAGAAGAGGCGGCAAGCAATAGTCAGGGCCAATGAGATAATGGACTCCAAGCAGATGTGAGTGGGAGAAGAGACGGGGCCTCTCCCGAGCACCCAGGAGGTGGGAGGGAGAAAAACCCAGCCTCCGTCTCTCCATCTGCCCTGCAGAGGGGCACGTGTGAGGCGACACACCCAGCACCAGTCCCGGCTGATTAAATGAGTTCCCAGCCTTGCTGGGTTGGTGATCAGACTTCTTCCTTTTACAGTTAAATGGTGCAGTGAAGAAGAGACCGCAGCACCACAGCTTGGGCCCAGGGACCCTAGTGCTGGCCGGAGCCTTGAGTTTTGTATTTCGTTCTCTTCCCCTTTTTGCCTCTTCGCTCTGGTGTCCTGACTCAGCCAAGAGGCTGTGCATGGACGCTGAGGAAGGACCAGGCAGAGAATGGAAGCTGGTTGACTAGCTGAGCCTCTGCCAATCAGCACCCGGACTGTAGCCAAGGCGCGGCTTCCTGCTGCCCCAGGACGCTCCTTTTGCCCCTAGCTGTCTTCACTGTCTCCCTCTCTCTGACCTTCGTGGGGGAAAAGAAGAAGCATCGTTTGAAAAAAAGAGAAAGTCCCAGTAAATAGTAGCTTCAGATTCAGTTCCTGTAAACTTTGAGGAGGAAGGCCTCCGCTGAACGGAGGCTGAGAGAAGGCGTCCCCTGCTCTCCATTCCATGGCTGAGCCCCCAGCTTGTGCTTTGCTGGGTATTTTCATAGGGGAGGGGTGCTAGGATGCCCCTCACTTCCCGCCTTGCTCCCCACTTGTCCATGCCACCCATAGCCAGACCTCAGGCTGAGGCCTGTGCTGGGTTTGAGAGCTGGCCAGTGGCAACCCACAGCTGAGCTCATGGAAAAGAGTTATGGGTAAAGACACTATAGTAGAGGTTACTGCTGAGAGTCAGGTTCCTTCTATTCTATGATTTCATGAGCAATGAGGCATGAAAAAATGCATTCAGCTGATGTCTACCCTAAGACCACCATTCAGGCATCATGGATGCCGCAAAGGTCTGTCACCTTTTAGGCAGGGGCCCAAAGTAGGGGCGTGGGGATGAATAGGGCTGAGCCACTATTTTCCCAGATTACGGGAATCTGAGCAGTACTGGCTAGCGTAGGAACAGCCTGGGCCAACTGCCACCAGCAGTTTTATTTTGTTTTAAAACAGGAACTTAATCCACTTCAGAATCGAAAACAAGCATCATACACCGCACTTGATCTCTCTCTAAATTCTCGTCCATGATTTCTCAATAATTATATACCTTTTTATATACTTGTAATCACCGTGTACACAGGATTTTATGATGCCTTCCCACTTAGAGTGATTTAGAATGCATGTTTTCCATGTAGTGACATAGTTTCAGTCTTGTCATTCAGACAGCTGTATGACACCCCATTAAATTGATGCCCTAATTTATTTAGCCAAGCTATTCCCCTCTTGCTGGACATTTGGGCTGTTTCCAGTTTTCACCCTTTCAAAGAGAACCAGCAGCAACATCTTAAGACGGAACAGTGGTGATAAAGAGCTGCAATGTTGCTGACTTTATTTTCACTGGCAACTAAATTTAGAGAGAGCCTCAACATTGCTCTTCCCAAATGAGGAAGTAATTAAACAGCTGCCTGGAAGGACAGCTGGATGATTTATAGGCAGCGAGATGCGTTCAGTGGGTTTGTCAGGATCCTGCGGCATTAAGGATACGCTTGTTAATTATCTGTGGTTAATATGATAATTTAGGAAAAACAACACCTATTAAGAATTCTTCATTAGGCAAAAGGCTTCTCGTTTTTGAACAAACAAAGCCTCAAAATGAGTGATCTTCACCTCTGACCTGTCACTGGGCAGGGACAGCAAAGAGTCCCATTTGTCTTTCACATTCTCACAGGGCCCTGGGTAACCAGGGGCTCCCTGGTGGAAAGTCCTCCTAGGCCCTGCCTTTATCAGAGCCACCAAATTAACCATTGGGGGACCAATTTGATTATTCCAGGTGTCTCCATAAACTTTTGCTCCATCAGCTGAATTGAGAAACTTTTACCTGCTAATCCCCAAGATTTAAACTGAGCAAGTAGTTATGTTTTTATTTTGTAAGAGAGGAAACTGAGGCCCAGGGATGGTAGGCGGCTTGCCTGGGTCCCAGAGCCAGGCAGGGGGTGGGCAGGGGGACCCAGGTGTCCCTCCTCCCCACCTAAGGCCCACTCCAGCCTCCACCTTTTCCCTGCAGTACTCTCGCTCAGTGGATCCATCAGACCAGGACCAAGAGCTCTAAGGAGATTGGTTTTTTTTGTCAGGAAGCATCAAACATGTTTCAGTCCCTGAGAAGGAAGGAGTGGGCTGAGAAAAAGGCCATAGCGTAACATGCCGCTGGAGACAATATCTGGGAAACCCGAGGAGAAGTGACCCGCCGGCACACAACCTCATCTTTATACTTCAGTAAGTATTGAATGTAACTCATGGGCTGCATTCAATCACCACTCCCCAGTGTCACCCAGCTGGCCTCCACTGCCCAAGCTTCATATTTCATTTTGGCCTGGACAGTACAGACCCCATTGTAAATCCATCAAGAATAATTTTTATATATGGGGCCTCTGCTGAGCCAGCATCTTACGGCGCAGATTCCCGATAATCCTGTTAGGTGAGGGTGGGGGTGGGGGGGGGTAAAGGTCGTGGGGAAAGTGGGGAGAAAGCTTTCCTGAGCCAGAGGCCCCTCTGCGAACTGGCATGGCCCAGCAAGAGGTCCCTTGGCTATTTCCTTTAGGACAGCAACGTCCCTATTTTAGGGAAACACCAGGACAACCCCATTGTGTCTCTTTGCAATAGTTAGGAGCAGGGAAGGGACGTACCACTAATCTCTGTATGTGGGGATTTCATTCACTGTCACAGTTTTTCTTCAGCGTAAACCTATATAATCACCACTGAAATGGTGGGAAAAACCGATGGGAAAGTGAGGCTGGAAGAGGTTAAGTCCTTGGTCAGGGTGACACAGGGATTAATTTGTGGAGGGGGGGATTTAAATTTAGATGCTCCTTTCTTAGCCACTGCTTCCCAGCCTCACACCCCTGGGGGACTCTGACACTGACTTGGGTTCTCCAGAGGCGGGAGGGAGCAGCGAGATCACAGCCGAAGCAGGGCAGAGGCGGTGTAGGGTCCCAGTCGCCCACGCGGCCGTTCCCGCCGGGTGTCGATGCTGCTGCTGGCATGGCCTCGAGGACGCACGGGGTGCTCTCTGCCGGGAATCCCCCCCGTCTGTGTCTGAGTGCCCGCGCTCCGTGCTGGGGGCCCCTGGGGAGGTCCTGGTTTCAAGTCCCCGCGGCTATTTGGCTAAACATGGGGCCCCATTTAAGCACTGCTCCTTCCAGGAAGCCCTTAGCACCTGCAGACCCTCTGCTGGGTGCCGGCCACTCTCAGGACCGCATTCCCAGCGCCACCGAGATCCTCGCCGACCTCACCCCTCCCCTACAGACCACAGGGTCGATCTTTTTTTTTTTTAATTTTTATTGTGAAATGATTATCACAGTAAGTTTAGTTAACATCCTTCAACATACATAGTTACAAATTATTTTTTCTTGCGATGTGAACTTTTGAGGTTTTTTTCTCTTAACAACTTTTCAATACACAAGACATTATTGCTCACCATGCAACGAACAAGTTCCAATACAGTGAACAGGCTCCCACAAGGTGAACCATGCAAGGAACACAGTGAACAAGTTCTCACAAGGTGAACAATGCAAAGGCAGTCATATCAGAGAAACTAGTTCAGTTACTATAATCAATCAAGTCAACTATGATTAGTCATATGATTTTTATACTTAAATTATAAGTGAATCCCACATTTCCCCCTTTTTTGTTTTAACTGACGCAAATGCATATGCATATATTTGTGGAAGGTACCAGAATAATGATTAGCTGGGCTCGGCCTGCACAGGGTCGATCTTATCCCTCACATACTTCATCTCCCTCCGTGGTTCTGTAAGCCATGCACGGCTCGCTCACAATTCCCTTTCTTCACTCTTAACTGATCTGGCCCTCTCTTAATTCTAAGATCTATTTTTTCCTCTCCCCCCACCTGCCACTGAATTGCATCAGTATTACTCTTTCTATATTTCTTTTGCAATTCAGCTTTTCTCCCCCCAGTCATATCCTTGCGGGCACAGCCCCTGGGCTTGTGAATGGTGGCATTGCCGGGCCACGCCCAATCTCTCGGACATGCCACGATGAAGCCCCACCTCTAAGAAGCCATGTGACCTGACTCAAACCCTTTACTTCTTTAGTCTTGGTTTCATGGTCTTTAAAATTAGATGATCTAATCATCACTAAGCTCCCATGTAGCTATAATGTTGGTTGATTCTGTGGTTCAAGGGACTTGGCTGATGTCAAATATTTACTCTATTTTAATACATGGGAAAATAATCAACCCATAACTACCTACACAGACAGCTTCTGTATCTAACTTCGAATGTCACGGTGACTCCCCCAGGCATCTAGCCATCACCAGGTCTGTGCGGATTTAGGGGATGGAAAATATTGGCCTAAACCTAGAGAAGTGCAAGACAGCAAAGACCAAAGCACCAAATGCTAAGGTTTTGTTGATTCTTTGATTTATGACCCACGTGTGTGCTCCCCACCCTGCTTCAAGTGCACCCTTGAATCTCAGAAGGAGACCCTCTCGCCAAGGCCACTCAGCTTCTTCATTGCAGGGAGGAGTCTGCCAATCAGGCTGATTGAACCCTGCTGAGGCAAGGTTTGGCCCTGTGGTGCTGGCAGGGTGGACTCATTCTGGGGCTCTTTTTGGCCAATCGGTTGCTTCTGAGCAGATTAGAAAAAGGTGCCTCCTTTGAGTGGATACAGCCCCACCCATTGATCGTGGCTGGACAGGCCTGCATGACGTCCCTGCACAGGATGACTGCCCAGACCAAGGCGCATCTGCCATTTTATTGTTGCCTGAAATAGTTGAGCTCTCCTGCTTCCCAGGGGGCCAGTAGAGCTCGGCTTGCCCTTACCCATGGGACTGCTGTATAGGGTCATGTTTCAGGTCTCCCCTCCATGAGACTTCCAGTTTAATCCTGCACTGGCCTTTGCCCTTTTCTGGATCTCACATTTTATACTCCTTTTTGGAAGTTGGTGGGAAGTAATTCTCAATTTACAAAATTTACAAAACAGCCTCTGATTTCTACTAGTGATCGTGTATAGACTCTGTACCCAGCTGTTATGCTAATTTACACACAACTTAGATTTCCTAAGCTTGTTTCTGCCTTGAGTCTTTACTCTCCTATTAGTTAAGTGCCTCAAAGGACAGTATTTTCCACTTAAAAAACCAAATTCTCAAAATTAGCCAAAAGCTGAATTCCTGAAAGCATTCAACAAATGGTGTTGAATTTAGTTGAACACAGGATGATCATCTGCAGAGGGAAGGAAAAGGGCGGCCTAGCCTTAGCCCTAACTAAGTCATCTAAGACCCCACCACTGCCAGGAGAAGCCAAGGGATTCCTCCTCCCTTTTGGTCTCCTTCCTCTCACCCTCCTCTTCCCACCCTGCCTCCAGTGAAGGTTCTGAGCGTGTTCTGGCGGAGCAGTCCTTGGTCTCACTATCAGTGGAAGTGAGTAATGTGCTGAAAGTTGACCTCTCAGATGTCTGTCCAACTGCTTTCAGTACTGAAGATATTTTCCTGATGGAAAAGACAAGCAGTGAACAACTGAGAGGTGTCTTCCTGGAAGGTGTCTGGACCGCATTTGGAAGCCACTGGGACTTCCATTTCTTCTTTGCCCTTTATCTCCACAAACCACTGCAGAGGGCCTTTGATGGGGAGAGTGGGGGGAGAGGACAGCCTCCAGGGCTGGCACAGAAGGGTGGGGCAGGTGGGCGTGTCTATCTATGAGTTATGACCAGACCACCGTCTCACCTCTGCCCTGGGGACTTAGAGCTCCCTGGTCCAGTGGATGCCTCTTCCTAAAGTGGCTCATGGGGCCAGCTGTAGTGTTTCTTCATTTTAGCTGCAACTTGAAATCGCTGGGAGACAGTGGTGTGTACAAGAGCCAGTTGTTATACTGTTGGTTGCTTGAAATAGGCCTTGACGAGAGGATTTACACCATGGAAATTGGCAAATGATACAAATGAAAACTTTAAAATTTTGATAGCTGGTTTACTAGCACACCACTGTCTAGAGAAATGAAGATGGTCTCATGTCCACACTGCACACCCAGACCAATTAAAGTAGGATCTTTGTGTACAGAGTCAAGGCATGAAGCTTTTTAAGGCTTCCCAAGTGATTGCAGGGCGCAGCAAAAGGTGGAATCCCTATTCCAATACAACGCTGCCATTATACACAGGATGAATTGAGATCACAGAGGTTTTAAAGTGACTCCTGATTCCAACAGCTTCCAGGGACTTCATAGCAATTCCTGAACTTTAGGAAAAACATCTCTTCCTTTGGCAAGAAAAAGGACCTCCAGATGGTAGAGACTCACCTCTGTGCCATTTCGTCCTCTCCTTTGCTGTCCCCCTGTCCCCATGTTCTTTTTGTCCCTCGGTTCCTAGGGAATGAGCTGTATTGGAACTGATACTTGAGCTGGTGCTTGCCCTCAAAGTTAGGTCTCTCTGGAGAGACAAGGCCACCGTGAGAAGTAGAAAATGGTAGGGGCGGTCCGTGATTGTGTCCCCCCAGGAGAAGGGCAGAATTTCCCTTGGGAGCAGTGGCCCAGTATTGAGCAGAGCTGTCACAAAAGATCCTGGATCTTTGCTGCAGTATCTGAATATCATTTCCATTCTTCAAAGTCAGATAAACCACCAGCCTGGGGTTCCTCAGGGTTAAGCCTGGGGCCTGCCCTTGGAAACTTTCTGGTCCCCCTGTCCCAAGCCTCTTTACCTCTGGGACAGGGGTAGCTAGAGAAGGCATGGGGTCCCCCCTGCCCCTGCCCCACAAGAGGGAATGCTTAATAAAAATAGTTCACAAAGTGCTTTCACATGCATGATCTCATTTGGGTTGATGACCCTAGGCTCCTGAATGGAGAGGGAAGTGGGAGACTTGGGAATTCAAAGTGCAGCTCCATTGTCTTGGGAAACTCTTTCCGGCAAATAGGAGTCAGCAGAGCCCCACCTTGCCATCCTTCCTCCTCAGGCCAGGAGCATTTAGAACTAATTGAATCACTAGATTCGCTAATGCAGCCTCCATTAAGACAGCAAGATCCCAGAGGAAAGGCCACCGAAGAGAGGCAGAAAGATCCACACCCAGCCCAAGCAGCATCCCAGCCCCCAAGACCACTGCCCTTTGTAGTCTTAGAAGAGCCCCATGGACCCATGGCTGACCTCTTTAGATTTCCTCTGGCTCTAGCACTTGAACACAGGACTGACATAGGCCCTCCATTTATGCCAGTTCTTTATCCTAAGGAACAAAAAAGTTTATAATAGATGCTGTGTTATTTCATTTCTGATTTTCTTTTAAGGTTTGGGGAAATTGAGTCTCACGGTAAAGAGCTGACCTCCAAAAGGTCATGAGGTGGGTTGGAAGCACAAAAACAGGTCTTCTGACATTTTCTTCCCATCGAACCCAGCAACCTCTTCTGGTATGAGGTGGGATGGTGGGTGGATTTGCTCCATCATTCAGTGCATTTACTCGATGTCTACCATTCTCTGTGGTAACAGCTAGTGGGGGAACCATGGTAATTAAGGCTGTCATGGTCCCTGAACTGATGGAGCTTACAGTGTGATGGCTGGACAGGGGTGCTGAAATCAAATTTGTGGAATTAACGAACAAAGGAATTAGCCAACTTGGGACAAATACTTTTCTCCACACTCCATGGCATAGCAATCCCCCCTAAAAGGAAAAGAAGGGATGCAAACTCAACAGTGCAAGCAGGTTTATTGCTAAACCCGAGAGGGACCCAAAGAAGGCGTCTCTTACAGGTTAAGAGGCATTTTATGGCCAAGATTTTTGTCCAGCTTTTGAGGGGATGGGTCAGGGTAAAGGTGGGCTTGCAGCTTGCTGATGTGTCCTCTGGAAAATGCTTGTAGCCTAAGTAAGATGAAATCTAGGTTTCTCTGAGATGATGGGTGGGCTTATTCAAAAAGGCAGTACACCTGTCTGGGCTCTATCAGCGCCCAAATGGGATGGTGATGAATCTCGTTTAAGGCATTTACTGTGAGTGTGAAGGCTAAAACCTTACCCATTCCCTCCAGAGCCCTTTATCGCCATCCTACCCAAATCTGAGACCCCTCTATCCTCAAACCGTTATGTCTCCTTCTCCTGGCCCCTTCCCCACCCCAGTGCATCTGTGTGTCCCCAGATGTCATCAGGTCTTCCTCCCCTCTCACCTTTCCTGTCTTCTCTGCCCAGGCTCCTCTGCACTGTTTGTGTTTCCTGGAAGCAGCAAAGCTTGCTGCTAGGAATGGAGCTTTCCATGCCTCCTAAGGACCCTGCTCTCTTGCACTCAAGGTTTTAAGTTAAAGATGAATTGCTTCAAAGAGGCTTGATCTTTCTTTTAAAAAAGGTAATGCTTTGCCTCTATCCACAGTAATATTTCATTGTGGAAAAAATTAGAGAAGACAGAAAAGCACACAAAATAGAAATATGATCTGCCACCATCCGGGAATAACTACTGTTAACATTTTGGTGAATTAGTTTTCAACCTTTTGAATACACACACACACACACACACACACATATATGTGTTAATATATACTTATATGCATACATGTATGTATGTGCATGTATGTATCTTATATGTTAGTGAAAGCAGTACAAGAATGAGGTCAGACATTGAGAGGTTTTCCTCTCAAAGAGAACAGCTGGTTCTAGATGAAGAGAGAACCACTGTGCTCAGGGGTTCTCTGTGGCCAAGGCGTCTCTTCTTGAGCCAGAGGGTTATCCAGCTCCCGAGCACGGGGTGGCCCTGGGCCAGCCAGCTCAGTAAAGGTGGGCTGGGGCTACATCCCCAAGAACCACTGTCTCTGTGGGCAGGTGATCTGTCTGGCCCAAGTCAGACCCGGCCTCAGTGTCCTCATCTGTAAAATGGGAGCATTAATGGTGCTCACCCCAGAGGCTTTGGGTTTGTAGCTGAAAGCCATGCCTGAGATGAGTGAGGGTTGGGTGCAGAGAATTTCTCTGGGGCCCATCCCAGCAGAGGGGTGGATGGCCATGGGTCCGGGGCTGCTGGGGCGGGCCAAGCAGCTTGGTGAAGAGTGGTCTGCGTGAGGCCATGGGGCTGAGCCACCCACCATCAGCTCCCCTGGGCTTCAGGCTGCTGCTTGCAGGTCAAATGCAGGGTGACAGAGAAGGCCTGAGGGCAGAAAGAGGCCCGCAGGCTGTGTGTTCCTGAGGTGGGACGCAGGCAGCGTGGGGTTGAGTCAGAGCTCATCGGAACTGTCCACTGCAGCTGTGGCTGAAATCAGACGTGCGCCACGCCTGCGACAGGGCACATGCTGCACCCCCAAGGCTGCCTGAGGCCTCCAGGGTGGAAAGCCTCACACAGGATCAGAGGAGAGAAGAGACAGACTCTGACACACACACTCAAAGCCTTAGGAGGAGGATTTCAAGTCAGTGATTTTTCTGAGGTCTCTGACTAGGAGAGAGAAAAGAAACAGGTGGGAAGGAAAAGGAGAAAGATTTCACAGGCTATTCAGTCTCCCAAACTAAAATCCAATGGCGCTGAAAGAAGAGCTCTCCCTCTCCACCTCCCTGCCTCCCAATAACAGCGGACCCTGCCCTCATCGGACAGCCCTGTCCTCCCTCTCTTCCCTAGGAGAAGGCTCACACTGATCATGGCATGTGGGCCGTGGGGTGGAGGGCAGGGCCGGGAGCTGCCTGTCTGCCATGGCCCTGACTCTGGCTTGGGCTGGCCTCTTTCAGATCCCAGGCAGCACTCTGTAGCCCGTTGCTGGGGGCAAAAGCATTAGTGTCAGAACTACTCTGGGGTTCAGTTTCTTCAGTTGTAAAATGGGCACAAATTCAGAGTAACACCGCAACCTGTTAGCACTGGTGGGGTGGAGGCTGCTCACACCTGCAGAGCCCATGGAAGACACCCCTTCCCACGCCTGTGTTTGGTGACATCTTGAAATTGGCATGGTGGGAGTATTTACAACAAGTAAATGGTGAAATTTGTTTTTGAAGAGCCGGAGGTCAAACGTCTACCAGCACGCCTCTGCACTCTAGGAACTTTCTCCATTCTGCAAGGATCTGGCAGCACTCCACCTCCCCATTCACCCTTGGGTGGCCCCTGGGGAAGGGATTGGGCAAGTGGCTCCCCGGTGTTAAGGGGCAGAGGCGGGGCTCCACGAGTCACTGGGGGTTGAGGAAACAGAGGCAGGCAAGCTGCTGCCCTGTGTCTTGAGCCTGAATTCTCTCGGCCGCCGGCTCCTCTGCTCCCGTCTCGGGCATCTGCACCTCACCTGACTGTTGGGGACTTAACATAAAAATGAGATCATGTAGGGAAACATTGTGTGGGTGCAGTGTGATGAGTTTCTTGAGGGCAGCACTACACCCATCAGAAGGAGGTGCCATGGTGAAATCTTGCCTGGCAGAGCCCCTTGGACGCCCTGATGGTTTTATCGGTTCTCTCTTCACTTTAAATGTATGATTCCCAAACACTTAGCTACCTTTTACAGACACGGGCTGAAATGCCCCCTCGGTCTCCTACTCCTTCCCCCATTCCTCCAGCCCCACCCGCCAGGAGCCTGCCTGCCACCAAACTGCCATGCCAGCAATTTTCTCAGCCGCTTAAAAGGCCATCAAGACGGCATCAAACTGCCTGTACATGCTAAACCCAAGTGCTTATGGAGCAGAGCCCAGAGTGGGATGCTAAATTGGGTTCTATCAAATCAACATCAGCTGCGTGCAAGCCGCTGATAATGAAAGACTCCTAATGACGGCGTTCATCGCTGTGAGATGACTAAGAGCTGAATGCTGGCTGCTGGGGTGGAAAGGTGGCACGGCAGAGAGGCCATGCTGATGGGACTGTCCCTGGGTGGAGGTGGCTGGAAGCAGGAGGCAAAGAAGGAATGTTCTCCATTGCTAGAATGGATGGAATGCACTCATAACTTCCTTTCTATTCTACACACACACACACACACAAAAACCCCAGAGATGCCTTGAGATCATGAAGGCAGGTACAGCCCAGAGGTGAATACAAATTCTAAATTCAGATTTGGAAACTACCTTCCCATCACTCCCAGACTCCACAGCTTCCTGAACTCCTCAAGCGGGGCTGTGTCTTGCCAGTGGGATTCAGCCCCGGACAAGTTTCACTATGGATTCAATGCGACCAAAGAAATGACAGTAGAACGTTCTTGGGGTGAAAGGGTTTATACCCAACTTTATTCCCACAGTGGCAGGTCAATCTAGAATCCCATCCACTCAGAGCGAGTCTGCATGCAACAAGCCGGTCTCTGCCTCTGGGCTTCTCTGTCGCCGCAGCCATCTCAGTCTCTGTCTTGTCTCTGCTCTCCTGCAGCCTTGCAACTGTGCCACTGTAGCACCCAGAGCACTGGGTGGGGCTCTTTATATAGAGTCAGTAGCAATGTATTGCCCACACATGTATAGCGAGCTAGCCCACCAGGGCCAGGTGAGAACCCTGGCCACAGGAACCTTCAGTTTATCCACAGGCTGGTGATTACTGAAGAAGAGAGGCGGTGTGGAGGGGTCTGTCTGGACGTTTGTCTGAGTTCTGTGGCTCGTCTTCACTCCTCTATCTCTACTGCAGGACATGAGCTGCTGCTTCCACCTTTTTCTGTCTATTGCTGCTGTAACGAATTTCCGCACAAGTATTGGCTTAAAATGACACAAATGAATCATCTTGCAGTTTTTAAGTCACAAGTCTGATATGGGTCTCAGCCGGCCGGCTAAGATCAAGCTGAGGGCGGGGCTGCATCCGTCCAGGGGCTGTGGGTGGGGCAGGATCTGCCGCCCTGTGTCTTCCAGCTTGTGGAGGCCGCCCTTACTGCGTGGCTCTTGGCCCCCTTCTCCATCCTTGAAGCCAGTATTGTTGCACCTGCCTGACCCTTCTTCTGCGGCCCATCTCCCTCTGACCACAGCTAGGAAAGGTTCTCCACTTCTAAGGATTGGAGTGTTAGATCAGGTCCACCTGGGTGATCTAGGATACTCTCCCCATCTCAAGGGCCTTAAACTGAATCAAATCTGTAAAGTACCTCTTGCCATGAAAGGTGACATGTTCCTAGGTCCTGGTGGGCAGCACATGGGCACCTTTGGGAGGGGAGCCTCATTCTGCCTACTACAGCATGCATAACTTGAAGCCTTGTTCTTCAAATTCCTTTCATTTGGCTGAAATGCCTGGTGACAGGGATGGATCCAGATGCGGCCCGCCTTCACAGACTTGGGTGCCCTGGCCATGGGCAGACAGCCCTGTGGAACCCATGTCTGCGAGCATCACTGCCAGGGCCTGCACCAGCTGAGATCGGAGTGAGAGAAGCCTGCTGCATGGGAGCCCCCTTGAGTCTCTTTCCTCAAAATAGTAACAGTGAGAACACTGCACATTTGTATGCTACTTTATGGTTCTCAGTCTTTCGAAGATGTGCAGAAATTGGTGGTGTGCATGGTACCAGGTTGGACTGGTAGAAATTAGACCCATGCTACAGAGGGGAAAACTGGGGCTCCAGATGAGGCATTGATTTCCCCAGGTTCGTTGATGGCTTCATGACCAGGATCCAGGACTTTTCATTTGTAGTCCAGGACTCTGTTCAGTTGGAGAGAGCAGCCAGAGATAGTGATAATGGCTCAGCTTGGATAAGAGCTCAGCAGGGCAGCCAGAGGGCTGCATGGAACAGCAAGGAGCAGGGAACAGCATCAGCTTCAAACTCTCATACTTCACTGCTTTCCGTGCTTCTGGCCTGCTTCCCTAAGATGGGGTTTTGGTTGCACTCTGGTAGAGAAAGTTCATATACTCCCACTCACAATTTCTTGCTTGACCCTGCATATTTCAGTCACCCCCATGTGTTTGCAGGCCATTGGTTAGCTGAGTTTCTGTGGGCTTATGTTGTGAGTGCCCTGGGAACTAAATCTGGGGTCTCAGCCTCACCTTTACCACCCTCTGACCATCTGGCCCTTGACCAGTGTTCAAAGGACAGCCTCCTGCATGCAGCAAAGCATACCTTTATGAGCAGGCCAGACTTTGCCAATGAGAATCTTCTGGGTCAGATGGCCGTGACCTAGACTGATGCTGGTGAACATGGAGGTATGTGATCACAGGAAAGAAAACTTTACTCTAGCATCTCCCCCAGTGAAGAACCAGCTCTATCTCTGGTACATCAGAACTGTATTTTCATAGGTGCACTTACATTTTGGTTTGCAAGTATTATATTTATGAGCACACATGACATGCTCACAGTCTAGGCACTCTGCCTACATGTACCCTGCCTTCCAACTACCTTGTATCCCAAACTTACCCTCTCTCCTCATCTCTGTCCAGATGCTTCAGATCTTATAACTAACTGGTCCCAAGATGCTGTGGGGAGGAGCGGAGAGGAAATTGTCTCTGGAGTCTGGCAGTGGTGGGCTTAGGCAAGTTACTTGATTTGTTTGAGTCTTCATTTCCTCATATGTAAAATGAGGCAATAATAATTGCAAGTATTTATTGAATGTTTATTATGTATCAGGAACCAATTGAGTTGCAGTTATATGTAGTTTTTAAGAATAGCTCCTTTAATTCTCACAATGACATTGTGATGGTTAATTTTGTGTCAGTTTGGCTGGGCTTTTGGGCCCACTTGTTTGGTTGAACACAGTCAAGGTGTTGCAGTGAAGGTATTTTTATATGAGATTGCCATTTAGGTCAGTAGACTTTGAATAAAACAGATTACCCCCGTAACATGGTGGGCCTCGTCCAATCAGTTGAAGACTTAACTTAAGAGAAAATACTGAGGTCCCTGAAGAGGAAGGGATTCTGCCTGCAGACTGCCTTTGGACTCAAGTCCATGACATCAATTCCTGCCAGAATTTCCATCCTGCCTTATTTCAGACTTGCCAGCCCTCTTGATTACATGAGCAATGCCTTTAAGTATCTCTATCTATATATCTTTATCTACATCTATCTTTAACTATCAGTCTGTGTCATCTCCAATTGGTTCTGTTTCTTGAGAACCCTGATAAACACAGACATTATAAGGCAGGGAATATTATCATGTCAGCAACAGATGAGTAAGAGGGACAGACTATCTGCTACTTGTGACATGCTCCTTGATGTTCCCCAGCCTCCCGCACATTGAGGTTGGTTATGTGACTAGTTCTGGCCAATAGAATGTGGACGGAGTAATGTATGTCAGAACTGTAACTGCGCTGGAATTCCCCACTTCCTCTTTGCACTTTGGTTGGCCAAGTGGAGAAGACCCAGTGGAGGCCTCCGAGGAAGAACGACTAGCTGTCAGGAGCCAGGGTCCCCAAACCATCCTGTGGAAGGCCACCAACGGAACTGGACTGTGACATGAGCAAGAAATAAACTCTTACGGTGTTAAGCCACTGAGATTGTGGAATATTTCATTCTAGCAGATGACCCACTCTGACTAACCCACTGCCCAAGATTGCCTGGCCAGCAGGGGCAGAGTTAGGCCTCTAATCTGGTAGCCCAGCTTGCTTAGCCACTACCCTGCCCTGCGCAGCAGCTGCCTTGTGACATTGTTGCGAGGGTTAAATGAGATAGTGTGCTGTAGGCTTGGAACTTGCTAGCACTCCCTACCCCCCATACGTATATGTATAATAATGATAGTTATTAATATAGCAAGGGTTTTATTTGGGCCAGGCATTTGACATTGCTTCTTATAGTGTTGTTGTGGACAAAATGGAGTAATGTGGGCTGAATGGTGGTTTCCTCACTGGTTGAACAATTGTCCCCAAGATGTGTTGATTAATGAAATAATGTCAACCAGGAGTCCCCAGTGCTGGGTCATAGGAGGTTTGTCCATTTCCCTAAAGAACCATACAATGTGTCTGTCTTCTTTGATGTTTTATCCTCAGCTACATCTAGACCTAAGAGGCATGTTTAACAAATTGATAGATGGAACAAAGCTAGGTGGGAGAACTAATATGTTAGATGACAGAGTGAAAATTCAAAAAAGGTCTGGGCGGGTCAGAACAATGGACTGAAACTAATAAGATAAAAGGTAGGAGGGATAAATCAAATTGCTGTCTTTAGTTAAAAAATGAATGGAAGAAAGACAGGATGAGGGAGGTCCAATGTAATAGTAGCTCATGTGTGAAAGTCCTGGGGTTCTCATTGTCTATTAGCCAGATATTAGTCAAGAGAATGACACATATGCTTTAAAAATGAAGAATACTTTAGGCTATATCAATCAAGCATCATGCCCTGACTTCAGTCATTCACTCCAGTATATATTGAGTGTTTACTGTGTGCTGGGCATTGTACTGGATGCTGAGGATAGAGCAGTGAACAAGACAGGCAGCTGACTTGTAGGGATGTAATTGTCCTGGTTTCTTTGCTAACTGGCTTTGACACCTTATTTCCTCACTTTCTATATGCAACCAGGGAGTGAAGGGCTCAGAAACCATGTGATATGAAGAATAGTCAGAGGAACTAGGAATGATAAAATTTGGGGAAGCTTAAAAAATTTGAAGGGTCATCCCCTCGAATGCTACACATTTCAGGGGGGAGAGAGAGGACCAGTGGCTTAGAAGAGATGCTTGATGTTTGTTGAGCTCTAGGCAAGGTGCCATACATTCATTCTTTCATTTAACCCTCCTAACAGCTCTGTGAGACAGACAGCATTAATTCATTTCACAGAATAGGAAACAAAGGCTCAGGGGGTTTAATGTAGCTTGGATGTGCTCATAATGGTGGGTAAGGTAGAGTCTGAGTCTTCCATCTGTCTGAATTCAAAGACCTGTATTCTTTCACATCCGCACCCTGCGGGAAATTTCAGCTTAATTTAAGGGCGAAGTTACCACCCGCTTCTGTACCTAAGTGGACCACAGTGAGCTTTCTTCCCTGGAGCGTTTTAGCAGAAGCTAGACGGCAGTCTCCTGGATTGCCCCCTAAAGGTGCCTGTGCAGTGGGAGGGGCAGGGAAAGGCAGGCTTGGGTGGTACCGCCTCCGCACCTCATCTCTGGCCTCATCTGCTGTAGTCTAGCCCCGCTGGACTCTGGAAGTTCTGCAAACAGGCCATCTTCTCTCCCGGTCTGAGTCTTTTCACACATCAAGCCCATCACCCACTTTTCATAGCTAACTGCTGCCCATCATTCTGGTTTTAACCAAAACCTCACTTTCTGTAGGAAGCTGTCCCTGATGCTCGACACTGGCTTAGGTGCTCCTGCCAGAGCCTCACTGGGCCCCCTGCCTTCTCCGTGGGTGCACTGAGCACCCTTGCCCCGGCTGGTTCAGTGCCAGTCTTCACTGATAAACTGGAGGCTCCAGGAAGCCAGGGCCTGGGACAGGGTCTGTCTGATGTTCTGCTCTGTCCTCACTGCCTAGCACACAGTAGGTACTGCATAATTGCTTGGAGAATTCATGACATCGTCTGAGATCTGTTGATTACTTTGGCACCTTGGGAACACCCAGCATCCTTTGGGTTTTCACCTTGCCTCTGTCTTCTCCGCACTGTCGGGCCTGGGACTGGGTGCGTGCATTCAGCGTGGGCTGTGCCGTAGAGATGGGGCAGCAGAGAGCAGCTGTGGCCACAGGCTCCAGCCCTGAGGACTTCTCCACTGGCTGGAATCTAGGTGAGGTGATGGCTGTGGAACTGGGCCTGGCAGAGGAGGCATAGTGAGCTGCCCCAGTGACCTCAGCAATTAGCTGGGGCTGTCCGGTGCATTTCCTCCACCTTGCAGTATCCCCTGGGCCCTGGCCTCTCTGGACATGGGGGCTACAAATCATTACTTTGTCCCTCTGTGTGTCCCTGGCACGGTTTCCTGGCCAGCAGGCAGTGGGGAGAGATGGGGGTTAACCATGGGCCTGATAGGCGGGGGGAGTGGAGGATGACATCAGCCAGGCTGCCCAGCAGAGACAAAAGCCTCTTAATTGCTCTTTTCCTTCTTGTCAGAAGGCTGACTGGGTAGTTACTGTAATAAAGGCCCAGGGGCAGGGAGGAGGCTGGCTAATGAGGGAGCCATTGCTCAGTGGTCAGAAGTGGAGGTGGCAGACATCCCAGGGGTCCAGGAGTGTGCTCCCCCAAGGGAAGGTGAGAGAGTCCACTGGGTTACCTGGAACCACCAAATTTGGTTTGAAACGCTGTCTCTTCCCCTAAATTGGGGTCAGCTCAGAGACTCTGCTCCCGCAATCATGAGGCACCCCCCACAGTGCTGAGGGCTTAGTCTTCAGGAAGCTCCTGCTGCGTGGAAGGGAGGTGAATTCTGGTCTGAATCCTCACCAGCAAAGTGCGCTTTTCACTTTGAGTCTTTGGGGGTGGCCTCCATTTCTGACAAAACAGCTGGAAATGACTTAAGTCCTTAGGAAGGCCCCTGCAACCCCAGTGCTGGACCAGCCCAGAAGAGGCAAACCTGGTGTCATTTCAGGAGGGGGTGAGGGGCCACCTAACGTCAGAGAAAAGGAGCCCCAGGGCGTGGTGTCCAGCTGCATCCCCCGAGGGGAGGTCTGTGAGGACAGCCTTCTGGGGTCAGGTGGCTTTGAGAAGCCAGTTAAACAGGTTTGTCTATAGTGAGACTCCTAGGAGCCTTTAAAATACAGGTGCCTTTGGATGTGCAAGAGGCCCAAGTGGTACACGCTGCTTCCCACACTGATGGCACCCTGGGGTCTCTTTTCGAGGGATCATTTCCCAGGAGCTGGGTTCCATGGCTCACTCTTGGGAAGCCCGCTCTGTACATGAGGCTCTACCTTGCGGCCTGGCAGGCCCACACCACCACGGTGGGTCCAGGTGCTGGAGGACTGAGGGCCTTTGGTATGCCTGGCCCACCACCTGCCGTGCGGGCACCCTCTAGCCATCCTATTCTGGCTCATCCCTGGGGGGCTGTGGGCTCTGCCCGCTCCCCGCTCCCCGTCGGCCTGGCTCTCCTGTCCCCCAGCCGCCAGCCCCTCCCACTGGAAGGCTCTTTATCTTGGCTTCACGTCTCCTTTTTGCCCCCCTCTCATTTCACAGTTCCCCACCCCCACCCTACTGCTCTCGGTCACTGATTCCATCCACATTCAGCCTTGCATTATTTAAGTCTAGAAAAATGTTCTGGCCCTGAAATGAAGGGGGAGAGACTCATTAATATGACCCTTATGTATTTTTTTCTTCCTCTTTGGAACTTCAGAAAGCCTTGCAACCATTATCCCCGTGGCTCTTTCCTCATTTAGAAGAGCAGGCTCACGGGAGGCCTTGGCTGTGCTGGTACTGCTCACGTGACCCTGCCAAGCAGGGCTCCGCTGTGGCTTCCAAAGACGCTAGAGAAGGCCAGCTGATCTGTACGCTCGCCCTGACTTCGCTGTCTTCTTCCAGCGCGTCCCTTCCGCTTGCTGGCCTGGTGTCTGTTTCCGTGAACTGAGGGTGTCGGACCGTGTGGCCTCTGAGGTCCCTTTGAGTGCACATGAGTTAATCGTTTGAAATCATTTTGTAGCAATAGGAAACCTTAGAACGCCGAATGAGGAGATTGTTTAAATCCCTAATATTTCTATAGCAGCTTATTTCCAAAGTGCTGGAAATCCATTTTCATATTTGGCCTTCACCATCTATTTCCAGCAGGTAGGTCGAGGAAAGTGAGCATTCCAGTTTACAGATAGGAGTCTGGAGCACAGAGAAGCTAAATGCCTTCTCCTATGTGCCCGAGCTACACTGCGACAGCAAGCAGGGACTTCCACCTGATGTTTCTGGAATTTGTCCACTGGGACACTCCCCAAGCCTTTGGCTTCACAGGGTCAGTGGAACACATCCTCTTCTCTCCCAAGTCTTTTCTTTCTCCTGGTCATCCCCACCCAGCCTCACCCAGGCCAGAAGTCTGGCAGCCGTCCTTACTTTTGTGACTTTGTTATGATCTGCATCTAATCAAGTCCTCAATTACTCTCCCGAGGATTTCCCAAATCCTTCCTCTTCTCTCCTCCCTAAAGGGACCTGCCCTGGCCAGGCCTCCATCCCATCTTGTCTGGGCTAGACTTTTGCTGTAGCTTCCTAATAGCCTCCTTGTCCCTCAAATCCATTCTCCAAAAATTTAAAACTGGCTGCATCCCACTCCTTCCCCCATCCCTTGCACAGACTTTGAAACCTTTCAGTGGCCCTCATAGTTCATTGGAAAAAGTCTGTTTTCTAGCATGATGTCTAGGAACTGCTGACTTCATCTTGCAAATTTAGCTGCACCACACCTTATGTTTTACTAATACTGGGCCGATGGTGAGCCTTTAAATGAGCCACAGTTTTCCACCTCCATGCCATTGCTTGTCTTCTCTGTGCTGTTTTCTGTGTCGAGGGCAGCCAATACAGTCATGTTCTTTTCTTAGCTCATTCCTGGCCCTTGTCTTTCAAGACTCAGCTCGTAGGACACAATAATGCCCCCACCTGCCTCATGGTTAGATTAGGAGCCACTCTTTGCATATATCCCAGACCTTCTACCAACATAATGTTTACATATCTATTTCCAGTGTAAGGCTTTAATTTCTTGAGAGCAGGAACCACATCTTACACATTTTTACAGTTTTGGTGTTTCTACTACAAAGCAGAAAGAGGTACGTGTGTGTATTGGGGGTTTTAGAGAAAACACTGTCTTTGGCTTTATTCTCCAAGTAGAGGTGGGAAGCAAAATGCCCAAGGAGATAAGGTGCCCTAACAAAGATGGAGTGCTTCTTGTACTTTTCCCTGGGCTCCCTTCCTCGGTTCTCCACCAGGATATCCACAGGGGCTAAGTCACAGTCACCCAGATTACCAATAGTTTCTCTCCAGTTCTGATTTCAAGACTGCGGGCTCTGCTTCCCAAAGGGACTTGTTTATTTGGCCTAGAGAAAATGCCTATTCCAAAGCCACACATGTTCCCTTGGCACTGGACAGCCATCTTGGCAATCTATGTCTTTGACCACGAGAAAGAGCTGGAGAAAGATTGTGGAGAGACTAACAGACACCTGTCCTTTCTACTGTGAGAAAGGGGACACACATAAAACCCTAGCGAGGCCCTCAGTGTCAGTGTCTGCTTCCCAGCTGCGGTGGCAGAGGAAAGGGGACAGAGGAGAGGGTAAGTGCCATTTCAGTAGAGAGTGTGTGTGTGTGTGTGTGTGTGTGACACACACTGTTTTCCCGGCTGCTTAGGGACAGTGAATCAGTGTTGGGACAGAATCCAATAGCAGACTAGGTCTACCAGGAGTAGCAGTCGGCTCTCCCTCCCACGAGGACACTTCATCCTTGTATATCCATGGGCCTAACAAAGCAATCACTGCCTCCCACTGTTTCAATCTTTTACTCAATCACTTAATTATTTCTCAGGTCCAGGTGGCATGGCCACTGCCCCGGCATTAACCCAGGGTATAATTACCCATCCTATTCCTCACCAGCGTACCTCCTGTTTAGAACTCTTAACTGGACCAAATTTCACCCGTTTTCTTGCTGTGGGCATAAAAAGGACCATGGGCCTCTAATCACTGCCTGGGGCCTTGGAGCAGCCGGCCATAAACTGCAATATCTGCTCGTTTATTCCTGTTCATTCAATTGGCTCCAAATTGCTCTGAACGAATTCTTGGGCTGCAGAAGAAGCTGTGCAGGCTGGACACTGAGCAGCGAGAGAAAAGAGGAAAAGAGAAGACTGTGTGGCCAGGTTTCTCCCTTCCCCACCCCGACCCTGCCCCCCAGCTCTTCTGCACACACATTCCCCCTCTACACAGGAAACAGGCCCCTCTAGGGTGCCCCAATCTTCTGCTGGAACCCCGGGTCTTCCCTGTCTAGACTGCTTGCCCCATTCATTTATGACTTAAGAAGTCCATGATGGGAAGGAGGTGAAAACCTGTGTCCTCTCCAGCAAAGTTGTGCTTGAAGGAGGAGACTCTCTAGCTGACCATGTTTTCCTCTCTCCCAGGCAGGAGCTGCAGGAGCTTGGACAGGGGGAGACATGGTCCCAGAGTTGTCATTTAGGCAGGACTGTAGAATAAGCTTCTTTGTGTCCCCAGTTTTATTTGCCTTCCCTCTATTTTTTCCTTGGAACCTCTTGCCATCTGCCAGCTCGCCCACCTCATGATTAACAGTATCAGCTCCGATGTACATGATAACCCTGAAACATTAATCATTTTTTCTGTCTTTCCACACTGTCGTCAAGGACCAACTCATCTTAGCACCCTTGGGCTGAAAGAACTTCTCTGAGGTCAAGACAACTGATTGCCCTGCCCTGTGATCTTTCTTGAATTCCCACCTTACTGTTTTATAGTCCGAAGCTTCTCAGGGATGACTGATCGGATTCTTCCTTATATAACAGAAGCTCATTTCTTTTCAGTTCAGTTTTGCTTGGTCACCTCTGTCTATAACTCTTTTTAAACTTGAAGTCAGTTATGAAAGTCTTATTTCGACTCCCTTGGGCTTTTGTTCTCTGGGCCAAATCATCCTAATTCCTAGAGTCATAGAATCATGTTAACTTAAGAGCCAGACAGATTTTCTTTACCCAACTCTCCTCAGCTTGACTTCATTGACCTTTGTTTATGCATATGAGGGATTTCCTTTAGATCCTGTCCAATTTCTCTGCAAGACTTTAAAGATGTAGGTGGTCAGCTTCCATTTCTAACGGCCCATGCAGTTTTGGGGGCTGAACTGAAACAGTTTAAAGAGGGGTTCTTGTTCTTCCAAGCTTTCCTTCTGGAGTTGTAGGATGGGCAAACATTCATCATAATTCAATGCTTTCTTTTCTTAAAGACAGGACAGAAGGGAATAGGTCTGGTGGAAATATGGTTTTCCAGAAGCCAGTTCCCCCATCTTAGCTTTATGAAGCAGTGCTTCCCAGAGGAAGCAGGGCTGTGGTAGATAGAATACTGGGTTTGTATCCAGGATGTTTGGGTTGTAGGTCCATTTGTCTCAAGTCTAGCTGGGAAACTATGGGCAAGTCACTCTACCCCTCTAGAGTCTTATGGCCTCTGTCTATCAAATGAGGAAATCTGGGCAGTTGAATTCTATAGTCGTTTCTAGTTCTGACATTTCTGAGTGAAGGGCCTCCTAGAGGAATGCCCAGAGAGCAGGGTGCAGCCTAGGTGATGGATGGTGAGGGGTGAGGGGCACTGGTGATCCCGAACAGTGATGTGGAAGGGAGGCAGACACATGAGCCTCCAGGGGAGTGACCAAGAAAGAACGATGCTGGGAAACTGAGGGAGAGGGTGTCAGTTTTGGAGGCTGATGTGTGATGTGTGTGTAGGGGGATAGTGTAAACCCCCTCTTTGTTCTAGAAGGTGCAGCTTGCTTCCATGGTATTGTTTATAGCACTGACCTCCAACTGGTGACTCAACTATGCCAACAGACTGCATTTGAAGGAGATTGTTCAAGATTTTCCAGATAATCTGGAGCCCCTTGTGTTTTGCAGAGTTCCTCTCTATCTGGCCAGTCAAAGGATACAGTAACCAGTATTTCCCACTGCTTTTCCTCTCCTAATGTCATGAAAATGGTGCATTAGATACAGGAGCTGGAGTGATTTCAGGAAGGATCCAGACCCATTTTCTGCGCCTGTAAGAACATTTCCCATAATCTTCTTGGACATGGTTGGATGCTTTAATGTCCTGGACCCTGGAGGGCAGTGTGTCCCCTGCTATAGGCTCATCTTCCTGCCTCCTGTCTCTCCCGGACTCAGCCCACTGCCTCCAGCTAACAGAGAAAATGCAGCTTTCTTCTAGCGATGGAGGTGGAACAGGCATGGAGGCCTGCAGCTTACCAGGTAGCGCTGGGCAGTACTGCCAATCCGAAACCTACCCCAGGGGCAAAGGCAAGGGAGAGACCAGGTTGGCTCATGGCTGTTTCTCAGAGTGTAGCTTTCCTAGCAGCTGAGCCAGATCTGCCTGGTAAGGTGGGAGCAAGGGCTGGCCAGGGGGCTGAGGGTGGCATTCCCATTCCCCGATTTCAGTAGAGTGCTCTGAGGCATTGTGGCTCATGATTCTTAGGGAAAGCTTCTTTGTCTGGGTCCCCAATTTTATTTGCCTTCCCTCTGTTTTTCCCTTGGAATCTCTTGCCATCTGCAAGCTCCCCACCTCATGGTTCACTGTATGAGATCCAATTTACTTATTGCTCTAGGTACATGATTGCTTTTCTTCAAGGTATCTCTATGAGTTGGTCATTATTACTATTTCATCTTACTGACGAGGATACTAAGGACCAGGAAATGTTGTCGTCTGTCCCAGGTCTCTCAGAGAGCAAAGAGCAGAGCGAGGACTCAAACTCCAGTTGGCCTGATGCCAAAGCCCATGCATTTGCCGTGAGAGTACAGCAAAAATGTGAACTTACATTGCAAGAGACCAAGGAGAAATACCCCTCTGTAGGTACCTGTTGTCCAGGCTTGGGGCAGCACTCACTGAACAACTCAGCCGCATGCTCGGCCTCTCAAAGATGACTTCCCCTTAAAGATGAGTTCCCATCCATTTGGCAAGGCCAAGTGCTTGTTGGGAAAGAGCTGGGACTGCAGATTCTGGAGACCTTGTATCTAGTTCTGTTTCTGTTGCAACTCACAGGATGTGTGAACTTGGAGAGGTCCCGTCCCTTGATTCTCACCTTTCTGTGAAATGGGGAAAGTGTATCGATCCTAGCTGAAGCCCGTGTCTCCTTTCTATGTGGCAAGGCAGAGAGGATCATGGGCCTGGAGTCAGGCAGCTGGGTTCCAGTTTCAGTTCTGCCACATAACCATCTTGTGGCTTCAACCTCTATAAGCTTAAATATATTCATCTGTAAGATGGGTTTAATAATATTTGCTATGAGTCTCATACAAAGGTTAAGTGGTGTTAATGGCATGGATATGTGTAGGAAATTTCATGTGGAATGCTCTGAGTTCTTCATTAGAAAGGGTGTGTATAAGGTTGTGGTCATTGGAAGTTATGTGGTTAGCAAGGAAGTGAGCATGTTAGACCATCTTCTATGGTGCTCAGGACTCTGTGATATCATCATCACCTTTGTTATCTACTAGTATCTGGGAAACAATGAATCCTTAGGACTGCCCAATCTCTTACATAGTCATTCCATAAGCCATCCCCATGGAGGACATTTTGGGGAGGACAGAAGAGAGAAGAGAGGAGAATAGGGTGAAGTACAGAGAATAAGAGCTATCCAAGCCTCTGGTTCCTGGAGATCACCTTCCCCTGCACCCTGGTGATCTTCTGAACTCACCAGCAGCTTCCCCAGGCAGGCCTAACACTGCAGTAGGAGGACTCATTTCTTAAAAAGGCTTGTTTCATGCCCGGACTCTGAAAACTGGGTCATGGATCCTAACTGAGTCATAAGAATCATGGAGACTTTGTGCTAGGGTTGACCAACTCTGAGCTGATTCTCTGGGGAAAGCTTCACATGTTGTGGGTGTTTCACATGGAAAAAAGAACCAGGCTGAGGGCTTGTGCATGGACGGAGGTGCTTTCTAAGCCACTACTAGTATTACAGAGGCCATGCCGGTGCCTGCTTGTGCCTTTGCATTCAGGTGTGCCTAGGACTGCTATGTATTACATGGATAGGTATCTAGACTATCCTTTAAAATCTTCTGGGAAAGGAGAAACCCCAGACTTCCTTAGGTAAGCATACAAGTATTAGCAAATTTAACAATCTAAATGCCTGTATCAATATTTTCTTTCCTATAATTTAAGAGAATATTCTTGGACTCTCAGGAGGGGAAAAATAAAATTGGTTTACTTCTCTTTAAAGACACACCATTCTTTTTATTGAAACTTGTTCTCAAGTCTATTAATGTCAAGAATTATAGAGGGTCTGAGAATTTATTCTACTTGCAAGCTAATAAGTTAGCCTGTTATTGTTTCATATTGGCAGAAGATATGAGATTCCTGGATCAGAGTTGAAAGACTTAGTTCCTCACAGCAAATGCAGTAGCCACATTTTCAGCATATTTGTGTTGGCCTCCTGAGCACTAATTCCCACAAGGTGGGAATGAAGATGACCACATGGCACGTGTACACACAGGGTGTTCCATTATAGGGAAGGAACCCTGCACTTAGGGAACCCAAGTCTTTTATAATGGGCAGTAAATATGCCTGCCCTTTACTCTGAAGTGACAATCTCTATCTTCCATGGCTGTTTGCTATTAAACATTCTTTGTAAGGTTGTCTGGAACAAAGGATGGTCCTCTCCCTGCATACAAGACATGCAAAAATGTGAGAGTCCCATGGGGAAATGTTTCCCAATATTTGTCAATTTTATTATGTTTAGATGAGCAAATTCCAGTTTCTTTATCCTTTTTGCCTGGGTTCTGTCTCCCAACCCTTTCGTTTGTTAGACAGTTATCCCTGCTGGGGCTCTGGCTGTATTTGAGGTCTATGGTTTCCCACCTTTTGGGACAGCACCATCCACATGGCCCTGATGTTCTGCTATGGGGGACTTCCTGAGGACTTCCAGGAAGGAAGTTTACCTCCCCATCTGAGGGGCCCCAAGGAAACTGCACCTGGAAGACATATTGCTGTCATCTCTTCAGTTCTAGAAAGATGAAGACAAATTGCAGGCAATTTAGAGACAAGTAACTTAGGTGATTAGGGGTGATGTCAGGGTAAAGATGAAAAGAAATGCATGTGCAAGCGTCTGCTCAGATTGTGCTAAAGAAAAAGGGGCTGTGGGGAAGGATCCTGTGCCCCATAAATGTGTCTTTCTGGATACAGATGTCTGACTCCTTCCTCCCTAGCCTGACCTCTCTATGCATCAGTTTCCTGTTTTATAAAACTGGAATGAAAATGTTATGTAGTTGTTGGGGGTTAAAGGGCATAAAACATATCAATCACCCAAAGCAGTGCCTGCCACATACAAGGGGCTGGAGCAATGTGTGCTATTTTAGTAACACAATAAATTTGACCTAAAATCTTAGAGAAGCTCACATTGAGTTTCTCAGCCTACAGAGGAGGAAATGGAAGCTCTTAGGGAGAGGGGACTGGTCCATGGACACAAAACTAGTTACAGGAAGAGCAGGACTGACTGGAAGCCAGGTCTCCTGACATCTAACTTGGTGCTCTGCAGAGATTAACTTCTTTTCTGTTTAGTTTTTCAAATGGTGGTATACTTTACTAGGCCAAAATCCATCCAGAATATTTAAGACATAAGAATATATTATGGTTACCTATTACTTTAGTGTGTTTTGATTGTTAATGTCTATACACTGAGAAAAAGTAGATAGAAGCCTGTTAGGTTTCAAGTTTTCCTTCTGAGTTCCTTAAAAAAGGGTAAGTACATTGATGACAGCTTTTCTGAGATCGAACATACAGTTCTTCTTTCAAAGGCCTTCTGGGAAGTTCATCTTCTTGTTCATTTTGCATGTTGACACAGATGGCTAAATGTATATGGGCTTTTCTTCTGGCAGCTGGGTAGAGGTAGCCACAAATCCCTTATTTTAAAGGTATGGCTAAGAAAATTTATTCCAATTTCTCATAGATAAACTTCCTCTGACAATATAGATTAAGGATGCTAAGCTTTTCACTTCTGAGGCATCTCACATTTTTTCAATCAAGTTACACTGATTAAAGAATGATTATTTACCTATCTGACGTTAATCAAAATGAACTGCCACTATGTAATCTATGTATGACCATTGTTATCCCACTATGTTGAAATAATTCTAGGCCATAAATTAAAACATGATTTTTTTAGTGTGCCTGCACAAACTTATCCCCAACAAACAATTTTTGTTGCATTTTTGGAAATACTGAAAATAGTCTAAAGATGCCCATTACTATTTTCAAGATGCACTGGGAACCGCTACCATTAACTATAGGATAAAGAAGCAGAGGGATTTAGGAATAACAGAGGCCAACTTCTGACTTTGTAGAAGGAACTGAAGCCCAAGGATTGGGTCACTTTCCCAAAGACCCTGGAAGAGGTCTCTGGGAATGGCTCCCTGCCCTAATTATGCCCCCCTTTTTCTGGGAATGGCTGCAGTATAAGTAAAGGCCTCCAGAGCCATGTCCAGGCTGTCTCCTTTTCTAGTGTGTAGCTCCTGAGTTAGACCTCGGAGACAGCTGGTTTTCAATCCTGGTCTAAAGCTGAGTTGCTCAGTCTCTTCTTAAGAATTTAACATTTGAAACAGAGCCTGAAGTGTACTTGAGGTTGAGTTTGGAGAGGGCAGACATTGGAAGAAATTCCATGCTCCGCTGATGCTGACTGCCTGGAGCCTCTCTCGTGCAGTTTTCTTCATGTGTTTTGTTCAACTCTTCCCTCACTTTTAGGTCTCAGGATTTTCATTCTAATGTTCCTTCTTGCATAACATGCTGCCACTCAAAATATAATCTATAAATCCTTGAATCCTTGATATAACTCAGGCTTTGGGCAATACAGTAATTATTAGACAATGACATTCTAGGAAATCAAGCAACTTTTTTTTTTAGGATTCCTTATTGAAGGCTCTTTTGCAAATTATAAGTTTAGGGAAGACAAAAATCACACATATGCTTAAATACTCTATTACATTAAACTAGAATAATGGAATCAGTTTACTTTACAATGAGATATTATTATAACAATCTCTAGGGTAGATTTACCAAAGCACTGATACACAAAATAGAAAGACATTCTCTGAATTGTGAAATATCCTTCATTGGCATGTTTAATAATACCACTTCATTTTCTGTGAGTTCCTGGGGGATGTAAATCATTGCACTGTAGATAAATGAAGATGCTTCTCTTCAAGGCTGTGAGGAAAAAATTTTTTTCTATTTACTACTGTCCGCATTTTGTCAATAGAGAAACCAAGACATTGAGCTCATTTAATTGCTGGAGATCCACGGACAGGAGGAAGAGGCGGGGTCAAGGAATACAGCAGAATGGAAACTCATGTGTTTGCGGCTCTCAAAGCTCTGACTTAGCTTTTGAAATGTATTTTGAGCAAGAGGAGAAAGGAGGTTTATTACGTATCTTTATTCTCCCAGGGCCTAGCACATAAAACAGGTGCCTAATAAATATTGAAGGGAAGAAGAGCGAGGGAAGGAGGAGAGGAAGGAAGGAAGTCAGAGTGTTCAGGTGCAGACCGTCCTGGGAAGTCCTTGGGACACACATCCAGGTTATTAGGAGGCAGGCGAGTTCAAATCCAGAAAGGAAAAGATGCAGAGCAGGAGAGCTGAGGAGGGAAAAAAAGAAGTCAAATCAATCACAACAAAGATGAAGAGGTTGACATTGACCCTGGAGAAACAGCACGGTGCATGGGGCAGGGTCCTCGGGTGCCTCCCTCACTGCTGGGCAACTTGTCTCCACCTCGCCTTTCATCCTCTCTCCTCGCCCACAGCATCCGCTAGTCTCCTGTTCTAGATCAAAACGAGCCTCCTGGAAGGAGAGACACTTTCATGGCCAAATAAAACACCAGCCTCTTTTTAAAGGGTTACCAAGGCCTTTGTGATTTAACTGATTTAAACCTTGGCCTGCAGGACTGACTTTGTAGCAGTGGAATGAAGATCATCAGCCAGAGGACTGGCAGCTTTGCTCGGTGCCCCAAAATGAATCTCACTGCATGGTTCCCACTGGTCTCCCCTGGTTTCTTCCCAGGACATCCTCCCTCTTCCTCCTTCCTGACTGAGCCCTCCTCCATGCACTCGGGCACTGTCATCACCTGTGCTGCTTCCTGGAGGGCCAAGCAGTAAGGAGCTCTGGTACCCAGCACACACACAGAGAAGGGGGTGCTAGCTCACTCAAAGGGGGTGTACACTGTTCATGCAGAATGTCGGGTTCCTCCTCTCCAGGCCAACCAGGCCTGCTCCCAGGATGAGTGGATTGTGCTTTGGGCCCGCTGCGGCATGTTCTCCTTCCTTGCAATATTAGCGCTCACCAGTGTCACAGCCCCATGGCATGATAGGAAATTTTAGGGGAAAAGGGTTGAGAAGGACAGAATATACAGCTGGACTGAGGCAGAAGGGAACAAGAAGACAGGAAAATGAACAGGACGAGGATGGTTCCATATGGCCACAGTGGTTACCAGACATTGGCAGATTTCCACCAGGGCCAGGGTCCCCTAAAGGGTTCCTGTTTGGGTGATCTGGGAGCAGGCAGTTAGCCCCAGTAGGAATAATTGGAATTCTACAGAGTACTTTGCTGGCTGAGCGGAAGTGGTGTAGTTTAAGCATATGAGTAAGCGGCATGTGTGTGTGTTTTCCAAATTGGTGGGAGGCTAGCCATTGAGACTGTTGAAAAGCCCACTGTATCAGATAACTATTACGCTTAAATAAATCCAGACCTCCATCCCAGCCCTGCTGTGAAATCAGACTCTTTAAGGGCACGTCAGCCTAATAGCTTCATTGCTTGGTGCCTCAGTTTCCCTTCCAAAGGAGTATTTCATGGTTGGCACACCCTCAGTTTTGCTTGGCCATATCAACTATAGCACAAACAGTTCAAATTCATGCTTTTATAAAAGTGCAAATCAAATGGATGATGGACTTCCTAGGTCAAAATAGTGAGGGTTAAGTCTATAAATGCCCAGTTTCTGCCTACACTGTAGAGGTAGGCTCCCCCATGAAGTGCTTCAGAGGCATTCCCACTAGACTCAGGTCTATTTAAAGCTCCAAGCTGCTCTGTTTTGAGATGGGGGTAGGAGGTTCTTTTCTCAAATGTGAATCTATCTGAGAATTCTCCTTTCCTTAGACTCCTGGGTGCACCATGGAGGCTAGTGAGCCAGCTGCCACAGTTCGCTGTCCTCCTGGGACAGGGCAGTGCAGCTGCAGCCTGAGCCTTCACTGGCTCTGAGAGGGCTGCTGGCGCTGGGATCTTAGCAGGGAGGAAGCAGCAGGCAGGGGGAGCCCAGCACGGGCGGCATGCGAGCCGAGCCAGAGGAGGCAGTCGCACCTGCCAAGTTGATGGAGAGCAGTGCCATGGATTTTGAAATTGCTGGAAGTGCGGAAGGAGGGAGGGCGTGGAGAGGAGAGGGAGCCCAAAGTCCCACCAGGGGCTCTGCAGCACTTCCTTTCTGGCTGATTCCCGTTAGGCAGGGCAGAGAGAATCATTCAGAGAAAGAAGACGGGGAGAGGGGAGGAAAATCAATTGTTTTTCATATTTATTGATCGCTTTCAATGAATCGCTGCGGTAATGTAATGGGAGGAGAAGGGGGAGGAAGGGTTGGCCTTTAAGGGTGAGTGAGTAGCCTGCCAGGGTCCATGAGGCCACTGAGGTTGCCGGACTGGAACCTGCCCACTGTGTCCACCAGACGTGGAGGGCATGTCACTCAAGTCTTTCCAGGGTTTGGGTGGAAGGACCTGAAGATGTTTGTTTTGATGTTCTGGGATCGAGTCACATCCAGATGGATTATATTTTTTCCCCCTATTTTAGAAAATTATATACGTAAACTGCAGAAAGATGGCTATAGGAAAGAGTAATGTCATAGAAAAATGCATGATTTCACCAGAGTATTGCAAGCATTCCAACCTCTTCCTACACATAGCTTACATGGTTGTGGGAGAACTGCATCTCCTGTGTCATAGCTTGCTTTTGTTTATCTGTAGAATGCAGTTTCCACATTGCTGAAAGGTCTTTAGAGCGTGCTTTGAGGAGGACTCTTTTTTGGCATAAGGTAATAAATGACCATTACAGAAAATTTGGAAAATACAATAACTATAAAAATGGAAGTAAAAATACTCATAATTTCACCACCCAGAAATGACTCCTCTTGGTATTTCAGTATATTTCATTCTAAGCCTTTTTTCTATGCATACATAAATAGTGTATTTTCCTCCATGAAATTTTGATCATGAAGTATATATGGTTTTTATGTTCTGCTTTTTCACTTACATTACTAAAAATTTTTTAATCATTACTTTTAATGTTTGTATACTATTCCATCTCATATGTACACCAGTCTTTATGCAACTGCTTTGCTATTATTTCTAATGTTTTAGTTCTTATGTAAGCAACACAGTGATGACTTTTCTTTACATCTGTCTTTTACCTCCTCTTTCTTGGTACCTAGAAAAGAAGATTATCTTTTGGTGGTGGACCTGGGTTTTTCCCTCAGCTTCAAGCAGAAGATCCCATGGTTATAGCCCACTGAAGCTCTGCCCATAAAAGTACCTGACCTTGGCTCAGAGCCTGCTGGAAACCTCCAGTGGTAGTAGTCTTCCTCTAACAATCATTATTTTTATTCAAAAAAGAAATTTTTTTAAGTTGTGTTTTTCTAGAGACTTGCTGTATAATGCATTAATACATAACCATTAACTATATCTGACTTTTCAAATTTAAACTAATTAAAATCAAATAAAATTAGAAATTCAATTTCTTCGTCATACCAGCTATGTTTCCCGTGCTCAAGAGACACACTGGGCTCATGGCTACCGTATTGAACAGTAAAGGGACAGAACGTTTCCATTGTCACAGAAAGTTGTGTAAGACAGCACAAGAGGAAAGGTTATCCCAGGCCTTTCATGCCTGGCTTACTTGTCACGGGGTTTCCCTGAGCTTGCCACCCCTTTGAGCTCCTCTCCCAGAGGCACAGTCTGGGGCTTCAGCCTCTACCCATGATCTTCTCCCGACCTCTTCTTGCGCAGGCCCATCTTTCAGCCTTCTCTTAGCCCGATTAATAACTAACTTTTGCATGCAAAGGTAATGCTAAGAACAGCTTCTTCTTCTCTCTAAATGAGTGGGAATCTACCCAGAGACCAGAATGATAAAAGCACAAATAAGCTTTTCTTGTACTACCCCTGGTAATCTTGAGATTCAGGAGACCCCTGGCCAAAAAGGAAGTTCTTGGAGAGCTGGAGGGACCCTTTCTCCTCAGCCCAGAGGAGGGACAGAAGTCCTGTCAGTGCATCTGGGGTGGGTTTGACAGCAGCAGCTTGGTGGAGTAAAACTGTCAGCCACCCCCTTTCTTCACACAGGTCTAGCTGTTCATCACAAGACTCAGACAGTTAAGTGGCAGGTGAGCAGAGTGGGAAGCCTGATGCAACAAGGGAGACCAGGTGTTTAGAGGTGAGAGACTTAAGCACACCAGGTAATTACGAAGGACAGGACTTGGGACACAAGGCACACATCAATGCTTGTAAAAACCTCCAAGTCATTTACATTCACATTTCAGCCTGAGCCCCAGAGTCTAAATTCAAGCTGCTACCTTCGAAGCAAATAGCATCAGCCAGCTTTATACAGAGGCTGCAAGCTTAATTACTTTGGATGCAGCCTGGTGGCCAAAGAAAGCCTTGTTACAAACTGATAATCATTTGGGAAGCAGATTCTAGATCCCAGAGGAGATTGTGTTTAAAGACCCCTCCTAAGACAGGCCTTCATCCTTGCCCCTTGCCTCTTCTCAGAAGACAAAACTTAGTGGGGAAGAAAATGGAGGTGTCTCACCTCTCCAGGCTTCAGATTAGCTGCTCGATGCTTGGGTCCAGAAGAACAAGAGCATGGACCAGGCTTGCCTTGCTCAGTGATGAGTCCCCAGGGAAGGCACAGTATACGAGCTCCTTAATATTTGTTGAATGGATGGGCGACAATGCTTTTACAACTCAGATTCATCAGACTTTAATTCATCTCAACATGTTTCCAAAGGACAAATAAATGTATTTTAGTGGGTACTATGAGATTTGGAACCACATGTGGCTTTTCCTCATATTATTTCTTAATATTTAAATTTTTCATATAAAATATTTAATACATATGAAAATATATGTAGTGCCCATATAATAAAGTAATAAAGCATGGTAATGAAACACACACTGGTGAAGCTTAAGAAATTAAGAACTAGAGTTGTACTAATACCATTGATGTTACCTGTATCCTCTCCCCAGACCACATGCAAAGGTAACCACTGTTTTCAATTTTGTGTTTACCATTCCCTAGACTTCTAACATACAATTTCATCTCCTCATCTGCGTGAATCATTAAACAGTAAGTTTCCTTCTGCTTGCTTTTGAGTTAAAAAAAAGTCAGATTATAGTCTTTTGAGACTTGCTTTTTATTCAACATTCTGTTTCTGAGATTATCCTTGTGGCTGTGAGTAGCTGATTGACATTCATTTTTCACTGCTACTTAATATTCCATTTACCTGACTATACGAGCATTTATGTATTCACTCTCTTTGTAATGGATATTTGGGTTGTTTCAGGCTTGTGGTAATGATATTATGGTTGCAAATGTCTTGCACTTTCCTGGTACACATGTGCAAGAATTTCTCTAGAATGTGTATCTGGAGGACAATCACTTGCTGATGGTGTGTGCTTTCAAGGTGTTTCCGTATTATTTCCTAAAATGATTGCTCCTCTTGTATATTCTCATGATCACTGATAAGGTTGATCATATTTTCATACATTTTTTTTCATATTTCCTCTCTAGTGGCATTCCTTGTCATGTCTTTGGTTCTTTCTCTATTGGGTTATTGTCTTTTTAGAAAATTGACTTGTAAGAATTACTTTTATGTTCTGGATACTAATCCTTTGCTGATTACACATCTTTCAGATGTTTTCTCCTAGTTGTTATTGACTTCTTTAATGGTATCCTTTGATAACTCAAAATTTAAAGAAATTTTAAGTAGGAGTTCTTGATTTTAGAGTAGTCAATACTTATCAATCTTTTCTTTTTGTTTCTTAAGGAGCCCTCCTTGTCCTGAGTTTATAAAAGGACCCCCTGATCTTATCATCTAAATGTTTTAATGGTTGCTTTTCATATTTAAGTCTTCAATCCACCTGGAATTGATTTTTATGTGAGATGAGAGTAGGAATTCATATATTTCCCTCCTCCTCCTCCCCTTCCCTGCCTCAGATGTTCACTTGTCTTGGCACCATTTATTTCACATACCTCCTTTCCCCAGTGACCTGAAATGCCACATCTATATTAAGGATATGGGTCTGCATAATCAGCTGTGAAAGCAGGTAAGGCAAGTCCCTCTAGTTTCTTCTTCTTCAGAAGGGGTGTCTTTCCTCATTCCTAATGATCTGAGGAAATATGGGGGTGCTGTGCCCTAAATGATAAGTACCAGGGACTTGGAACTCAAGACAGCTTGTGTGTAAACCTTGCTTATGAGGACTGCACCAAGTAAACTAAGCCAAAAATCTCTGTAATGCAGAAGTCATATAGTCAGTGCAGGAAATTCTGAATCTCTTTTAGCCTTCAGCTATACCTTTAATATCCTTCTAAGTCCCAAATTCCTAAGACAGGAGAACCAGCTGACATGAATGTTAAGAGTTTACCCAAGGACACAAAAAATAGCAGTGTTTGGCTTGTAAACCAGATGCACTGGATGTGCAAGTCCCAAGAGGGAAGCCGCATGGTCTCAGGATGGCTTAGACCGTGGTGGGGCACTGTCATGCATTAGGAGGAGAAAATGAAGCAGAAAAACCCTGCCCGAGATGCTCTCAGCAAAGCATTTTTTTCATCAAAGCTTCTTGGCAAACGGATTCTAAGATGCATCTAGAGAATGTCTCAGATGTAGAAAAATCTGAGGTCAGAGACACTTTGGGGGAGGGGAGAAGCCATTCACTCAACCATACAATAACTGTTCATTGAGTATCTGCTGTCTTCCAGCCACTATTCCAGGTCCTGGAGATAAGACCCTGAACAAGCCAGGCATGTTGCTGACATTCTAATGGGGGAGGCAGACCAGTGAATAAACAAATAAACAAGACAGATATGGCTGGTGGTTCCCTAGAAATGCAAATCCTGTGATGCTCAGGGAAGGCTTCTCTGAGGAAGTATGAATGGCAGGAAGGAGCAGCCACGAGGAGCTCGTGTTCTAGTCTTGCACCAGCTGACGACGGTTGCTGTTTTGGGGATGCGGAGAAAACCTATGGGACTGGAGAGTGAATAGAAAGAGGAAGACCTGAAAGATGAGGCCAAAAAGATGGGGTGGCCAGATCCTATGGGGACTCTGGGCCAAGGTCAGGAGTTTAGGTTTTATTCTAATGGAATGGGAGGTCACTGGAGGGTTTTGAATAGGGAAATGATATGTTTTGGCTTAGAATTGGAAAGCGATCACCATATTGAAAAGATGAGGAAACGGATTTGTGGGGAATGTGGGAGACTGACCTGAGGCCACTCAGCTAGAAAGCAGCAGAGGCTCCGGAGCCGGGGGCCCAGGCCCAGCAGTGGGTAAGCCCTGCCGGCTGCCTCCACCATCAGTCCCTGTCTGTTGGTCTGTCTTTCCTTCAGCCAGATGCTCATAGCAGGAAGCTCTGAGGCCTTGCTGAGTTGTGTGCCAGGTGGATGAGGATTTTGAATGCCTGTGTATTGTATCATGCCTGTCTCTCATAGAGGGTTTGTTTGGATCAACTGGATTGTGTATCAAGGAACTCTTCCATTTTCTTAGAATTTGGAGTGTGGTTCCCCTGTGTCTGCCTGTCCCTGATCATCTCTCAGGGCCATCCTCCCACAGCCTCTGATTTTCCCTGAAAATCCAGCCATTGGTATTTACCCTTTCTCTTTGCCGAGATAATGCCCCAGCCCCTCTTGGTCCCTCAGCAGAGGGGCTCAGCTGCCAGCACCTGCCCTCGCCTGTCCTGGGGAGGCTGAGCTGTCTGCCATGCTCTCAAGGTGGGCCTTCACTCGCCAGCGACCTCACATCCAATACCCTGCCGCTGACAGCGATGACCTCCTTAGGAAGCCATCTGCCCAGCACCCCCTTTTCAGAGCTGTTTGCTCTCTTCTTCCAGATTCAGCCCATCTCAGTGAGCCACAGAACCCCATGCTTCAGGCCACCCTGGCCAGCCTGGCTTTCCCCATTTGGCTGTCATGTTCTAGGCTGTCTGTAGATTCTCCATCACTGGGCCTGCCTTTGACCTGTCTGTGGCACAGAGGGCCCAGGACAGGAAGCCAGGAGACCTGGGTTCTCGCCCAACTTGGTGTGTGACCGTGTGTAAGCCTGGCAGGGCGCACACCTGTAAAATTGTCCCTAGTGATTCTCAAATTGTTCTGTTCAACCCCACGTCTTTCTCTGCAGAAACAGTTTGACTTTAATCTAAAACTATTTTTGCTGTATTAGCTGTAATAGAAAAACACCACTCCAATGCATTTATATGCCAAATATCAACATATTAAAAACCAACGTGTTAATTTGTTTTGTTAGGCTAACAAATAAAGCTTTAGAATAAAGCTTTTTCTGCTGTGTGTGTGTGTGTGTGTGTGTGTGTGTGTGTGTGTGTGTGTGTGGCATTTATTAACATGTCATTGATTTAGAAGGTTGTAACTCTGCACTGATTTGTTTAAAATTCAGACCTTGGCATGGCTGCACTGAGTAAATAGTACCAGTGAGCACGTGACTGTAGCACATCCCCCCAGTCTCCCTGAGCAATTCACCAGGCGAAGCTCAGACACGCATGCTCTAGGCATGCTCTTGTCACATGTAGCTAACAGCTGCACAAGGCTGGGTGAGCATGTAAATGCTGCTTTGAGGTAATATAAGCGGGGCCTGTCTATTCCTTAATAAGCATTTTATTTTGGAAAAATTTTAGATTTACAGAAAAGTTGCCAAGGTAGTGCAGCATTCCCATCCACCTTTCATCCAGCTTCCCATAATGTTACTCCCTCACACACAGGGGAACGGGGGCATGAGTGCCAGCGCAGCACCGTTAGCCCAGGCACACTTTGCTCAGGCCTCACCAGTTCTCCCACTGCAGCCTTTTGCTTGCAGGAGCTGGTCCAGGATTCCACATGCATTTGGCTGTCATGTCTCCTTAGGCTTCTCCATTCTCACAGCTTTTCAGTCTTTCCTCATTTTTCATGATCTTGACACTTTAGAGGAATGTTGTCACGTTGTTTGTAGCATCTCCCTAGTTTGGGTCTGTCTGGTGTTTTCTATGATTAGACTGAGGTTGTGGGATTTGGGGGAACAGCCCGCATGAGCCGGCCAGTGAACTGCACAGCGATCTTGTCCACTAGAAGCCGGATTAGTACTTCTCCTCTTGAACAGGACTAAGGAAGGATGAACACAGGCTGACAGCTTGGCCGATTCTGCTTTAATTCCTCTGAGAGACAGGAAAAGGGTTGTTTGGAGGAGGACCCTCATTAGGAATCCCTGGGGGTCCTGAGCAGTGCCCCTGGTGAGAGTGTGAGGGCAGAGGCGAGCTGGACAAATATCTCTGAGTCATGTTCCTGAGGCCGTGGCCAAGACCCCACAGGAAACTGCCAGATTCTATACTGGATGTTACTGGGAAATTGGTGAGAGTTGGACAAGGGGAAGAATCAGTGAGCCACTCGTCTTAATAATTAAGAATATTTTGAAGTGAGACTTCCGGGAAGATGGCGGTGTGAGCAGGGTGGCAGAACTCTCCTCCCAACACTATATTTATCTATGAAAATACAGCAAATACATCTATTCCTAAAAGAGAGACCAGACTACACAGGAAAACGCACAGAGTGCAGCGACACCTGAGAGGACTCGGCACCCCAAGAGGCGGGAAAGATACAGAGCTGCGACCCGGCGGGACCCGAGCACTCCCCCACCCCAGCGCACTGGCGGGAGGAGAGGATTCAGAGCCGGGAGGGAGTGGAAGTCCATGCCTCAAAGTGGCCAGCCCCGGTGATTTGCGCAGGGAGCGCTGACCCACATCACGCAGTGCAGCGAAGATTGGAGAGACAGAGGGGCAGGATCTGAGCGGGGAACGTGCCAGGGTGCTTGCAGCCGGCTCCCGGGAAGGAAAAAAAAAAGTGCGCGCTTTCGTCAGTGGTCTTAAAGAGACAGGAGCCCGGCGGAGGAGCCGAATCGCCCCAGCACACTCAGCCCAGCAGGCTGGGAGTCCTGGGGAGTTTCAGATGCCTTAGACGGCGACTTGGGAAGTGTGGCCGTACTTACACTTCTCACTGAGATGAACAGCCTCCCATTCGTTCCCACCCTGGCCAGAGCTATAAAGGGGCCTTCAGTGCAGCGCGGCCACGGCTGCAGAATAGTGGGGCAAGAGCGCCACCTACAGCATCCCCACAGAATCTACACTCAGTGGCCGTTTTTTTGTTTTGTTTTGTTTTGTTTTTTGTTTTTCTTTCTTCCTTTTTTTCTTTTTTATTTCTTTCTATCTTTTTTTTTCTTTTTTTTTTTCTCTTTTTAAAGTCTTAAGGAGCCCAGCTGACATACGTGGCAACAACCAGCGACCACTTCTATAGCCATGAAAAGACAGAGGAATATGGTTCAGACTAAAATCAACCAGACAACCCCAGAGAGGGAGCCTGAAAGGATGGAAATGCACAGCCTTCCTGAAAAAGAATTCAGAATAAAAGTCATAACCATGCTGATGGATCTACAGAGAAATGTGCAAGAGCTCAGGGAGGAAGTGAGGGAAGTGAGGAAAGACAATGCAGAAATCAGACAAGTGATCGACGGGCTTAACAGCAGACTGGATGAGATGCAAGAGACTGTTAATGGAATAGAAATCAGAGAACAGGAATACAGAGCAGCTGAGGCAGAGAGATAAAAGGATTTCTAGGAATGAAAGAATATTAAGAGAACTGTGTGACCAATCCAAATGGAACAATATTTGCATTATAGGAGTACCAGAGGAAGAAGAGAGAGAAAAAGGGATAAAAAGTGTCTTTGAAGAAATAATTGCTGAAAACTTTCCCACGCTGGGGAAGGAAATAGTTTCGCAGTCCACACAAGCCCACAGATCTCCCAACACAAGGGACCCAAGGAAGACAACACCAAGACACATAATAATTAAGATGGCAAAGATCAAAGATAAAGACAGAGTATTAAAGGCAGCTAGAGAGAGAAAAAAGATCACCTACAAAGGAAAACCCACCAGACTATCATCAGACTTCTCAACAGAAACCTTACAGGCCAGAAAAGAATGCCATGATATATTTAACATTATGAAACAGAAGGGCCTCGAACCAAGAATATTGTATCTAGCACGATTATCATTTAAATATGATGGAAGGATTAAACAATTTCCAGACAAACGAAAGTTGAGAGAGTTTGCCTCTCATAAACCACCACTACAGGATATCTTAAATGGACTGCTCTAGATGGAAGCACTCCTAAGGCTAAAAAGATGTCACCAGAGAAAATAAATCATAGCAAAGAAAGCAGACCATCCAAATTCTAACTAAAGGCAAAGAATAAAACACCTAGTATATAAAGAATGGAGGAGGAAGAATAAGAAGGGAGAGAAATAAAGAAACATCAGATAGTGTTTACAATAACTTAACAAGAAAGTTAAGTTAGATTGTTAGATAGTAAAGAAGCAACCCTTGAAGCTTTGGTAACCACGAATCTAAAGCCAGCAATGGCAATAAGTACATATCTATCAGTAATCACCCTAAATGTAAATGGACTGAATGCACCAATCAAAAGACACAGAGTAACAGAATGGATAAAAAAGCAAGACCCATCTATATGCTGCTTACAAGAGACTCACCTCAAACCCAAAGATATACACAGACTAAAAGTGAAGGGATGGAAAAAGATATTTCATGCAAACAACAAAGAGAAAAAAGCAGGTGTTGCAGTACTTGTATCAGACAAAATAGACTTCAAAATGAAGAAAGTAGCAAAAGATAAAGAAGGACATTACATAATAATAAAGGGGTCAGTCCAACAAGAAGATATAACCATTATAAATATATATGCACCCAACACAGGAGCGCCAGCATATGTGAAACAAATACCAACAGAATTAAAGGAGGAAATAGACAGCAATGCATTCATTTTAGTGACTTCAACACACCACTCCCTCCAAAGGACAGATCAACCAGACAGAAAAAAAGTAAACACACAGAAGCACTGAACAACACACTAGAACAGATGGACCTAACAGACATCTACAGAACTCTGCACCCAAAAGCAACAGGATACACATTCTTCTCAAGTGCACATGGAACATATTCCAGAATAGACCACATACTAGGCCACAAAAAGAACCTCAGTAATTTCAAAAATATTGAAATCCTACCAACCAACTTCTCAGATCACCAAGGTATAAAACTAGAAATAAATGTCAGAGAGAAACCAAAAAGGCTCACAAATACATGGAGATTTAACAATATTCTCCTAATTAATCAATGGGTTAACAACCAAATCAAAACAGAAATCAAAGAATATATGGAGACTAATGACAACAACAACACAAAGCCACAGCTTCTGTGGGATGCAGCAAAGGCAGTTCTAAGAGGAAAGTATATTGCAGTCCAGGCCTATTTAAAGAAAGATGAACATTCCCAAATGAATAGTCTAAAGACACAATTACTAAAATTGGAAAAAGAAGAACAAATGAGGCCCAAAGTCACCAGAAGGAGGGACATAATAAAGATTAGAGAAGAAATAAATAAAATTGAGAAGAATAAAACAATAGAAAAAAATCAGTGAAACCAAGAGCTGGTTCTTTGAAAAAATAAACAAAATAGATAAACTCCTAGCCAGACTCATTAAGAGATAAAGAGAATCTACACACATAAACAGAATCAGAAATGAGAAAGGAAAAATAATGACAGACCCCACAGAAATACGAAGAATTATAAGAGAATATTATGAGAACCTATATGCTAACAAGTTGGAAAACATAGAAGAAATGGACAATTTCTTAGAAAGATACAACCTTCCAAGACTGACCAAGCAAGAAACAGAAAAACTAAACAGACCAATCACCAGCAACGAAATTGAATCCGTAATCAAAAAACTACCCAAGAACAAAACCCCCGGACCTGATGGATTCACCTCTGAATTCTACCAGACATATAGAGAAGAAATAACACCGATTCTCCTTAAAGTTTTCCAAAAAATAGAAGAGGAGGGAATACTTCCAAACTCATTCTATGAAGCCAGCATCACTCTAATACCAAAACCTGGCAAAGACCTCACCAAAAAAGAAAATTACAGACCAATATCCCTGATGAACGTAGATGCAAAAATACTCAACAAAATATTAGCAAACCGAATTCAAAAATACATAAGAGGATCATACACCATGATCAAGTGGGATTCATCCCAGGGATGCAAGGATGGTACAACATTCAAAAATCCATTAACATCATTCACCACATCAACAAAAAGAAGAACAAAAACCACATGATCATCTCCATAGATGCTGAAAAAGCATTTGACAAAATTCAGCATCCATTCATGATTAAAACTCTCAACAAAATGGGTATAGACGGCAAGTACCTCAACATCATAAAGTCCATATATGACAAACCCACAGCTAACATCATACTTAACGGCGAGACACTGAAAGCTTTTCATCTAAGATCGGGAACAAGACAGGGATGCCCACTCTCTCCACTGTCATTCAACATAGTACTGGAGGTCCTAGCCACGGCAATCAGACAAAACAAAGAAATACAAGGCATCCAGATTGGTAAAGAAGAAGTCAAATTGTCACTATTTGTAGATGACATGATACTGTACGTAAAAAACCGTAAAGACTCCATTCCAAAACTACTCGAACTAATATCTGAATTCAGCAAAGTTGCAGGATACAAAATTAACACACAGAAGTCTGTTGCTTTCCTATACACTAACGATGAACTAACAGAAAGAGAAATCAGAAAAACAATTCCATTCACAATTGCATCAAAAAGAATAAAATACCTAGGAATAAACCTAACAAAGGAAGTGAAAGGCCTGTACTCTGAAAACTACAAGACACTCCTAAGAGAAATTAAAGAGGACACTAACAAATGGAAATGCATCCCATGCTCTTGGCTAGGAAGAATAAATATTGTCAAAATTGCTATACTACCTAAAGCAGTCTACAGATTCAATGCAATCCCTATCAAACTACCAACAGCTTTCTTCAATGAACTGGAACAACTGATTCTCAAATTCATATGGAACCACAAAAGACCCCGAATAGCCAAAGCAATACTGAGAAGGAGGAATAAAACAGGGGGAATTACGCTCCCTGACTTCAAGCTCTACTACAAAGCCACAGTAATCAAGACAATTTGGTATTGGCACAAAAACAGACCCACAGACCTGTGGAACAGAATCGAAAATCCAGATGTTAACCCAAACATATACAGTCAATTAATATTTGATAAAGGAGCCTTATATATACAATGGGGAGATGACAGCCTCTTCAGCAGCTGGTGTTGGAAAAACTGGACAGCTACATGTAAGAGAATGAAACTCGACTCCTGTCTAGCCCCATACACAAAGGTAAACTCAAGGTGGATGAAAGACCTGAATGTAAGTCATGAAACCATAAAACTCTTAGAAAAAAACATAGACAAAAATCTCTTGGACATAAACATGAGCGACTTCTTCATGAACATATCTCCCCGGGCAAGGGAAACAAAAGCAAAAATGAACAAGTGGGACTATATCAAGCTGAAAAGCTTCTGTACAGCAAAGGACAGTATCAGTAGAACAAAAAGACATCCTACAGTATGGGAGAATATATTCATAAATGACGTATCCGATAAGGGCTTCACATCCAAAATATATAAAGAACTCACACACGTCAACAAACAAAAAGCAAATAATCCAATTACGAAATGAGCAGAGGACATGAATAGACACTTCTCTAAAGAAGAAACTCAAATGGCCAACAGGCACATGAAAAGATGCTCCACATCGCTAATCATCAGAGAAATGCAGATTAAAACCACAATGAGATATCACCTCACACCAGTGAGGATGGCCAACATCCAAAACACAAACAACAACAAATGTTGGCAAGGATGTGGAGAAAAGGGAACCCTCTTACACTGCTGGCGGGAATGCAAATTAGTTCAACCATTGTGGAAAGCAGTATGGAGGTTCCTCAAAAAACTCAAAATAGAAATACCATTTGACCCAGGAATTCCAGTCCTAGGAATTTACCCTAAGAATGCAGCAGCCCAGTTTGAAAAAGACAGATGCACCCCTATGTTTATTGCAGCGCTATTTACAATAGCCAAGAAGTGGAAGCAACCTAAGTGCCCATCAGTAGACGAATGGATAAAGAAGATGTGGTACATATACACAATGGAATATTATTCAGCCATAAGAAGAAAACAAATCCTACCATTTGCAACAACATGGATGGAGCTAGAGGGTATTATGCTCAGTGAAATAAGCCAAGCCGAAAAAGACATTAACAAATAATTTCATTCATATGTGGAGTATAAGAAGAAAGAAAAAAAACTGAAGGAACAAAACAGCAGCAGACTCACAGAACCGAAGAATGGACTAATAGTTACCAAACGGAAAGGGACTGGGGAAAATGGGTGGGAAGGGAGGGATAAGAGGGAAAAAGGGGCATTACAATTAGCAGACGTAATGTTGGGGGGTATGGGGAGGGCTGTATAACTTAGAGGAGACAAGTAGTGATTCTATAGCATCTCACTACGCTGATGGACAGTGACTGTAATGGGGTTGGTGGGGGGGACCTGATGAAGGGGTAGTTTAATAACCATAATATTGCACATGTAATTGTAGATTAATGATACCAAAATAAATTATATTAAAATTAAAAATATATATGTTTTGATATGTTGGAAAT